>CM033323.1:17964422-18344090 GCA_019359835.1 Pharus latifolius
ATGACTTCGATCCCGCTAAAACGGCGACGGTGAGAAGGTGTGAGGCGGAACTACTATCCTCTGCAATGGCTATTGATGGTGGGTCGGTCACTCGCCCGGTCGAAGCCTGTATTAGAAGAATCTGTATGTGGGATATCCTCCACAGGTTCCTGCAATGGTGGAGGTGCCCCACCAAGCTGTGCATGCCAACTGATGTTGGCTCTGCTCGGTGTTAGCTCTCTGCCGCAACATGTTGACGTACTCCGCGTACTCAGGGTCGAGTACCACCTTCGGCTTGGCACGGATTGATCAAGGATGAATGTACTGTGGGAGCCTGTCATGCGATCCAATCGTAGCAGCCGAGGATGTAGCCAGCTGCTCCTCCATCGTTCTCTGCAACAAGGCGACGTACTCGTCGTCTAAGTCGAATGTGATGTCGAAGCCCAAGCTAGAATCAGAAGTAGAGGCGGCAGGCAGCACGCAGGCACCCTCAGAGATCCATACACCACCACACTACACAACGACAGCACAAAATGAGGTGGAACACATGTACGGTAAGAGCGGGGCGGGGGCACACCGAAATAAATCGGGGCATCGATGGCCGTACCTAATGGCCTCACTGTGTTGAGACGATGAGCAACCGGCGATGTATGTCTAGGCGGGGCCCATGGCAATGGAGGTGAAACACCTATCGGCAAAATGGAGTTGCTCTCGCATATCAGCTGGGAGACGATTCGGTCAATGGTGGCAATGGGGGTCTCAAACTCCTCGTTCGAGATAGAGACACGTGCATGCCTTCGCTCGAGGAACGACCGTGTCAACGAGGAGATCATACAGAGACCATCACTCTGTGAAAACACAGGACAATGTCAGGCGATAAAAATAGTAACAAACAAGAAACATACCATCGTTGTGTACCTAGCAGTGTATCTTGCCTGCGTGATGTCGGTCGTATGTTTGACGAACGTTTGGAGCAAGAAAATCTATGGGCACAGGTGGTTGTGGGGCAATGTGAGCACTAGTGCGTGGAAGGTACCATCGGAGGTAATGGCCTATTGTAGCTCGTGCTGCAACCAACAATCCCCCATGGTCGGGCGATCGATCTCGTCATCCTCATCCCTGTGCGGGTACCCCTCTGGCAAAGCCACCGACACCTCGGTAATGACCGATCATCCAACAAGGAGGTGCTTGTACGACCATAGCAGAAGAAGCACATGACACCCAGCCATATTTGCCTACCGGGAGCACCGAATGTAAGCATCGCACAATGCTCTAATTGGGGATTTTTTGGCCTCTGATTGGCATAAAACTTGTTGAAATAGTTTCTAGACAGATGTTCGATTTCTCATCAAAATTTAAGATCAATCGGACCGTCGGTTTGGAAACTGTATTCATTGCATTGGTTGTATGTAAAGCTGAAATTCAGCAAGACAATGACTGTTTGCAATGGTCTTCTGAAGGTTTTCTTGACTTCTGATTGAGGTGGGACATGGAGGAGTTGTTTCACATTGAACCTTCTGCCCGCCAAAAAGTTTGGGATCGATCGGACTTGTAGATTAGAAGTTATCATCGATCTTCTCCCGCACATCAGGCTGGAACTTAGCTCTGATCAAAATGTAATTTAGAGACCTCCTGATCATGACCAAAGTGCGTCAGAGCAACTTAGGATCTTTTTGATCGAAGTGGCCACCTATGATCTCTTGATTAAAGTGCATCAGAGCAACTTATGATCTTTTGATCGAAGTGGTGACCTCTGATCTCTTGATCGAAGTACATCAGAGCAACTTTGGATCTTTTGATCGAAGTGGTGACTTCTGATCTCTTGATCAAAGTGCATCAAAGAAACTTGCGATCTTCGGGACCTCTGATTGAATTGAAACTTGATGGACATGCTTCATTTCAAGTCTTTTGTTTGCCATCAAATTTTGGGGTCGATTGGACTTCGGGATTAGAAGTTATCATCGATCTTCTCCCATGGGACAAGCTGATCTTTAACTGGATAGAGCCTCTCCTTGGTCAAATTGCAACTTGGAAGCCTCTAGCGCAACTGGTCTTGGTCGAATTGGTGCACTGGTCGTGATTGAAATGGCACACTGGTCGTTTCGACTAGAAACGTAATTGATTTCGGTCAAATTGTTGTTTTCAAATCTCTGCCCGAAAATACTCGGTTTTGACCGAAAACGCAATAGATTTTGATCACATTATCGTTTTCAAGTCTCTACCCAAAAATACTTGTCAGTTTCGACCAGAAATGCAATTGATTTTGATCACATTGCCGTTTTCAAGTCTCTACCCGAAAATACTCGGTTTCGACCAGAAACGCAATTGATTTCGGTCACATTGCCTTTTTTTAGGTCTTTTCCCGAAAATACTCGGTTTCGACCAGAAAGACAATTGATTTCAATCAAATTGTTGTTTTCAAATCTCTGCCTGAAAATAGTTAGTTTTGACCGAAAATGCAATAGATTTTGATCACATTGCCATTTTCAAGTTTCTGCTAAAAAATACTTGTCGGTTTTGACCAGAAACGCAATTGATTTCAATCACATTGCCGTTTTCAAGTCTCTGCCTGAAAATAGTCGATTTCAACCGAAAACGCAATAGATTTTGATCACATTGCTGTTTTGTGGTATCTGTCCGAAAATATTTGTCGGTTTTTACCTAATGCCACCAAGATGCTGATCGGGTTGCAAAATAGGATCTCCACCCAAAAGTGTGACTTAGGTGTTTCGATAAATGTAGCTCTGATCTAAGATATTGATCAGATTGCAAAATAAGGTCTCTACTCAAAAGTGTGAAACTTAAGAGTTTCAATGAATACAACTCAAATCTTGATCAATTGGCACCGAGATCTTTGATCAGATTGCAAAATAAGATCTCCACTCAAAAATATGAAACTTGAGAGTTCGATAAATGCAACTCAGATCTGAGATCTATTGGCATTGAGATCTTTGATCAGGTTGTAAAATAAGATCTCTACTCAAAAGTATGAAACTTAAGAGTTTCGATGAATGCAACTCAGATCTGATCTCATCGAGGCTGAGATCTTTGATCAGGTCGCAAAATAATATCTCCACTCAAAAGTACAAAACTTAAGAGCTTCAATGAATGCAACTTAGATCTGATCTCATCGGGACTGAGATCTTTGATCAGGTTGCAAAATAAGATCTCCACTCAAAAGTATGAAACTTAAGAGTTTCGATGAATGCAACTCAGATCTGATCTCATTGAGGCTCTCATTGGGCTAGGGCTGCCTTGATAGTTGATCAGGACCTTGGGAACTACTCCATGCTTCTCTTCATCTTCATGTATAGGCTAGCACGGGCACCAATGAACAGGCCTTCACCATCCCTATGCAATGCATGGTGTATGCTATGCATATGAACAGAACTCGCCCATGAGGAAAGAGCAAAAAAAGGGTCTCTGGTCGAATAGAGTGGCTCCTCTTTGATTTTGTCTTCGTCTCTCGGCCCTAATCCTTTTTCTGGTCGTCTTCAGCCCTTCGTGCTCCTACGAAAAGGTTAGCACCCCCTGTCTATTTATAGAGGCTCTGGGTTGGTTGCAACCATCCAACAACCAGGATTCTCGGGGGATTTGAATTTGAAAAGAGATAAACACTGATTATTTAAAAATTAGGAGATAATGTCAATGTTTATCCTTATCCTGTTCGAGCTCAGGCTGAATTTCGGTGCGACTAGACCAAATCCGGGTCGAATTCAACCAGACCAGGACTTGATTTGAACCAAACCTGATTTGACCAAACCCTAGTCTGATTCAAATCCAACTAGGATCTGACTCTCTCCTATCTTCTCTCTCTTTCTGAAACTAAAACAAGACCCGAAAATGGCCTAGAATGCTCCAAAATGACCTAAAAGAGACCCGATTTCTAAAATGTTGGATGATGGCATACAGATGTAGGGCGAGCAGTGGTACTCATCGAAAAGCTGAGAGATGATTGTGATGAACCCTTGAACAGATCCTACTCAGGTCTGATGGAAATATTTCTAAAGATTTCCAAAATTTTGAGAATCCTAATTTGCTTTTGTCAGCAATGTGACCTCTTAGCTAGCTTCGTGGCCTCAGAATGCTAACCAGCTTTGTGGTCCTCACATTCTTCCCTCGTTAGAAAAATTTCAACCTCAAAATTTAAAATTGCCTTACCTGAACAGATAGGGGTATCAATTCTTTAGCTCTTCTTCTCTTTCCCATGTTCCCTCCCTCTCTGGGTGGTTGTTCCACTGGACTTTGCAATTTCTGATCGTCTTGTTGCGAAGTTTCTTGTCTTCAAATGCCAAAATTCATGTAGGATGCTCCTCATAAGTTAGGTCTAGTTGTAGCGGTTCGTCCAAATGAGTTATTTGATTAGACGGCTCTCATAAACATTTCTTTAACTGAGACACATGGAAAACATCATGAACTCGTGATAATTCAACTGGCAATTCTATCTGAT
Organism: Pharus latifolius; assembly: GCA_019359835.1. Lineage (NCBI taxonomy): Eukaryota > Viridiplantae > Streptophyta > Magnoliopsida > Poales > Poaceae > Pharus > Pharus latifolius. The sequence goes on from CM033323.1 coordinate 17,968,852, forward strand.
ATGCCATGACTCTTTTTTGTGCTAGAATGCGATAGGGTCTGATGTAACGAGGGCTCAATTTGCCTCTTACTCCAAATCTCTTTATGTTCTTCATGGGTGATACCTTTAAATATACTAAGTCTCCTGATTCAAACTGCAATTCTTGTCTTCGATTATCAGCATATCTCTTCTCACGACTTTGGGCAATTTTGAGTCAATCTTGAATGATGCGAACCTTCTTTACAATTTCTCAAACTAAATCTGATCTAAGAATTTGCTGCTCTCTTGTTTCTACCCAACAAATTGGAGATCCGCACCTTCTACCATACAAGGCTTCAAATAGTGCCATTTGGATGCTGGACTGGTAACTATTGTTATAAGAAAATTCTGCTAGCGGTAAATATTTATCCCATGATTCTCCAAAATCAATGACACAAGCTCTCAACATATCCTCCAGAATTTGATTTACTCTCAGTCTGACCTCCAATTTCAGGATGATATGCTGTGTTAAAGTTCCAATTGAGCTCTTGTGGCTTTTTGTAGTTGCTTCCAAAATCATGCAGTGAAAATAGATCCTTTATCTATAACAATCCTCTTAGGAATGCCATGTAGTGCCACAATCCTTTCCAGATAGATTTCAACCAATCGTTCATAAGAGTAGGTCTGATTAATAGTGATGAAATGTGCTAACTTAGTCGAGTGATCTACTATTACCTAGATGGAATCTTCCTTCTGTCTGGTTTGACGTAGTCCAACAATGAAATCCATACCAATCTCTTCCCACTTCCATTCTGGTATCAGTAGTGGTTCCATTAATCTTACTGGTCACTGATGCTCAGTTTTGACTCTTCGACAGTTATCACATTCTGCTACAAGCTGTGCAATCTCTGTTTTCACTCCACCAAAATACACCTTTTATGTCCTTGTACATCTTCGTACAGCCCGGATGAATGGTGTAGGGTGTTTGATGGGCTTCCTTTAGAATTATATTTTCAACTCTTGATCCTCAGGTTCACAGATTCTGCGATGGTACCAAAGTGTTTGATCTTTTGCAAGGCTAAACTCTGATGGTCTCCCATTTTTATCCTTAAAATTTCTTCTTGGATGAATTCGTCTGTAGTCTACTTTTCTTTGATTTGGTCTTGTAGGTTAGACTGCAATGTCACTACTTCTAGTATTCCTTCTATTGGTTGGTTGAGCACTTCGATCTCCAGTCGAGCCAAGTCTTTGATGATTTCTTTTGGAATGCATGTCGTTGTTGTCTGGTTGCACATTAACTTTTGGCTTAGGGCATTGGTAACGACATTGGTTCTCCTTGGATGGTAGTTGATTGATAGGTCATAATCGTTGATTAACTCAAGCCATCTTCATTGTTGCATGTTCATCTCTTTTTGAGTAAAGATATATTTCAAACTCTTGTAATCGGTGAAAAACTCACATTTGACTCCATATAGATAATGTCTCCAAATCTTCAGGGCGAAAACAACTGCGGCTAGCTCCAAGTCGTGAGTGGGGTAATTCACTTCATGATTCTTCAGTTGTCTTGAAGTGTATGCAATCACTCTTCCTTCCTACATCAATACGCATCCCAAACCAGCTCGTGGTGCATCATAATATACGACAAAATTCCTCCCACCTTTCGGTAACACCAGTATAGGTGTAGAAGTCAGCCTTCTCTTGAGCTCCTTGAAACTATTTTCACAACTCTTTGTCCACTGGAATTCTGTGCCTTTCCTCAGTAACTTAGTCATAGGTGCTGCTATCTTGGAAAAGCCTTCAATGAATCTTCAGTAGTAGCCTGCTAATCCCAGAAAACTTATGATCTCATTGACACTTTTAGGCCTCTGCCAAGCCAACACAAATTCAATCTTTTACGGGTCCACTGAAACTCCTTGTCCTGATATAATAGGCCCAAGGAATGAGACTTGATCTAGCCAGAACTCACATTTGTTCAACTTTGCAGATAATTGGTGTTCTCTGAGTGTTTGCAATACCATGTGTAGGTGCTTCGCATGCTCTTCCTGGTTTCTTGAATACACTAAGACATCATCTATGAAATATACCACAGACTTGTTTAGAAATAACATGAGCACTTTGTTAATCAAATTCATGAATACTGTTGGTACATTAGTTAGACCAAAAGGTACTACCAAGAATTTATAGTGTCCATATCGAGTCACAAAAGCAATTTTCAGTATGTTCTCTTTTCGAATCTTCAAACAGATCATCAATCTGAGGCAAGGAGTAATTGTTTTTTATTGTCATATTGTTCAAAACTCTTTAGTCAACACGTAATCTCATACCTTCATCCTTCTTATGTTATGTACAAAAAGCACTGGTGTTCCCCAAGGTGATGTTCTTGGTCTTATGTAGACATTCTACTCCAAGTCATCTAATTGCTTCTTCAACTCTACCATATCTTCCAATCCCATGTGGTATGGTCACCGTGAAATTGGGGTTGTGCCTGGAACTAAATCAATGGTGAACTCTATTTCTCTATCTAGTGGCATTCTAGGTAGCTCTTCCGGGAATATGACCGAGTATTCGTTGATCACCGGTATCTGATCCAATGTGTGGTTTGTTGTAGTTTCATTAGCACTTGTCCCTAGTCTTGGTGATCCTTCTCCATGGAAAAGAATTCTGGTGCCATCTTCCTTCTTAAGGGACACGGTTTTCTTCTCACAATCAATCGTCACCCCAAAAAGGGCTAACCAGTCTATTTCTAAAATTACGTCTATATCTGATAAGGGAATTACTAATAAATTAACTTTGAATTTATTCCCTAATATCTCAATTATTTGGCCATGTTTCTCATGTATCATTATCATTGGACATCTAGGGGATTGCATGATTATTGGTTTTTCTAAGGTGGTGCAAGTTAGTGGATGCCAATAAAAATAATCCCTAGATATAAATGAATGTGTTGCACTTGGATCAAATAAAACTAAACCAATAGCAGGAAGGATGGATAATTTACCAGTGATGATATCTGATGCATCTACAATCTGATTGGCATTCACATAGTTCAGCTTCCCTTGCGACTTGAGGGCTTCTGTGCAAGTGTTCAAGGCTTTTCGGTAATATCAGAAAAGTCTAGGGCTTTTGTGCATAAATGGAGGGGCTTGACTGTAAAACTTAAGGCTTACCTTGAAAGCTTGGGTTTTCTAGGGCTAAATTGCAAAAATAAAAGATTGTGAATAGAGGGGTCGGTGTACTACCGATTTGCAAATCGAATAGGTAAATGCAAGCTTGATCTACTCTACTCGCTCTCTTTCTAAAACTGAAACAAGACCATGGGCCAAGCCGTGCTAAGCGTGCCATTCCATGCTACCCACAGGCCGTGGGCCAGCCCAGGCACAACCTACTCCACGGGCTACACCCATGTCGTGCCATGCCAGCCGGGGGCTCAGTTTGATGGCCCGACACGGCCTGCGATGAAAGACTAGGCGCTTATCGAGCCGCCAATGCATGCTTTGGGCCAGCTCGGTAAAGGCCCAACCCATTTGACACCTCTAGATCCAAGCAGAGGTTGTGGAATTTGAGGTGCCCGGGTTAGACTTTGATCGGTTTGGAGTTTGATTTTGAGAGTGAATTTGGTGGGAGAGATGGCTTTAGCAAGGTCAGGGAAGAGTGGGAGCAACTTGACCATGCCCTACAGCCTACTTGGCCGCTACATCAAGCAGAATGGTGTCGCTGCCAGTGGGCTCGGCCTCAAGGATTTGAGGTAAGAGAGTTGCGGTTGTTTAGATTTGGTTCTATTTTTTGCACAAAAAGTTGTGATCTTTAGGAGCTTGAGAGTTGAGTTTTTTTCTTTCACTTTGGGGAAAGTTCATAATTTTGTGTTTGATTCCTGCAAAAAAAAAGAATTTTTTTTTATTTTGAAGTCTTCTTGTAGAAGTTTTATGTGAGATCTGATGTCAAGTTTGTATTTTGGAAGCAAGAATCTGCTCAAACTTCTCAAATCTAACAATTTCTTGATCACATTTCACAAGTAACTTAAAAATGTTTGAACTTTTTGTCAGATCTTGCGAATTTGATTTGAAAATTTTTTTGTTTTGATTTTAGATGAAACTAATGTGCAAAGGAAGGAGACCATCGAGCTCTTCTGGCAAAACACCGAGTTCGGCTCTGAGACCAGCATGCGAGAAGCTCCTAGTGCAAGGTATTGGATCAAAACCAAAATTCAAAAGGACCATGCCAAGCTTAGTCAACCACATCAGCATAAAATCATGCCAGATCATTATATGATAAGTCCAATTTAAATTCAAAAGGATCATTTTGAGCCGGTTCAAAAAATAGAAAGGCTAATTTGGCCCTTTTGAAAATAGAGGAATGAAAAATGTCCTTAACCCTATCTTAATTATCTACAGTAAAAAGATTGATCTAGCCATTTGATATAAAAAGGACAGTTAAATTGACATGGCATATTAAGTGTCTTTCCATTTGAGTGATTTTTTTGAGTTTTTTTTTAAAAAATCTATTTGATTGAATTTGATCAATACAAATTGTCTGTTGTGTATAATCAGATAGTTTGGAGAACCTTCATACCCTATTCTAACTTAGAAAGTTTCCTATATGAGTTTTGTCTTATAAAATATGGGCTCAACTAGCCCAAGATGACCCGTTTTGACTCATAAAAATGGCACCACTCAAAGCCATCAGATCAGATCCAACGACTCTCCACGATCACCACCTCCTAACCTTAACATGCCTCCACCTCCTCACCTCCTCCTCTCTGCCATCCCCACCGCCTCCATCTCCTCTCCTCATCCTCCTCTTTCCCTTGCCGGCTACTGCCCCCACGATCGACGGTGTTGCCGCCACCTCGCCGCACCACTGCCCCACCACCTCCATCTCCTCCTCTCCTTGTCCTCCTCTTACCCCCACTGGCCACTGCCTCGCCACACTACCTCCATCTCCTCCTCTCCTCTTCCCCCACCACTACCACCTCCCACCGCCTCCACCCGCTGCCAACGGCACCACCGCCGCCTCGCCACCCCGCCGCCCCTCATCGTCGGCTACCCTACCTCTCATGATCTAAGATCCGGGATTGGTGAAGCCTTGAGAGATCTTGGAGTGAAACCGCCGTCATCATTGTCACGCACCACCAGCGGCGACTCACTATACCATCGGAATCGAGAAAAACGATCGGTCATGTTCTAACATTTCCCATAAAATATATGTGGTGTTTTATAGTAGTGTAGTACAAGAATTATTGAGTAGGCAACAAAAATGCTGGAATTTAAGCTTGAGTTTCCCTAAGGTAGTAAGAAGCATTGCTACTCATACAAACAAAATTTATACAAACATTGATCGACTGGTGCAACCAAACATGGAGTAAGATTCAGAGGATCCATTTGTCGTTCTCCCAAGAAACATAAATAAAATGTTAATTATTTTTTGGATTAGTAGAGAGAAAGAAACATAAATTGAATTTTAATTATATTTTTTTAGCAAGTTTTCTTTCCTCTTTTAGAGATGGACTGCTAACCTGTAAATCACTAGTCACCAAACCACAATATCATAACCTCTAACCTTTTCAAATGAACGGTCCTGATCTGAAATTGATTTCACTTTCATTTTGTGTCAAGAGCTTGTACTCGAACATCGCTCAAAATTGACTCCTTTGATTGGAATCGAACGGCAGATCCATTGCTAAGTTCTGATGTCAAATGACTCCACAAATTTTGTGTAAGTCTAATTTATATTAGTATTTAATTCAAATTCTAATAAGTTATAAAAGAATTAACCATACTATAGTATGTAAATTTTAGAAAATAATCATGTTGAGCTACAATTAAAGGTGTAAGTTGGGCTGTGCCGGGCCAGTGGCTTGTGTCATGCCATGCCGGCTTGGCCCATTTTCTCGGTGGAGAGGCCCAGCACGGCACGATAGCCCGCGGGACACAATGCGTGCTAGGCCAGCACGGGCACGACCTGTTTTGAAGCCCGTCGAGGTCGTCGTCTCCACTCTCGTCGACGAGGATCATTGGCTTGTCACCGAGGCAGAACCGCAGAGTTCGTCGCAGTGGTGAGGCCAATGACGGCAAGGACAAAGAGGCGTCACCGAGATCTGCGGCGGTGCGGGCCAAGATCTGCGGCAATGCAAGATCGGCGGCGCAGGCCGTGCGGTGCAAGCACGTGAGACAACGAGAGGAGAGCGTGGGGACTGGGGAAGGAGAGGGGAGAGGTGTCACCGTCTGAAGGCCCGGCGCCGGCGACGCCGCGACGAAGAGGATGAGTGGCGCAACATGTGGCCGAGATCTGCGGTGGCCGGGCACATGGCATGGATCTATGGTGGTGCAGGCACGACACGATCACACGATTACAGTTTACACGAAGGAGGCGGCTCAGGAGGAAGCTCTGGTGACGAGCGGGGCCGGGGCGACACGTGGCCGAGACCTGCGGCAGCTGGTGTGAGCACGCACGAGAGGAGGGTGTGGGCGTGTGTGTGGCAGCATTGGCAGGAGTCATGAGTCCTGAGTCTTGACTCCTGAGGGCAAGACGAAGGTCGAAGGCACTGTGGACTTATGATTTGTGGAGTGTGGCTGTGTGGAGTGTGGATTGTGAATCTATTATTGTGAAGGCATTGTTCAAGGAATCAAGGCACTAGATCATCTCTCTGCCATGCTCATGGCCAACAAAGTGACAACATACCCACCAATTATCAAAAGACTAAAAGAGGATTAGAGGAGAACTAAAGAAGTCCCAACTCCCGACTCTCATAATTATTTTATATATGTCAAATAAAATAAATTTAAGAACATTCTAGTTCTGTTTTAAAACGACCAACTCGAATCAAGATACAATATAGTTATTAGATGATTAATATAAAATTTAGTTAAACTAATAGTAATTAAAAAATACAAAAAACACAGATTAAAATGTCGTAGAAAATTCCAACAAATTTGTACAAATTTAAAAAAAATCATACATGAGAGTAAACGATTGCAAACAAATTTTAGAAAATCATGAAAAATCATAAATAAAAATAAAAATAAAAATTATTAATAAATATGGGAACAATTATATTACTTATATATAAATGTTACTGTCTCGTTAAAAACCTTACTAAGTAAAACCCAATGGGATAAAATCTTAGTAAGGAAAAAAGAGTGCAATAACTAATTACAAATTATTTCCCTCAAAAAAACTAATTACAAATTAATCTGAACTAATATTTAGCCATGCCAACTCCATAGTGAACTCAGTGTTCTCCAAATTATGTTGTTCTCTTGTGGCAGCGTTTTCCCAGTCTTTAAGACAGGTGATTGCCTCCACCACCTCGGGTGTTAATATTGATCTTCTATCTTCAACTATTCTTCCGATCAAATTGAATATAGATTCAGAAGAAACTGTTGATACTGGAACGACCAAGACATCCTGCACCAACTGAGACAACACAGGATATCATCGTTAGTTGTTCTTCCACCACAAGAGAACATTGTTAGAATTGTCAGGATCATTTGCAAACTCAAGATTCATAGAATGATCAATGTCGAGGTAACGGTTGAGCTCCGCTTGTGAACTCATAAGTGATGGTGTTGGTGTTGAAGGCGCTTCGCTTTGGCTAGAAATCTGCGAAGATGATCTGCCTCCGCCTCCTCATAGTGACTTCCATAGCAAACCGCCAACCTTCCTCCGTGTCTCCGATTCTTGTAGCACCGATGCTATCGGTCTTCGGTATGCACTGACAAATTTAGATTCAGACAAACGAAAAACTTGAAAAATTTCATCAGGAACATGTGAATAACTTTCAGAATAATCAATATTTAAGTCTATACTTAATTGCTCCAAAGTAGATTGCAAACCAGTTAATTTTAGTCTAAAATCTAAAATAAAAGCAAAACAATAAAGATGTGATATGCTTGTGAAATATTTAAAAAAAATTCCATTTTTTGTATGACAACAAAAAAATTGGGGTCTGTTCTATATGATTCAAATAATTTTGCAATATCAAAAATATGATGCAAAACTAAACAAGACGTAGGATAATAAATACCAGACAATATTTTAGTAGATTCATAAAATAACTCCAAAAATTTGTAAAATTATCAGTAATACACCAAATATAGTCAGAAAGAAACTCACTATTCATTCAAACATTAACAAATAAAGTTAAAATATCTTTTTTATGGTAGTATTTGTTTTAACATGAGGTAAGTGGAATTCCACCTTACCTTCATGTCAATGCAAAATTTTCGAGGCCTCATATTATTTGCCTTACAGTAATTTTTAAATTCAGCTACACGTACATTTGAGGAAGTAATGTAAACAATGGCCGAGCGAATAGTATCTAAAGGTGCGGCCATTTTTTTTATACCTGCTTGAACAATAAGGTTGATAATGTGGCAGATGCACCTTTGGTGGAGAACATATTCTCCAATATATGACTCAAGTGCTAGAGTCAATATGTCCATGGCCTTCGTATTAGCTGAAGCATTGTCAAGAGTAATAGAAACAATTCAATTTTGTAACTTATATTCATTAACTACACTTAATATACGATCGACAATAGCTTCTGCAGTATGTGCAATATCTATTAATTTAAAACCTATAACTCTTTTATTTAAAGTATAATTATCATCTAAATAATGTGCAATTATTCTAAAGTAATCTATTTTTTGATGGTTGGCGGACCAAATATCAGATGTAAGTGCAAAAGAAAATGTTGTTTTTGAAAAATTTTCTTTTATTATTATACATGTTTTTCATAATATGTTAAAATATCACTCCTAGTAGTGGTTCTACTTACTTTTTTAAACTAAGGACAAAATCTTCTTTGAATCATATTTTCAAAAGCTACACTTTCGCTTATCCTAATTGGCAAATCTTCAGAAACAATAAATTTAACGAGTTCTTCCCTACCTACCATAGGGTCATAGTTCCATGTACTTAGGGTCCGTTTGGTTGCTTGGACGAATTATTTATCATGGGATGAAAAAGGATGGGATGAGTGGTGTGTCACGAGTTGGTCCAAGATGGGTGTTTGGTTAGTGTGGAATGGAATGGTCCAAAATTTTGTTTGGTTGGAGGGATGAGTTGGTCCATGATGAGATGGAATGGTGTTTAGTTGTGCAACTAGAGTGTTATGATGACCTTCCCCCATTGAAATGGTAAGGTTACCTCTAAATATCTTAGCTCAATAGCAACACACAAATCAAAGATACAAAGATGAAAGATGAAATCACTATAACTCAAGCCTCCAGGACTACAACTTAGATGCCAATTGAATTCAATAATGCTCACTGACAGGACGTGGAAGAAGGAGGCAGTAGATCTTGGATAGAGGAAGCAAGGACAATCAAGAATTGTCTAAAATATCAAATTGGCTAGGACAATCAAGAATTGTCCAGAAATAAAATGGACTATCCGTTTCAGCTTTGAACACGTGCATGGCCGTGGCTGGAAAATAGAGCAGTGGTTGATGGTCAGTGGCGGCTTGGCCGGAGTAGGTGAGGGCTGGTGAGAAGATGCTGGTGGTGAAGCGACTGGCAATGGCGACGACAAAGACGGCGTTAGCGGCGAAAATGATCTCCAGGCTAATCTGACCACTAGATTTGCCGACGATGACCTTGAGGACTATGGAGGTGATATGTTGGTGATGAATCTGGCCTCTGATTGGTTGACAGAGTCACTGATGTTGGCGGCGATGAGGAGATTTGCCGCAGTGAAGACTTGAATAGCGGTGGTGGTGATCATTGGTGGCTGATTCAGCCTAGTTCCCGAAGACAAAAACACCATAGAGGGTCCGACGAAGCTACTGGAGTACAATGCCATCACCTGGCGTTGCTAGAATGATGAAATGGCGATGCTGACCGGCGGCGGCACAAACAAGGCTTGCGTAGGAAGGAGTACTGCCTCTCCAATGTCGATCGCTGCCTCCCGCGCCGATCGCCGCCGCCTATGCCGGCCGTCACCTCCTGCAACAGATCGCCGCCTCCCGCGCCGGCCATCGCCTCCCGTGCCGATCGCAACCTCCAACAACGGATCATCGCCTCCCACGTCGGTCGTCGCCTCTCCTATGTCGATCGCCGCCTCCCGCAATGGATCATCGCCTCCCGCGTCGGCCCTCTTCCGCTCGGGAACGGTGGCACTGGCGACAGAGAGAAAGAGGGAAGTGAGACGGAGAGAAAAAGGGAGGTGACCAAACCCAAGTGGCGCATTTTTTCTCTCAACACGCGCGCACTAATTTTGGTGACGAACGAAACCATACCTACAAAAATGAGGAATGGAATGGTGCAGCATATTGAGAGAATATTCCCTGTTTTTGGATGAGTCATGATGCACGAGATGGTGCAGGACAGAGACAACCAAACACCAAATCTCCTCTTATGATGCATGAGATGGTTCAGGATGTGCAACCAAACACACCCTTACAGTGCCATTAGTAGCGAAACTTACTGTGTTTGCTGACCGTGAGGACGTAGTTGTTTTTTTGCACAGGTCTTTCCGTGATGGAGTAAATGTCCGGTCCCAGCTGCATGTGCAGCTGATAAGGTTTTTTTTTGCAATATTTACAAGTAGCAGTTTGTACCTTTTTTCCACTCAGGTCGATGACTCAGATGAATCAAAATACTGCCAACATTCTGACCTTTTTGATCTTTTGTTTCCTACTGAGCTTGATGCCATTGATGGCGCAGAGGTGGAGTCCACTATTGGAGGAGATGACATCGGATTAGATTCAATGTTCCCCTCAACGGCACCGTCAAGAGTATTAGTTTCATCGACACTGAAATTCTTGAAATCAACAGTGTTGAAATCCATATAATACAAAAAATAATTTCTCAAAAGAGAAAAAATTAATTTTAGAGAGGAAAAATACCTTTTAAGGGAAAACAAAATTTGTAGAGACAAAAAATTATTTTCGTGAGAGTAAATATGATTTTTAGATAGCAAATTAGATTTTTTCAAAACAGAAAATAGTTTGTTAAAAATAAATGACTCTTTTTAGAAATAAAGAAAATAAAAAAATAGTTTGAGAGAAAATCTGATTTTTTAAGAACAGAACATGATTTTTTTAAAAATAAATTATTCTTTTCAGCAATAAAAAATGTTTTTTAAAAAATAAAATATTTTCTAAAATAAAAAATAGTGTGTAACTGAGTGAAATTGTAAGAATGGGAGTATGTAATAGAGAGAGTGAGAAATTTGAGAGATTGGAATGAGTTGTGAGTTTTTGTGTGTGTTTGGGGTATTTATAGCAAAAAAATTCCGACCGTTACCTTCACCAGCCGCGTTTGAAATCTGACCGTTCATCATGCAACGCGCGTGTCAGAAATCCAGCGGTTCAATCGTGCACTAGCATGTGTAAAATCGGACCGTTGCTCGCATGTGTAAAATCGGACCGTTCATTGCGTCCTCATGTGTGAAATCAGGCCGTCGATTCAAACTCTAAATATTTCCTCCCGTTTGGCCGTTCCTCACTTCCTGCGCCCGCCAGCGCGCCCTGCCAACCTCGCGTCGCGTTGCATGCCGTACTGCCGCGTGTGTCAATGTGTGTCGAAGTGTCACGTCACGTCGCGTCGCGTACTCGAGTCCATCCCGCGCCTGTTGCAACCTGTCGCGTGTTGCGCCGCCTCGTTTCTCCCACCCGCGCCGCGCCATCCTCTCCCTCATGTAAACCTAACGCGCGAGAACGTGCCATGCCGGGCCAGCCCGCTATGTAATGGGCCGTGCCAGCTCGAGCATGGCCCGCTGTATCATGTCGTACCGTGCTGCCCGTGGATCGATTTTTGCAGCCCGGCACGGCCCGATAACCCGTGATGGGCCGGTGCGGCCCGTTAATGTTTTGTGCTGGGCCGGGCCACGTGCCAGGCCAAAATGGCGTGCTTCGGGCCGGCCCGGTTATGGCCCGGCCTGACTTACACATCTAGCTACAATTGACATTGCAGAGTATAAATTCTGATTACTCATCCCTCATAAGAGAAAGAAAAAGAAATCTTATTTAGTTCAGAAACAATTATGGCCCCATGAGAATCATGCACACACGAAGAGCACATCCAACATCTTTACAATTCAGTGAGTGCAGAGTATTTTGATCTAAAGAATAAAAGAGGGGATTCTCACTTGATGATGGTTCTTAATCTTCATATAAGTGTTTTTTCTGTCTGAGGTGGTATTTAAGGCTAGAGAAATTTCTCGTTGAATTTTATTTTCTCCTTTAAACATTTGTGTCTTCATACACATTCTTGGGACGGTGGGTGATTGCAAATAAAAAAAAAGGACTTTTCTTATCCTCTCTAGGGGTGGGTGTTCGGTTTTTCGGTATTTTTTAAATTTCGATTATGCACATTACATATCATATTTATCAAAAAAAAATTCAGTTCGATTTCAATAAATACTAAATTAATTCAGTTTGATTTCGGTAAATATCAAATTAATTCAGTTTGGTTTCCTACCTGACATCTTTGACTCTTTTTTTGCTTTACGATTTGAAGTAACACATAATAGTATAGTATTAAAGGTTTGAAGTGATCAACAATTAAAATTAAACACCAAATAACATGAAGCCAAACACCATAGCCTACAGAACATAACCAACCAATTAAGCACAGTTCATAGAACATAAGCAAAATCCACAACCACATTGAGTCACTGACACTCTACATAACAAGAAAAATAGATAATCCACAACACATTAGCACAATCCACAATCCATGGAACAACTCATGCATTACAATTCAATACAAAATGTTCAGGAGAAAAATGTGTTCAACATATAGAAGTTCACTGGTCTTGTTGGCATCAAAAGGAATATCTGCGGCAAGAACAAATTATAATGTTAAAAATATATATCAAATTACCAATGTAATGTACAATCAAGCTTAAAAAAACTTACCAGCTCACGGTTGATCACATGAGTAAATACTTGTTGCAACAGATTCTAATTGGGAACTTGCCAAGCCTGCATGACACAAAAATATGATAATCACAAGGTGCAACAATCAAACAACTTAACTATTGTAAGTTTGTAACATGAAACTGAAACACAATAGTTATAATTTAATACCTTCTTCGAAACGAGTTAATTCAACTAAATCCTCTTCAACATTGACGCGACTGGAACGTCGTATCCAATCTTGTGCACATAACAAGCATTGCACCATAAACAGTGTCAACGAGCTTCTAAAATCATCAAGAACACGGCAACTAGTACTAAAAGCTGACTCAGAAGCAACTGTCGATATAGGAATTGCTAACACATCACGAGCCATGCGTGAAAGTATAGGAAAATGAGGAGAGTTACATTTCCACCAAGCGAGAATGTCAAAATCTTCCCGATCTTCTTTTGTATCTTCACTAACATACTTATCTAATTCAGTTTTGGTATACGCACCAGCTTCGTAAGAAACTTTCATTTTCTTGTTGTACAAAGACCTCATCAAATTTGATGTATTTACTTGAGATTCAAAACTAGAATTTGATGCTCCTTGTTGTTTATCACTTTGGCTTCCACCTTGAGCATACATGCTCTTGTATTCTTCAAAAAGAGAACGAAATGTATTGTTTACCTTTATCCATACTTGATCTCCTTTGATTGGACCATACATCTCTAAAATAGTAAACTTCACGTAATTAGATAGTTTGTACCTTGCATGGAGGAAAACAAGAAAATTTTAGCCGAACTATATATCCTTAAATAGAAGAAAAAATAACAAATTTGGTTATACTTGGGATCAAGAATAGCAGCAACAAATATCAACATGTTCATCTTCTCAGGATCCCCCCAATACTTATCATACTTCTTCTTCATCTTAATAGCCATTTCAGATAGGTTTTCATCTGGACTATCGCACCAAGCTCACAACAAAATATTCACAGCAACAATCTCTTCAAAGAAAATGTTGGAAGTGACATACTGAGTGCCCGAAACATGAAGTGTGAGATCATAAAAATGTTTCAGAAATTGTGCAAAATGATGAGCATTGTCCCAATCTTGATTTTGTGGAGGTCCATCATCACCCACCTTTGACATGTAATAAGTGTCTTGGAGTGCAAATCTGTCAAATGCCTTCTCGAATTTTTGAGCTGACTCTAACATAAGGTATGTTGAATTCCATCTAGTGCACACATCAAGACATACAAAAGCCTTACTTTCTATCTTAGTGAATTCAACAAATTGCTTAAAATTATTCATTCTTGAAGTGGAGCTTCTCACATATCTCACAGCATTACGAACACGAGAGATGGAATTAGATATCCTCTTCACCCCATCTTGAACCACATGATTAATAATATGAGCTACACTTCTCATATGAAGATATTTGCCTTGTGCAATCCTACCTCCCCAATTATTCAAAGCTCTCCTCATGTAGCCTACAACCACATCATTTGCACTAGTATTATCTACTATGATAGTAAACACATTTACAATTCCCCATTCAAGCAAGTATTTCTCTAGTGCTTTACCAATGTCTCCTCCTTTGTGAGTATTTACTAAACAAAAACTTAGAATTTTTTGTTTAGTTTCCACTCATTATCAATGAAATGTGCTGTTAGACACATATAATTCTGAAGTCTTGAAGAAGTCCATGTGTTTGTGGTGAGGCAAACTCTTTGATAAGAATCATTGAAAAACTTTTTTAACGTAGCTTTCTCATTTTCATAAATTCAAACAATATCTCTTTGCATTGTCTGCCTAGATGGAACATGAAAACGAGGACAAACTTTTGATATGAACTATTTAAAACCTTCACATTCTGGAAAACTCAACGGCTGCTCATCTATAATTATCATGCGAGCAAGTCCTTCCCTAATCTCTTCAGGATTGTATTGCCAATTAGAAAGAGAACTACTTCCATCCACACTAGATTGTAAATTTAGTAAAGTTTGCTTGCTGCCCTTATTTCTATCAGGATGCTTTTTACAAAATTTTGCATGAGAGATTAGCGATGAAGTACCATTCTTAGTTGAATCACATGCAAGTACTCTTGAACAATGCTTGCATGCATCCTTCTTCTCGCCTTCCAGCACTGTGTAGTGGTTCCATATTTCTGTTCTGTGGCTCATTTGGTTTCTTCTATTATTCGAAGGTACATTGCCCCCAGCTGTGACTATTTCATCACTGCCTACTGATCCACCAATGTTTTGGATATCATCTGCTTCCGACATCTAAAATGGAAAATAAAACTAGTGTAAGTACTGTCAGTGCCATTTCAGGAACCTCTGAGCTGAAACTGAGAGACTATGTTCAGTCAGTACAACAAGTTGTAAATATTAACAACTAGAGAAATGCATCACTAAAAATGTTAGTATACTGCACTGAAAGGAAAGATACATAGAATCTAAAGCAAAATGAAGAGCTAGGGTGCTAATATGCAAGTGCAACAGCCTATATATTACTACTAGTAACTAAACTTATATTTAATATACCTTAAACAAATGGAAATCATGCCTCAAAGGCAAACTAAAAATCATACCTTCTTTAAAATACAGGCCTAACAACATAAACTGTTGTGCAACTGTAAGTGAGAGTCTCATGAATAGCTCAAACAATCTCACAGTCTAGATTAATCAGAAAATGACACAGTTAAAACTAAATGGCTAATAAGGCAACAGGCGAAAACAATCAATTAAGCCAAATTACAGTCCTGAACAAGACAACAACTGAATTGCAAGATCTGATCGACTGATCCTCACTTAGGCCGCAAAACCAAGCATAGACAGTCAAACAGCAATAATTAAGAAGAAGATTCGAACAGATAGGGAACCCTAAAAGTCATGATCTCATCAAAATTCTTTATTCACAAAACGAAATGAATGACTGAGCTGAGAGTCTGACTGTCTTACATTGCATGATCTTGTGGTTGACTCCATTGTTGTTAGCTTGCTGGCTTGCTGCAAATCGAGGCTGCACAGGGGGGCGGCGGACACCGGAGGAGGTGGCAAGGGAGTCGGTGGACACCGGAGGAGGCGGCACGGGAGGCGGCGGAGGCGGGAGGAGCGGCAAATCTGGGAGACTGGGAGTGGGAGGCGCACGGGGAGGCGGCGGATCCGGGACTGGGAGTGGGAGGGGGAGGCGGTGAAGGCTGGAGGAGGCGGCACGGGCACGGGCACAGGGAGGAGGAGCCGAGGAGCAGAGGAGGCGAGGAGGGACTAGGGTCTAGGGGAGTAGCGGCCACGGGCCACGGGAGAATTAGACTTAAAGTTAGAGAAACTTAGGGTTAGGAACAAATCGGTTTTTCCCAAATTTTTTGATTTTTTATCGAACCGAATACCGAATACCGAATATAGCTAATTTTGCCCATCTAATCGGATAACGAATACCATAAAAATCACTATTTTCGGCTCGGTTCGGTTTTTTGGTTCGATTGAAATTTGCCCAGCCCTGATCCTCTCTGTCTTATTTGTAAAGGAAAATTTTTTTAGTAGAATCTACATGAGTTAAAGGTTGAAGACTCTCTTATCCATCATTAGATTATATACACTACACCGATTCAACAGCATATTTTAATTGAGGACTCTCATTTTTCTTTCTTGATTCACTAATGTTGTATATTGATTCAACAATAGAGGAGGTTGATTTTCAAAATAGACATAATTTGAGGAAACTATTCTCGAAATCTGGATCAATATATTCATTCGATTAGATATATAAGACTTAAATGAGATACATATGTGAGAAATACCATAATACATATAATACGTATGGACCAAGAGAGAAACAAAACCTAGGTGTCCATTGACCCGGAAACGCGGTGTTGCCGCGCCGACCTGTGTGCATGCAGTTTCTCAAGGAAAAAAAAGCACCTTCGAAGAATCCTCCAACGAGGAAAGAGTCCAAAAGTTGGCACGAAAAGCCTTAATAAACTCAGAATTGTAACATAAGAATAAGTCCACGTGGCCACGTGGCATGCACCCCATGCATGGGAGTGGTGTGGAGCTCACCTACAGTGACTGCAAAAGCCACAACCTCACCTAATCCCCGACCGCTGGGACCCACACCAACATATTCGGCTCTCTTTGAACTAAAGAATGGGCTCTGAATCGTGTGAGCAGAGTCAATTGCACTCTTGATGTATAAACTCGTACAATTGTAATCATGAGGATGTAAACTTAAAATTAACTTAATTAGTCCCTAAACTACATCGGCCATCTCATTTAAATCAATCATCAGTTAAACTAATAAAAATAATGCGACATCAATCTTTTTATCATATTAATATTCCACGTAGCATGCCACGATAGTTTCTTAATAATATAATAAGATGATATGGACAATGTGGATTATTTCGATTAAATATTTACTGATTAGTATAAAGGTTATGATAAAAATGAAATGGTAGAAAATATTTGGGGTTATGCAAAATTTATATCTGATTATGAACTTAATTGATAGAATGATAAATTTCTACAAAAGACAAGTTCGCAACCAAATTGGCTAATGGAGGTTATTGGCCGGTAAAATTAAATTTTAAGTTTATAGATCTAAATGAAATAATCACATAAATTTAATGATCTAGAATGTAATTTTACTCGTTTCTAGTTATACTTGAATTTGTGCACAGCGTGAGAGAGATTGAAATTTAGTATTAAATGTAAGTTTTGTATTTATGCTCACGTAAAAATTAAGTAGGTTCGACATGCCATGAGAGACTCCACAATTTAATTATTTAGCCAAGGTTTCACTTATTTCTTTTTCAGATTGTGTAAAAATAGGCAATGAACTTTTATTCAAGAAAATTTGACTAAACTTTTGCTTATTTTCTATAGCATACAATGAACTTATTGAGCAAAAAAAAACTCACTAAATATGAATTATTGGTATTTGAAATTGGCAGGTTTTGAATAAATTACCATGTTAACATGTTATGTTGCCTTATTGCTAATAAGATCTTAGCAATTCTTTATTTTTGAATAAATTACCATGTTAAGATTACTCATCATACATCAATGGCTCTCAAGAATTTATCACTACGTAATCTTATCTCTTATCTCTGTTCACATTGGAATTTGGAAACCAATCAAAAGAATGACAAAATAAAAGCAAAAAATAAATGTTACATTTATTTGTAAATTTTAGAGAATAACCCCTTTACTTCGAGTCATTTCTTATATAAGCACCCATCTAATTAAAAAAAAGAATAAGGACCAACAAATGAACAAATTGCCTCTTATATTTTATTTCTTAATTATCAATCAATCACATGCCTCATCAGTAACTTAAGAATCAGTCAAATCATATTCCTAACAAGTCCCATAATAATGATTTAGATTTTTTTAATATTATGACTGCTTCAAGTCTTCAACCCTATGACATCATAAGCTAGTTCTATAAATTATTATACGCCGAATTGATAACATGTATTTTCTTATATGTTTCATTAAAAGATTAATCTCATACATTTTGACATCACAGCTTCTTCTCCATTGAAAGAAAACAACCTCATAACAAAATAAGAAAAGAAAAAAGTGTTGCTATTATCATATGTCTTGGAGCTGTACATACTAAGTAATATATTCGCTAGTATCGGCAAAACGGAGGAAAATGTTATATAATTATAGTCTCAGATTTCATTCTTTATTTTTAACTTTAAAAGATTTGTGCATCTCTCCGTTTAGACTGTTCGATTAAAAATGAACATATTAAATCAAAGTGCACAATTATCTCTCATAAAATGATTGAGTACCCAATTTTCAAATCCCTAATTTGACAGCTAAAAAATAAAGATAAATGCATGATCATATTTTCAGACTTAAAAATAGAAATCCAATTCTTTTAATTTCATATCATTGAAGCTTCTATTGGTTTCATGAGTATGTAGGCACATGAATTTAAGATATGGTGTTCCTAGAAAACTAATAAAAAACTGAAAGTTCCAAAGATATTCTTCGTGCAGTCTCGGAGTAACTTTCATGCCATCTCAAGCAAAAGGTGACAAATTAAGTATATTTGACTCCTTATTTAAATATAATTTAAAAGGGGAAGAAGAGATGACATAAATTATTGGTGCTTACTTTGATGACTTATCTTTTAGGGAAAGAATGATGCAGTGGGAAAGAATAAAGAGGGCATGAGATGGGAACATTTGACTAGTTACTCGCGTGTGTGTTTAATTTATTTTTACATACAAATGGATATATAAACATCATTAGAAATACTGATTTATCATATAAATCACTAAAAATTTTGACTCTATCAAAATTGAGTGCCCTGTGGAGTCAATCTTGCCGTTTGTATCTCTTAACTCTGTTATGCAAATTACAAAGAACGCATGAGTCATAGAAAAAAAACCTAAAAATGCACAAGAAAGGAAAGTACACTCGCTCAAAAGAATGTTGTTTTTGGACTATACATAATCAAATTTTTTAAACTTTATACAATTATGTGGTAGATAAATATTAGTGTGACTCAAGTATTTATATGTGAAATTTTGCTAGATAGAGTCAGAAATTGACATAAGTATCCTCTACACACTAATTAGATATTATTGATGTAATTTTTTTTAGTTGTAATATTGAATTATTCTATTGTAAGATTGTAGAATTTATTTATTTATTTTAGGAGTATTTTATTTTTTTATTTTAAATTTATGTAATACTATATATTTTAGATTTAATTTTATTTCCATTTTAGTTATTATTGTTGTTTTATATTTGTTTATATATTTCCAATATACAATTTTCTATTACTACATGTACTTTACCTTTATAATAGGAATTACAATTGATCTAAAAAAAACAGGAATTACAACTATATAGGTTTCATACCTAAAGATATTTTTTAGTTCTAACCTAATATCTCTTAGTTTTAAATTTGTACTATTCTTTATAAATATTTGTTGTAAGTTAGTATTAGTATTAATTGTAAGTGCATGCACTTTATCTGTAAGTATTTATATAATTTGAGTGAAAACTCAATGAAATTATTTAAGTTTAAATGTGTATTTTATGCGAAAATATGACCTTTTACTTTAAAATTATATGTTGATAAAAGAAGACAAGTTTTAATTTTAATATGTATAAATGGTGAAATATTAAAAATATGTACCAAATTACTAAATGGTATATCACAACCTTCTAAAAAATAGTAGTTAAAGTTGTATGTTAGGGGCTGCAGAAAAATATACAACTTTCTTTTTTTTTTACCGGATGAGCAGTACTTACCAAGTACACCGTGCACCACACAGCGGACAACTGCCACGACGGCCAAACATAATCACACCCGTTGTCGTCAATCACACACACCGGAATGGCAATCCCGTAATTCCCTTCAAACCTCCCACCGCATCTCACCGATGCACCCCGAACCCATCTCGACTGTCCATATCGAATCCAACGGTCAGAAACACCCGGCCCTATCATTCACCCGCGGGACACCACACCACCACCTCCACCCCCCGATAAATACCTCTCCCCTCCCTCTCTTACGCAGCCCTGCACAGATTTGTCCAAACACCCGCCACATTTTGGGTATTTTACACATAGGCCCCTGAGATTTTGCAGAAAGGTTCCTGACGGTGTAAAAAGTTTTATATCGGGGTCCCTCCCGGAGATGTCTTCGGAGCTGACGTACCGCGGCGGGCCCGCGTCCGCGGCCGGCGTCGACGCCGGCGGGTACTCCCCGAAGCCCTCCAAGCCGCTCTCCTGGCTCCCGCGCGCCGTCCACTACGCTGCCGCCGAGCACCGCCCCGTCTTCGCCCTGGCCGGTATGCTCTTTGCCGCGGCGGTGTTCTCCCTTGCCACCCCCTCCGGGACCTCGGGCGTCTCCTCCCCCATCGCCACCGCCACCGAAAGCCACCTCGTGGTGGGCGGCTTCCGCAGCGCGGCGGCAAACCCGGCGCGGCAGTTCGTCGGCGGCAAGGTGCCCCTGGGGCTGAAGCGGCGGGGGCTCCGGGTCCTCGTGACCGGCGGCGCCGGGTTCGTCGGGAGCCACCTGGTGGACCGGCTGGTGGAGCGCGGCGACAGCGTGATCGTGGTGGACAACTTCTTCACGGGGAGGAAGGAGAACGTGATGCACCACCTCGGCAACCCCAACTTTGAGATGATCCGGCATGACGTCGTGGAGTCCATCCTCCTCGAGGTCGACCAGATCTACCACCTCGCCTGCCCCGCCTCCCCCGTCCACTACAAGTACAACCCCGTCAAGACCATCATATCCTTTTCTTCATTCAATCGATTAATTCAAATTTAATGCTTTCATTGATTCGTTTTTGTGTGGTTGCACGGATCTTGCGGTGTTTTGTTCGGGAATGATGCGTCGAGATTTTATTGTTTTTTTTGGAGGGTTTTTGGTGGGAAATGTTGTGTCTAGAATTTCATATCTTTGTCTAGTTTGTCTTGTTGCATGTTCGGTAGATATTTTTCTAAGATCTTTTATTTGTGTTTGTTTGTGAATTGTGAGTTGAAAGGATGTTTTGGATGCATGGACCTCGGGATTGGGGCCACATTTTTGGGTGAAAGTTTTTTAGAGTTTTCTTGGAAGATTGATCAGAGTGCATTTTGTTGATGTATTGCGGTTTTGGATCTGTGCTTGTTTGTGAGTTTAAACAATTGATGGGAAGTTTTTGGCCAAAATTGGTTCCTTTTCCATTGTTTAAATGCGCCGGTTGCTGTTTAGTTTGGTGCAAATGCTTGTGGTGAGATTAAAGATTTGGAGCATTTAGATTCTATTTTGTTGGAATTGTACGATTTCGGCATAAAGATTGGATTTTTATTGTAAATGCTGGATCAAATCTAGTGTTCTTATGATAAGAAAGTGAACAGAGGTTGCGATAATAATCTGAGACTTTGCGACCAAAGTTCTTTAGATTAGATATGGTTGATTAAATTTGGTTATCAAATGGTTTTGTACCGTTCAGATCGCTTCATGATCAAAAGTAAGTTGTGATTTGGATCTGGGTGAGTTGTAGAGTTTGCTTAATTTTCTCATAAAGTCTGTGCTTTAATAGCGAAAAAGAGTTGGGTCCAATTGGCTTTGCCTTTTCTTTCTAAGCAACGTTGCTTACTGTGCACTTCACACATTTCCTTGTGTTTCTTTTGCAACTGCAAGTGGAGCCTAACTACCAAGTTAGATATCAAAAGGTGAAAAGGGTGTGGTTTGATCTTTTCTTATTAGCGTTATCTTTTGCAATTAGTTTTAGTTTGTGTGAGCCTTAACCTTGAGATGGCACAAGACCAATGTGGTCGGAACACTGAACATGCTTGGATTGGCCAAGAGGATAGGGGCGAGGTTCCTCCTCACCAGCACCAGTGAAGTCTATGGCGATCCCCTCCAGCACCCTCAGGTGGAGACTTATTGGGGCAATGTCAATCCCATTGGTAACGACTCTTCTCATATTCTCTTTTGCAAATTCCTTAACTATGATAATATTGGTAGAACGGTCTTGACTTAATTTTTTGTGTTTCTTGGACCTGTTGTGTTGGTGGTAAGTTACTATTAGTCACTGTGTCCATTATGGAAAGCTAAGAGGGATCCAATTTGGATCATGTGTTTGGTTAAAATAGTCCAATCTTCGCTTATCAGGACATCATTGGGTACCAAACTGTACTGTTTTTCACAACAAATTCATTCTAAATGATGCTTTTCTATGGTACTGAAAGAGTAGATTTATTGAACATGAGATCTGTGGTTGTGCCAAATTAGTTGCTCAGGAGCAGTTCCTTGATTGTGAGGACATCTGAAAGCGAAAATATTTGTTAAAAAAGGGGTACAAGTGGAATCATTTACTGTTACAAGAGAAGGTAGATCAGCACTGTCCAACCTTTGCTCTTAAAATAGTTATGTTCTTGGTTTGGAATTAACTGTTCATGAAAAAGGCTTTGTCCAAGCAGTTGGGAAAAAGGAAGCTGGAATCTTACTTGCTGGAGATGCTGGTTGTGGAATCTTTGATTGTGGTCTTTTTCATTCTTTGATTCTCTGTAGTGGAAAAGGACAACTTTGGTTGGTGGAATTTTCTCCAAGAAAGAGACTTTGTGGATCCCTCACTAATAAAGGAAGAAGGGAAATAAAACTATTCTAGGCCAATTATGCTTAACCAAACATCTGCCAACCAGGGCACCTAAATCAATCAAGAGAATATAAGAGGAGAGTTTGTTGAGCTATATAACTACAGCTAGTCCTTGCTTTCTACATCTAAAACGACTTATTTTGTCACCTACTGTTAACATTCATTACTTGGACAAGGTTTTGATTGTTTCGTGTTAGTTTTTGTAAGCAAATATTTTCTCTGAATAACAGGTGTCAGGAGTTGCTATGATGAGGGCAAACGCACAGCTGAGACATTGACAATGGACTACCACCGTGGTGCCAACCTGGAGGTATTATTCCATGCAAAATTGTTCTAATAACTAGAATTTACATCTCATTTGTGTGGAGTAGATGTTAATGTTTGGTGATTTGTGTTTTATTTAGGTGAGGATTGCTCGGATCTTTAACACATACGGCCCTCGCATGTGCATTGATGATGGACGTGTTGTCAGCAACTTTGTTGCTCAGGTAAAATACACACAGTTCAGCGCCCTTGCTATAGAAGTTGCGGTCACAATTTTTGATATCTAACTTTGAGGATAATGTCATTGTTCATCTGAAATTGAAATGGTCTGTGTGTGCTTATGGTTTTAGGCACTGAGGAAGGAGCCTTTGACGGTTTATGGCGATGGCAAGCAGACCAGGAGCTTCCAATATGTTTCTGATTTGGTGAGTTACAGAAAGATATTTTCAGAACATCTAAAAATACTCTGCCGGCAAAACATTAGTCTCAATAAAGCCTTCCAATGACTTACCTTAGTTGGATAGCTCTCACATATATGTTGCAATTTGCAAGCGAACATTCTTGAAACAACTAAAATGTTAAAATATTTGGTGCAAGGAAGAAAAGCATTTCATACATCACATTCAGTCCTTAGCAATGCACTGAGCTAAGAGCTCAAACATTTGTCATCGGCACAGGAGTTTGGAATAAAGCCTTCCAAGGATTTCGTCTAATTATCAAATAACAACTGCCAATGATTAAGATCTGACATATATTCTATCATTATGCTGATGTGATTATGGCACTGCTATATGTAGTACTGATTTGGGTCTTCTCACAGGTTGAGGGATTGATGAGGCTGATGGAAGGGGAGCACGTAGGGCCATTCAACCTCGGGAACCCCGGTGAGTTCACCATGCTGGAGCTAGCCAAAGTGGTTCAGGACACCATCGACCCGAATGCTCGCATCGAGTTCCGTCCCAACACCGCGGATGACCCTCACAAGCGCAAACCCGACATCACCCGGGCCAAGGAGCTTCTTGGGTGGGAACCCAAGGTCCCCCTCCGCGAGGGCCTCCCCCTCATGGTCACTGACTTCCGGAAGCGCATCTTTGGCGACCAAGGCACTGTCGGCGCCACCACTGGAAGTCAACAAGGATAGACAAGGGCACGAGATTGGGAAATTTTGGTGGCCTGCTTTTAGCTGCTTGGGTTACTCTTAACTGACGAAGTTATGGCCGCGTAGTTCACCGAGAAGTGTTACTAAAAGACCTTTGCTGCTGCTGCTGTAATGCTATTCTTTGTTTTTCTTGTGCCATTCCTCTCTTTTTCTTTCAGCTATACAAATTTTCCTGTTGAATTGTTGGAGATAAATATTGGTGTTTCTAATTCTTTGTTGAGATCATAGAGTTATACATAAATTATGTGTTCTATCAGAAGTATTTCTCCTACTTTTGGAGCAGGTCATGTTTGTTCTGAACTCAAAAGTTTAAATTAATGAAACAGCGTTTGTTTCTGATGGAACAAGCTTTACTAAACATATGTTCAGTTCAGTGTATGAAGTTTATGTTTTGTTACATCATATCAAATGCTGCTTTCCTTATTACATTCTACATTGTTGATGTTGTGTCCGGCCGGTGAGCCCACAGAGGAAGCCGCCACGCCGTTGAGGCCGTCCATCTTCTGACATTGGACTGTCTGTGCCATTGCTGCTGTTGATGCGGATGATCTTTTCAGATGCCGCTTGGCAGTTCTTGCCAGGATCAGCAACAGTCCTTTGGCGGTCTTCAACCATCCTGTGGCGGCTGCGCTTATTAAGCCATGTGACAATGTCAGAAAAGATCAGCTCCACATTCTCGTCAGGCTCACCAGCAGTGAGGCCATGCCACATCCCTGGGTAGAGCTTGATAGTCTTGTCAGTGCTGGCCGCACGCCCATATAGCGCACGGCTCACCTCTGGGTCGGTCACGGTGTCGGCCTCACCATGCAGGATGAAGAATGGCATCTTCACCTGTTGAACAAATCACCTGGTGTGATACAATTGATACATCATGTTGCAATATGAGGTCAAGAGTACCTGCGACAAACTGTCCTCGACATCCATGCTGGTTCTGAGCAGCTCCAGCGCAGTCTTCAGCCGTGGCTTGTCCTGGTAGATGAGCTTGTTTTTCCTGATCTGCTCATCATTGCAGAAAAATAGATCTTAATTCAGACAATAGATTCTGATATGTTCAAGTCAATAACATGACATCAAATTCTCTATCTCCCAATAATATAATATTAACATGTAAAAATTGCCTTCCAACATATATTATATTAACAGAACCAGGGTTTTGCTTGGGTAAGTACCGAAACAGTATGTCCTGTAACTTATTGAAACTGACGTCATTTTTAACTGAACCAATGTGATGATGAAAATCGATAAAATAGATTATCGTTTTTGTCAATACTGAAGATACATGAAGTTCAGATAATATACCAAAAACAACAGTGAACATACAATCATCAGACTGTAGATACCAAAATACAGGATATATTGGACTTATAGACTGCTTAAATATGATAGAAACACCAAAAACATATAGAGTTGTCAAATATGAATACCACAAACAATTTAACAACTAAATCAATATGATTGTTACGTTGAAATTATAGGTCTTTACAGGTAACAGGAGTCTCATATGTATCTACAACCTGTTTGGATACTGAACATACAGGATGCCGTATGATATACTGAAATCAGCAAAAAGTTGGAAGCAAAACCTCACTGACCTTTTCACGCTTGACAGGGTCTTTAAACGCTGAGTCAATGACGTCTTTGGTCGGGACGATCTTCCACTTGGGGATGATCTCCTCGACCTGTGTCAGGAGGGAGATCACCACCGGGTGTGGTTTCACCTTCTCTGATATCTGGATAATGCATAACAATTCTGCAGTTAAGCAACTATGTAACAATTTACAGCTATGTTTCTGACAATGTAGTCTCATACACACCTTGCACATTGGCGCGACAAGTACGGCACCGTCCCAGAAGGTCGGATCCTTCCTATGAAGCAAGAGAGCCACAGCACCACCCATGGACTCACCATATAGGAACCGACTTTTGTTTCTGTATTCCTCCAAATCTGCAAAAAGAACAAAAACAATCATTGGTGACTAGAAAGCCTCAAGAAGAGCAGATTTCCCCATGTTAAAATAAAAGTATGTTTTAGAATGCAAATTACTAGGATCAACTTGTTCCTTGGTTATGATCTGAAGCAAAGAATATTACAAACATGCACTTGTTTGCTAAATGAGCATTACCATGTGACAACTGGGTCTCTCATAGAACTCATGACAATGATTTTCCACTAATGCTCTTAAAAGCTTGACAGTAACTGAAGGGGTGAAAATGGAACCAGTGTAGAAAGATGTTATTTACCACAGATAGACTTGAAGAAGCAGTCACAGTCAGCGACAATGTGGTCGAACTTCCGGATGTAGCATCTAGCACCCATGGACTTCCCATGCCCTTCATAGTCGATGCCAAACACGCCGTACCCCGCTGTGGCCATCTTGACACCACATGCTGCCAGGAAACAATGCCCATCCACCATCAGACTCAAACATTTTAAGGTGATGGTAAGAAAGCCACAGATATGCATGGACAATGAAGATCAATGAGACCAATAATGCATTGAAAATCAGCCAGGCTTATCCTCAATCAATGAAAGTAGCTGCAACTCACAAGTCACAAGAGAACCCAGAACCTCAATAGCCTAAGACTAGGCATGTACTCTTATATTTCTGCCATAATATTATTCTGTTTCATAATTTAAACTTATTTTACGTTTTTGAATGCTTCACCATACAAGGTTACTTACAACTCCGATGCAACATTTAACAAACTTTTACAATTTTTGCCTCAATAATATATTTTCTCACTCTTCCGTTTATGCTTCTTCTATATTTCTCTAAATTTATTTAATAGGAGTATTAAAGTCTACTATAATTTTTCTTCTCATTTTGTGCCATCTTAATCCCCTTGAATAGCAAACAAAAGCAAAATTAACATTGCCCAAGCACATTGATGGTCCACTAATGGTTGGGCCCTGCTTATATTTAAGGATAAAAAGAGGCACACTAAAACACCATTAAAATGTACTCTCTTATGTTTGTTCTACATGTGCATGAACTGCAACTGCAAGCCCTATTCAATGAGTCTCCTCACACAAACCCTAGCTGCCAGGTGGATCCTACACGGCATTAACTCCGACCGGTACCGAAAGCTGTTGTTTCCGTGAACCTGTCCGACTGTGGACCCCTGACTAGAACAGCAAGGTCCATAGGATCCTACATGGTCCATGAAACACCAATAAGAAATTTAGGTTCAATATTGATGACTACATACAGCCCCATAATGCACAAGAGTCGGATGCACGCAAGGAACAACTATTTTTTTCGCAATCTGCGAAAAACAGCGACATACATGATATTAATTGTCAAGTTTCAGACATGAAAAGTTGACATAAGAGTAATTAAGAAAAGAGCACAACAACATTTATAAGCCAAATGGCTGTTTATTAATGTGATCAGGGGGAAATGGTAGTTGGATGGTAGCTCACTCGTCGAAACCACCTTTTCTTTTCTTTTTTTGTATGAAAGAGACATGGATTGAGAACTCTACCAGATAATAGGTTTGAAGTCAAAATTATGACCATAATTAAAGTGGTCAAACATGAGCCTTATCTTCCCCTCAAAAAGATATGAGCCTTATATTAGTCTAAATAAAAGAACCTTATCTACTACTAGAACTAAATATCTACTACTATGTTAAAATATGAGTATATTGATTGCTTTTTCTCAAAATTTAAACTTTTGGGTTGAGTTGGTCTATACACGAAACTCAATACACCAGGATAGAGAAGATGGCCTCAGACCAAAACTGAACTTGTGACTCAATGTGGAAAACTTTCCTCTTTCTCATTATGATGGGCAAATCTCAGAAAACTATGATAGAAAACTAGGAACCAAATTGCAAGACATGAATTCAAGTTATGTTTTGGTAATACAAATTGTACATTCCAAAGTCCATGCAACAAATGATGGTAAATCCTTTCAAATTAACATAACAGAGGACTACCAATCATAGTTGTCAATTCCGTTCCGTTCTGGCCAAAACGGCTAGAATGTTACGTTCCGGGCAGCAAAACAGAATAGAAAAGTCCGTATTCCATTTTGCCTTCAATTCCAGTCAATTCCGACCATTCTGTAACTTATTTTAGCGCACAGTTATTTTATATGTAAACTTTGAGATGACTTAAAGAAATTGTAATTATTAACACTATACCACTACAAAAATATCAAATTAGCACAAAAACTACTGACTATGAGTATGATACATGGAAATTGAGTCCACATATCAATAAAATACTCAGTGTTATTTTATTAAATTCGCAACGTTGGTATAGCATAGAGTTAATTGTCTCAAAATTGAAATAATTAACTCCATGGAGCTAACAAAATTTTCCCATCCAACACCAACAAAAATCGCATCTTAATTGCTTTTCCTTCAAGAACTACTCCATGGATGACTTTGAAGTTCCTGTAATGTATCTGATAAAAACCCTGGACTAGAAGCTACTCAATGTCATCCGACTGCTAAGGAAAGCAATTGGAGCCTACATTATATCTTATTATCTTATGATCATTGCTTTTTTCTGTTGCATTGATTTAACTAATGACAAAAAAATTAGGATTAAAAGAACTCCAGATTATCATATCATATCGCCATCGTCTTGTCTTCTTTTCTCTAAAGTACCTTTAGCCTTTGACCTAACAAAAGGAGCCCTGCACTACAAGTGAAAAAGACGATTGCTAACCACCACCTAAATTAAATGTAACCTACCATTTAAAACAACGGTGGCGATATACGAATCAAACATATAACAAAGAAAACAAAAGGAAGGTCCCGCAAGATCACAAAATTCAATGCAATTCCATGAGAAACCCATAAAATTCAACTATTCGAACAGACTACACAGTGCTTTGATTTGAGGTGTACTTGACAAGCAAATGAAAGGCAAAAGAAAACATTAGCGAATTTTGTATGAACAGTTCTCGTCTACTAGGTATTCCTTCTTACACAAGTGTGGAGTTTCATCCAATAACTATTTCACACAAAAACTTAAATTATTGAGAAAAAATAATCAATCTATTTATACTTCAATACTCCCCCTCACATTGACTCGATCAGGCCTACAGTGTGTACTCAATTTGAGCTGAAACCTATTCCACCCTTAAGATTTTCTTAGTCTACTAGATATTCTTTCTTATAGAAACATTTTCTAAGAGAACAATTTACCTCATACCACTGTCAAAGTTGCGAACTTAATAAAATATCATCCATTGTCTTACTGATATGTGGATGTCATATTATAGTCAAAATTATTTTGGTAAAATACCACTTTTATAGTGGTACAAAACTAATTATTTGATAAAGGGTGTCCATGTTTGAGCTAGACGTTAAAAAATTATATGTAAATGACATTGATTTCAACAGGACAATTGCCTACCACTGAAAGCTGCTCATAGCAGCTACTGGTATTAAAAGCCATGGAACAGTTCAATTCATTAAGCTACTGTATGATTTCTATCAGTGATAACTCTCTGTAATTTCAGTGTTCCTTTCCTATCAGAATTTATTACCCCTTTTTTCTTAAAGTACACAAACAATAGTTGATTGAAAAGCGCATACAGAAAATATATAAGGTGCATTTTGCATTTGATCTCATTAGTTTACTGTAGACAGCTACAAATCAAGCAGACAAAAAACTATCACTCTAGTTGGTGCTGACAAGTACAACTACTCACCTGTTCATAATTATAATGTATTTTTACTATTTCTCTAAAAAAAATGTAGTTTTAAGCTATAGACATGCCATATCTTTTTAAATGTAGTTTTAGGAAAAATTTCTTGTACCTAAATAAG
Organism: Pharus latifolius; assembly: GCA_019359835.1. Classification (NCBI taxonomy): domain Eukaryota; kingdom Viridiplantae; phylum Streptophyta; class Magnoliopsida; order Poales; family Poaceae; genus Pharus; species Pharus latifolius. The sequence goes on from CM033323.1 coordinate 17,998,996, forward strand.
TGTAGTTCTGTGATTTTGAGATAAAATATGCTCATACTTTCCAAACCCTCGTTCTTGTTTAATACGTGTAGTCCACTATCATACGAAACCATTAATCGCTTGAACCATTAATTTAATAAGGATGGAATAGCAAACTTGAATCATCTCTTAATATGTATGCATAAAGAATAAAACTACATTTAGAAAGATAAATAAGGGGATTATATTTACACTTCTACATAAATGCCTAATTAATGCATGCATCTAGATGTATCAGTAGTAATAATAATACAAATCCTGAAGTTTATGTGATTATGTGTGGTACATGCATGTGAAGTCATGAATGCAGTAAGGAAAAAAAGTCACAGCCCATAAAAATCACAGGATGTATGCTACATGAATAGGAAACTATAATCTATCCATCCATACCTCTCATGAAGCCACTGCATTCCATGCCATAACCTGAATCAAAATGAGCACCTGTAAGTTGCAACTTCAAGAACCATGTCTCATGACACAACTCAATTGAAACATTTTTTAGTGCATGTTACCCTCCTCCAGTCCAAAATGCCTGCTGTTTTTATATATGTGCTCGTCAAATTTTTTCAGCTTTCACCGTTGGTTGATATATTTATAAGTAGAGTAATACTTCCAATTTTTTTTAGAAACTAAATTGTACATATCCTAAAATGATATAATTAATAGTGTAGAAATGAGTAATTGCAAATCTTGTCCTCGATTAACTTTAAAAGTTGTACATTCGCTTTTTATAAAAAGCATTGAAGCACTTATCCTCTAAAGAAAAAAAAATTATACAAATGCATGGGAAGTATTTTTTGCAATGTTATAATTTTATAATTTTTTATCGAAAAATAGTAGTCAAAAATTATATCAGAGATTGTGCACAGTCAAAATTAAAATTATAACTTAAAGACCATGCACAATAAAAAAACAAAAATATCTTAGATGGATGGAAAGAAGGACGAAAATTGTGTTGTGTAGAAAAACCTCCGGTGGCATTGCTTCTTCGGGTGGATTTCTCGTGCACCACAACTCATACATTTAGAATCGTTCGTACAAGATCTAACAATTTTAAAAATCTTTCCATAAGAAACTTTCTACACTACAATTTCCGTGCAGAAAGGGAAGTGTGTCTTAATAATGTCTAAACAATTAGTACCATGGCAAAGGAAGACAAGCGCTTTGGGTGAAGAAGAAACAGGCAGCCATCCACATGTGAACAGCTGAACCCCTCTTGAATTTCTCACATACTCCTGCAGAATCCATCAACCCAAAAACACCAAAAAAAAAATTAAAACAAAAAAAATAAAGAAAGAAACAAGAAGATTAAACCTACATCACCAATGCAATTGATCCAAAGAAAGGAAGAAAGAACAGAAGAGGAACAGGGGAGGGGGAGGGGGACTCTGCTCACCTCATGGTACTCTACCTCCATCTTCTTGCTCAAATTTACACACAAGAAGCAAGCCAAGATATGTGTACGCACGGTTACAAAGCTTCAAGAACCAAAGGCGCAAACATGCATGTCGGTAGGGGTGTGTGTGAGAGAGAGGAGGAGGAGGAGGAGGAGGAGGCGAGCGTGTGGAGGGGAAACACGTGCCAATGGCACGTTTGTAGAAGGATGAATATATAGGAAGGAAGAAAGAAGCGGGAAGGCCGGATCCTATGTGCAGTAGTTGGGGGACATTGCTTTCATTTGGTTATGTTGAGGAGTACAGATGGGTTTTGGTTTGATTTGGTTTTGTTCGTTTTCACAACGAGATGCGGATATGTTATCCGGTGTCATCTCGGTCTCTTAATTTTATGATCGGTATTACGTTTTGTTGTTCTATTTTGGTATATTAATTTTGTTTTAGAGTTTGTTTAAATTTAATGTCTGGTTAGTCTAGTTTAGTTTTGACTTATAAATTAGTGGGATTAAATTTATAAATTGAATAATTTGGTGGATAAAAACTTTTAAGTTATATTTGGAAGTGTGTTGTGTCTAAAAAAACAAATTTTGCAAATTGTTTTACCTAATTTATCTGTTTGAGATATATTTTAAATACATTTGTTATAAAACAACGACAAAAAATAGTAGTCTTACGAAAACAGAACATGATATATTTTTCCCAATTACAATGAACTAATAATAAAATCTTTAATTTTAAACTACTTTTGACACACTAGTTTGCCAACAACCATAGAACTAACAACAATATTTGTTTTATCAAATAGATAAAAAAAATTTTATAGTAATCTTTCAAAATAAAAAATTTTAAAGAATTTGCTACGGTGTTTATTGTCATATCATTACAATCCCAAATGTAGTCTTAAATTTATTTGGGTCTTTTAGCTCAAAAGGAGTTTCAGTTTAAAAGATAAATTCAAAATTTAAGTTTCCCGTTTGACTTTGGTTTTATTGGACAAGTCAGTCAAACGCCTCCTTAGGCTTCATTTGGAATTTTATTATATTTTCAAAACTTTTATTTGACATATTATTTTTATATATTCATTTGCTAATTGTTGGATAACAAATAATATTATATATATATGATAAATATTTTCTATGATTGTCACATCCTATAACAGCAAAAAAACATATAGCAATCTCAAAAATGCTTTAGTCTTTTGGGTGGTTGATAGCTGAGTTTTTATTTATTAGTGATTCATTGTGTTAATGAGTTTAGCGGACCGTTTGATAAAAATTATTAATATGTATTTGATCATAAAATTAAAGTATGAAAATAGTATTCTGAAACATTTATAAACTTTATCCTCACATTTCTTAATCCATATGTAGAGTATAGCACGCATATATGACTGATTTTATTGATACACATACAAAAATTACAGAAGCGTTCAGCACAGAGGATCTCCAGTTGACGGAGCACAAGCACTCCCATCCCGATCCACAAAGATTTAATATTAATCAATACTAATTAATTTCCCCATCGCGAATAATAAATTAAGAGGAACCCATGGTTATGGGAAGACTACGAGTACTAGTATTTGGTGTGGATGGTTTCTTGGATAGACATTAAATGAAAGCCCAGACTAAGGCATGGACACGCTCCATGATGTTGACCACACGTGTTTGTTTGGTTGTTTGCCAACCGAGCTGGGAGATGAAAGCATGCAAAAACATGGGAAGTCTTGGCACGCACTCCTATCTTTCAAGGGAAGCTGGGATTCTGTCCTTCCCTTTCCTCACACCGCTGGCCGATATGAGATGACGTTTCATACGCTTCCGACCTTACCATCGGGTAGGAGGCTGACGCAAGCCGTCTTAGCGTGTTAGGGTTCTCTCCAACTCTCTTGGTTCACTCTTAAACAAAATATTTTCTGTTATATGTGTGAGAATCATTTCAAAAAGTCAAACAAAAATCAAGTCGCACGATCTCAGAAAGTCAAACAAGAGCCAAGCCTTCAACAGTTTGGCTCTTGCTTGACTCTTTATGATTTGCCAATTATATATTTAACGAATTTGTATTAATTCATGAATTTCAATATTAGTAATATGTTACCATATTATTTACGAAATTAAATTCGATATTTACGACAAAAAGATAAATAATAAAATTTTGGATTTAAAAATTGTATTTGACATAAAAATAATAGATATTAAAATTTAAATAGTGGTACATGACATCGTTGCGAAATAAACTAAAATTAAATTTGCAAATAAATGTCTACTACGAAATCCGATAAGATACTACTCGTCGGTGTGTCTTCCGAAACGTTGCCAAATGTGCTCGATCAAGTCTCTTTTTAGTTGAGTGTGTGTAGGCTAAGCACGGATGGCAGCATTTCTTCGAAGCACATTTTGGAATAAAGGCGTACCCCCAATGTGGATCACATGCGATATTACTGTGGATGTACCCGGATGATCATTGTAATCATAGTTCTCGGTATTGTCGTCATGCTCATTCTCTATGATCATGTTGTGCAAGATGATACAAAACCGCATGATCTTTGCGAGGGTGGATTGTTGCCAAAATGGTGCCGCACCGTGCACGATGGCAAACCGAGACTGTAGAACTCCGAAAGCCCGCTCAACATCTTTTCTCGCTCCTTCTTGGTGTTGCACAAACAACCGATCTTTCACCGTCTGTGGGAGTGGTATCGTCTTCACAAAGACAGCCCACTCTGGGTATATATATATATACCATCGGCGAGATAATACCTCATATTGTACTGTCGGCCGTTGATAGAGTACTGAACATGAGGAGCCCGCCCTTTCAACACATCGGTGAATAAGTGCAATTGGTTTAACACATTGATGTCGTTGTTTGATGAGGACATCACTCCTAGGATGCGTCAACTTCTCCAACACTGTTTGTGCAAGGACCAATTACAAGGGCACGCACACGTCAACTAAATTACCAGGTGAGCTCGTTCATAAGTTTATGTGAAATTACCTTAGAGGGGGATTTACTACCTAATGATATTATTCTTGTACTTAGGAATCATGGTTTGGATCAACGAGGATGTCACGACGCACCGAGACGAGCCAAGGTTCGAGTTGATCCTGAGATGCACATCGGTTCGGACTACAGTGACACGTCTGTCTTCAAACGGACGTCCAGGCCACGTACGAAGTCCGTTTTCGACGCTCTACCACTTCACGGAAAGCTTAGGAGATAAGCTTTCCAACGCATCTGGTCCTGCCACAAAACTCCTTCCAAGTCACCAGGAATCATCCAAACAGTGCGCACGAGACAGAGTCAGACTGGTGCTACGTCACCTCTTTTTGGGCCTTCGGCCCATGTATCTTAGTTAGGCTGCGACCTAAACCCTAGCCGCCGCCTCTCTCTCTCATATACATACTCCGTAGCCGTCACAGGGAGACTTGGGTTTTGCTTAGATTATTCTGCCTTTGCAGTTTCGTCGTAGATCGGTTTGTGGAACCCCAACTTGTGAGCTTAATTCAATTTGATTTGCAATTTCCAGATTGCTTCTTCTACGTTTTTGCTTGTGCTCTCGATTCACTTGCAGGAATTAGCCTTCTTGGCGAGGTCAACCGCGTCTTGGCACGGTTGATAACCAACGGAGCAGTGGTGTAGCGATTGCTGGGTTTGATAGTTCTGATCGGAAGCCGGATCGTCAACGTCGAGATCTCCACCAAATCGGCTTATCATCTACCTGACGGAAGATCGGACACCCCTTTTTCATCAAGTGGTATCATAGCCAAGGTTGCCCGTCAGGTATCCCTTCTGTTCGTCGTTCATCTTCTACCTAGAGTCAAGAAAAAGCCAAAAAAAAAATTTGTGGTCATAATCTTCTGCTGTCCAAACCACTTTGAACCTTTCGCAATTTTCGTTTTCAGTTTTGCGTTGTTGAATTTGTGTATGTGGTCATCGTCGTATTGCTGGTCAATTCGTGTTCTTGGTCTAGTGTCGAATCTCCCCAATCCTAAACCGAAACCAAATTCGAGTCGCAATCGGTTCGAATTTCCCTTTTGTGTTTCTGTTTTTCTAAAGACAATATCTTAGTCGTCTGAACACCAATTTGGGCAATTAAATAGTCTAAGTTGTATTTCTCGAAGAGATCTACAACTTTGTTCATTGTACCAAATTCCAGAAACACCATATTTATGGCCAAAATCGCGTTGGAAGTTATTCTGTTTCATCTCGGAGTAATCTGTACATCCTGTATTTCGGGGGCCATATCTCCTATGTCCAAACCCCAAATTGGGTGTTCCATATATTCAAATTGATGAGAACGAAAAGAGCTACAAATTCCTAGTTATAAGTTTTTTCGTTTGAGGTCTCTAAGAGTCCCAAATTATTATTGGAAGTTTCTGCAGAGTATCTTTGCTAAACTACCGAGAGTATTGTGATAGGTTTTGTGCGTAATTCTTAAATTTTGAGTTGTAATCCATCCTTTGCAGCACTCTTGTGAAAAAAAAAAGAAGAAAAGAAAGATTAGCAAAAAAAAAAAAAGAAGAAGAAGATCAGAAGTGCTTGCATTTTTTCATATCCATCGCCTGTACCGATCACTTTGCTTGATTGAACTAGTTTTAGGAACGCGTTTAGGCCAGCAACTGTGACACGTACTTTGGACATTTATTCAGCTTTGTTATCTGATTTCGGTTATTGCTAATCCTTTGCTTATACAATTGTCTTCCAAGCTCCACCTTCTTATCAGAACAGGATTCAGCCTTGCAATCGCCTCACTCACGTCCCACGGTATCACAAACCAGCCACCGGTTGTACCTTCTGCAGTGTTATCAGATTTGCGCCCATACTTGGGAGAAGAAGATGAGTTTGAGTCGAGGATGACTCCAATTCAAGAAGGGGAGGATGATGAGGACATCACTCCTATGGATGCGTCACTTAATGAAACACAGGGTGCCCGATCTTTTGTCAGGTAGATGATAAGTCGATTTGGTGGAGATCTCGACGTTGACGATCCGGCTTCCGATCAGAACTGATCGAACCCAGCAATCGCTACACCACTGCTCCGTTGGTTATCAACCGTGCCAAGACGCGGTTGACCTCACCAAGAAGGCTAATTCCTGCAAGTGAATCGAGAGCACAAGCAAAAACATAGAAGAAGCAATCTGGAAATTGCAAATCAAATTGAATTAAGCTCACAAGTTGGGGTTCCACAAACCGATCTACGGCAAAACTGCAAAGGCAGAATAATCTAAGCAAAACCCAAGTCTCCCTGTGATGGCTACAGAGTATGTATATGAGAGAGAGAGGCGGCGGCTAGGGTTTAGGTCGCAGCCTAACTAAGATACATGGGCCGAAGGCCCAAAAAGAGGTGACGCAGCACCAGTTTGACTCTATCTCGTGCGCACTGTTTGGACGATTCCTTGTGACTTGGAAAGAGTTTGGCGGCAGGACTAGATGCGTTGGAAATCTTATCTCCTAAGCTTTCCGTGAAGTGGTAGAACGTCGAAAACGGACTTCATACGTGGCCTGGGCGTCCGTTCGAAGACAGACGTGTCGCTGCAGTCCGAACCGGCGTCCATCTCAGGATCAACTCGAACCTTGGCTCGTCTCGGTGCGTCGTGACATCCTCACTGATCCAAACCATGATTCCTAAGTACAAGAACAATATCATTAGTTAGTAACTCGCCCTCTACGGTAGTTTCACATAAACTTAGGAATAAGCTCACCTGGTAATTTATCTGACGTGCGCGTGCCCTTGTAATTGGTCCATGCACAAACAGTGTTGGAGAAGTTGATGCATCCATAGGAGTGATGTCCTCATCATTGTTGGAGCCTGCAACACCAAAAAAAACATGCCATATCCAGAGATCATACGAAGCTACCGCTTCAAATATAATCGTCGGGACTCCATAATCTCCACGAATGAATTGATCTTTCCATACTACGGGGTAATTTCTCCATTCCCAGTACATGCAATCAAAACTTCCCAGCATACCCGAAAAGCCACGAGACTCTCCTTGTTGCAATAAGCGGTGGATATCCTCGACGGTGGGGCTGCAAAGATATTGGTCGCCAAATATGTCGATGACACCTTGTACGAAGTGCTCCAAGTATAGAATCGCCGTGGACTCCTCAATCCGCACGTACTCATCAACGGCATCGGCGGGGCCACTGTACGTGAGCATACGCATTACTGCGGTGCACTTCTGTAAAGGGGAGAGTCCATGGTGATTAGTGGCATCCCTTCTTGCGGTGAAGTAGGGGGACCACCCACCTAGAGCTTCGACAATGCAGAGAAAGAGGAGTCCGCCATCCGAAAATGTCGGCGGAAGATACTATAGGGGTAGACGGTATATTCGGAGAAGTAGTCCGCGACGAGCTGTTGATGCCCCTCTTCATGGTCTCTCTCAACATATCTTCTATTGCTACTTCGGCGGCGTCTGCGGGATGATGAAGCATCGAGTCGGGCATAAAGACCGGCGATGATACGATCTTCCTCCTCCTCCTCCTCTATGATTCCACTAAGAAATCTTTTATTTGGTCCATGGCATCCTCCTCAGAGCTGTGTGCTCGAACTAGAGCTAGAAAATATTTTGTGAGTGTCTACTGAAACTGAGTTTCTCAAGAGCTGCGCCGTTTGAGAAGATAGTTAGATTGTGAAGAAAAACTTTGTGGAGGGGGTGAATATTCCAACGGCTAGTTTGCAACGTCTATATTCCAACGGTAATTTTCCAACGTCTACTTTGCAACGGCTATATTCCAACGGCTAGTTTCCATAGTTGGATACTAAAGTAAAACTAAATAGAGAATCATATATAGATTAATAACGAAGGATACATGGTTGGCTACAAGAGATAATTCAAAAACAAAATAACTAACCATCGGCGGCATTAAGTTTCTCTCTCAGAATCTTCATCCCTACATCATACTCTGCTTTTTGTGCATCGTTGAAGATGGATTTGTTGAGACTCATCATTTTCTAGTACGCCTTATACAAGGCGGACTTTTCCTTCGACTTCACCACGTCGCGCAAATTATCCGACATACGGACTATGTCCTTCCTCTTGTCGGCCCGGTCAGGTTGATTTTGGATGAAGGTATCGAGATCTGCTCTTATTGCCGATGTAGAATCCTGCGAGCCATCAACCTTTCCCTTACCTTTGCGCCTCGCCTTAGTAGAGTCTCGTCCTTTCGGCCGTGTCTCCGCTGGTGGCACGTCATCGTTGTTAGACGATTACGTGTAGATGCCCAATTCCGACAATCTGCTTCTTTTGTTGGGAGTATCAATATAAGCTATAGACCACTTAGGTTGACCGCGAACCACCTTCCACCAATGATCCAAGACGAACGGATGACCCATCTCCGTCTTGTACATCTCACGGGCCTGCACCATGAGTTGGTCGTCGAAACGACCGTTGGCATAGACTTCATTCAGTCAGAGCCAAACACTGTTGAATTGGACCACCTTTTTGTTGGTTCGTTGCCAGTGGTCCTTACAGTGTTTGGTCTCCCTTCTCCTACTTGTTGGCACTGTTTCGTTGTATACCGCTGCTAAGTTGGCCCAGTACATGTCGCACTTCCTATTGTTTTCATCAATAGGATTGAGCGAATTGTTCAGCCAAGAGCTAATCTGCATGTAGTAAAAAAAAATTGAATATCGAACTCGAGCGTAAATATATTTCCTTCGTAGTACTCCTATATGAAAAATCAAATAATTACCAGTTTTATGTCGTCATCGGTGGACCACGGTAAGCGCTTCATCTTTCGGCCAGCGTCCACAGCAGCATTGGTGTTGGTGTCATCGATGACAACTCGGGCCGCTAGATCGGCTGGAGCAGAGTCTGGAGTGCCATTGTCGGAGACAGACGCAAAGTGCAGTTGAGGTTGGGAAAACTACCGACATGTCAGCGACATACTGACAAAATGAAAATTTATACTGTAGGGGCAGTGGAATTGCGTGGCCATGTGGTGGATAGGGATGAAAATTTTGGCTATATTGTGGGTATGGATGGTAAGTAAGTGGATATGGCCGGTAGTTAGGGGGATATGGTGGCTGAGAAAAACCCTCCCGCTGTTGGTTGTTTGGGCTTTCGGTGTTTTCGCCGGAAGAATGGGATGAACCAAGACAATTAATGAAACCGCTCGATGGATTAGAATCCATATTGGATTTTAAAAAAATTTTGCAAGAATTTTGGAAGAATTTGGAATGGGTTTTGTTGTAGATGGATTATAATTTTTGTGTGAAAATGGCTCAAAACATGCCCTTTATATAGGAGAGGGTTTCCAAAATTTTGTGTGATTTTTGGGATTTTTTAAGCCCAAAAACATTAAACTAACGGCTATTAATCCAACGGCCACTTTTTGTGACACTGACAGGTGGGCCACAGCCAAAAAATCATCCAACGGTCGTTTTTATGCTTTCCCGTGGCTTACATGTAGGCCAACAGAAGTTGAACCCCACATGTCATTCTCTTCGGGTCATTTAATCTCCCATGCACAACACAATTCACAGTTTAAACGTCATCCAAACGATTTTTAGCCTTTAATTCAATGACATGTGGGCCCTAAAAAGCGTGGACCTACCGGTCAGCGAGTGGAGCGCACGTCGAGCATGTAGACGTACTCAACGAGGCAACGCACTCACATGGTTTGTGAGTACGGTGGGCCCCACGACCTCGATATCTATGCCACGCCACTTCAATATACTCTGTGCAACTGACGTGCGGGGCCATAAATGAAGGGACCCAGTTGTCGGCATGTTGGGTGGACTTTTTTGTGGTGCGTGTGCAACCTGACACGGGCACGAGGTTCGTTGCGGTGGGGCCCACGCCATTTATGCCGTTTACGCTGGAACCTAGCACACATTCTATGACATGTGGGCCTTTTAATTTTTGGGACCCACCTTTCAGGTTAATTATTTTGCGGGTACGTTCAGCCGATCGTTTTCTCGGCGGAACCCACAAACCACGTCCGCTCGCGTCTCCTTCCCCTCAAACGGCGACGCCGCGCTCGCTGCGAGCTCAACTCCCACTCGCCTCCGCCCGTAGCACGCGGCCGTCCCATAGCGCCGAGCAAACGTCAAGCACTCCTCCACCGCCGTCGACGCGAGCCGCGGCTAACGCCGCCATTGGAGGTAGCCTTAAAGATTACATTACTGCTATTTGGGTTTATTGTTTATCATTTTATGGAGATCTAATTTGACAAGCATAGCTGTTATCTTATTCAACTTTTTGGATATATAATATATATGATTATTATTGTCATCTAATAAGTTGGAGCTGTCCACAAAATTTGGTTTGATGTCACCTAGACATTCTCGTTTGATCCGTTTATCAAAATTGTTCAATTATTTGAGTTTTCTTTGATTTTTTTGATAAGTTTCGAGTATTGTTTTTCAAACTTTCCTGATTACAACTTTCTCGATTTTCTTTGAAAAATTTCTTGAATATTTATGTAGTGTTTCAGGTTGGAGACCGAGTATTTGATATCTTGGATATCTCCTTTTTCTTTTCTATCTAGAGGGGTTAGTTATTTTGTTGGAACCAATTCCACTGCCTGTAACCGTTTCATGAGGACAGTATGGTTCAATTCACTTTTAGCTTAGTGTTCATTCCAAATAAAGGAGCAATTTCATCAGTCTCCTCTCAAAATCTATGTGTTTCACAATTACTTTTATAAAAATAGAAATATCTCAAATATTTTTTAAAATTAAAATAATTCATATTCATACCCTTGGCTTTTGAGTTTTTCATAGTTAATACAAGATAAACACAAAACCAAATATAATGAACTAAACAGTATATTGCCCTCCATTGTATAATTAACTAACAAAAAAGTTAATCAATAACCTTAATCAATGCCAAGAGTGTGATTAGTGGGATGTAGTGTGTTACATCGGCAATTGTGGTATTTCTACTTTTACAGGGATAATACAGATATAAAAGAGCTAAATTTTGCCTTCCATAAATCTTTGTACATGTATGACTCGTGGGGGTGTTTGTAACACCCCGACCTCTTAGGTGCTGATAAGTGTTATCATCCCATATCACAACTTAAAAATTTATGACAGACATGGTAAATTTCAACAAGACTAAGTATTCTAATAGCATTTTAAAAATATTGCAATTAAGTTCTAGCATGTATTACATACATACTACAACAATTCTACCACAAATACCCACACATGGGTAACAACAATTGCAATACCACCAGTTGGAATAGGAATTCCATTAACTACCCAATTTCTAAAACCAATAATAAGATTAACTCGAAATCTACAAAATCTGTAAGTTATCTACAACGATGACATATATGAAACTTGTGCAACTAGAGCATTTCTTCCCATGGATGCATGCTCAGTGACCTTCTCTTAATTCTAAAAACATTCAAAATAAAAATAAAATAGATGCCTTAGCGAATAACAACTAGCATTGAAAATAATTTTTCTTTTAATAAAACTTTTAATAGAAATATACTTTCAACTACAAGACATAAACAAGCTATTTGAAATGACATGGGTAATAATTATATAAGTAAATATACTATATTACTCCTCTCAAGTCTACTGCGTGATCATTAGCTAATACAAACATTAAATAACCATCTTAAGACTATCGCCAAGAATGATACACTATTATGCACAAGTAATCATCATGAAAGTCAACTATAATGAATTATACATTACCATGAACAATTATTGACCATCAGTCAATAAGCACTTCTACCTTAGTGCAATGCAAACACACTCTATTCATCACTATCGATATAAGTGTAGTCCATTATAATAATTTGAATAACACTTTACTATTACCACCAACATGTAAACACAACATAGGGACTTCTTTTTTATGCCCACAATGTAAATCCACTTGCATATAAAATACTCATCATGGAGATGCCGCTAGTACGAACCTATTTACCATTCAATGCAACATATACACAATGTAATTACTTCACCTTTATATGCATTGTGATGCATGTACACTGGAGATTAACCACTACTCAATGGTGACTTTTTCATCATCTCACACTTATTTACTCAAGACTAGGTACTGTTGCATCTAGGCCTTCATGCCTAACCCTAATTTTGATGATTAATGAAAATAAAGTGTTCTGGACTAATTGTGCTATTGAGTTTATTTGATACAGAGTTGCGTTGGGAAGATATGCACAGAATACAAGACGAACCCGACGTAAAATAAAAGCACAAGTCACAAAGAGCAGGAACAAGACGCAAATCATGAAGATACGAAAGACCTAGGTATGATGAGTTTTTATTTTTACCGATCTCGGTGTTTGGAGATGATCGGTTAGGGAAATTATTTTTTAGTTTTAACCGTACTATAAAGAGGGGTGGCGAAATTTCTCTTTTTATCTCCAACACAAACCGAGAAACTTAGGTCATTGCATTGCATCTCTTTGGTTGGTTTTGAGTTGGATTTGGTTTGAACTTAATTTGAAAAATCTAGTTTTTCAGTTCAGTTTTTGACAATAGAAGAGTATTTGCAATTTTTAGAAATATCTAGGCAGATCTGGTTTTTGCTTCTGTTGACAAAAATGTAGCCCTTGAAATTATCTTTCAAACGAGCTATTAAACACCTCTTTTAGATTTTTGAATTTAAAGTTATCTCTATTTTTGTTCAGGCTGACTGTCAGTTTGCTGAACTGACTGTCAGTTTGAATGTCAGTTTGATTAAACTGACAATTGTCCAGAGAAGGTGTATTTTGAGCTCTAATTTTTTGTACTAAACTGACTGTCAGTTTGTCCATACTGACTGTCAGTTGGGGATTCGACCACAGTGCTTTTAACTGAGTTTCTATTTGGTTTTGGTCGAGTTTATGGTCGAACTGACTGTCAGTTTGCATAACTGACTGTCAGTTGTGGGTTTCAGCTTTCCATAAACGACCACGAACGGCTAGCAAATTTTTATCCGTAAATTTTGTCAGCCGTTGTGCACTGAACTGACTATCAGTTAGGCAAACTGACTGTCAGTTTGGATTGCTGATTTTCAGCCCTAGCTCCAACGGTTCATTTGATTCTTGAGGCTATAAAAAGGGGTTTTGGGCATAAGTTTTCTACAACAAGCAGTAGCATTTCTTATACACTCTTGAGCTTTAGTTTTCCACTTAAAATCTTGGTCTTTTGATCAAGTCGAGTGCTTTCCGATCCACCGAGAGTTTCAGTTCTTTTGCATTTGCATTCACTTAGTTTCTCGGTGCGTGTTTGGAGGTCTAGAGAAGACCTCGCTGCCTGTTACTCTTGATGAGCGCCCTCACCTAGACGGTTCGAAGGCGTGGCCATTGACCTCTCCAGAACGGAGATTGTTGGAGAGGCTCGACAAGTTTGTACAAGGCATTGGTGCTCGCCTTTCCTGAGTGGACAAGGAGCAACCGTTAGTTGATAATACTCTTCGTGAGTATTGAGGCAAAACTCAAGTGACTTGAGTGCTTCAACGAGGACTAGTGAAGATTGGGCGAGTCTCCGATACCTCGGTAAAAATCACTGTGTTCGTTCTCTTTTTCCCTTGCTTATATTATTTGTTCTTGATTTGCATTTATTTATTTTAAGCTTTAAAGTTTTTAAAAGCCTCCTATTCACCCTCCCCCTCTAGTCGGCATCCTTGATCCAACACGTGGTATCAGAGCACGGTCTCTCGATTCATTAGGCTTTACCGCCTAGAGAGAGGATGTCGTCAAGTGGAGATTTTCTTCTTGGTCATACCGGTCGTGCGCCTATCTTTGATGGGACAAACTATTCATATTGGAAAGTGCGCATGTCGGTATTCCTAGAAGCTATGGGGCTTGATGTATGGGATATCGTTAAACTCGGTTTTACTCCTCCGGATGATCCGGCAAGTCAGTCTGAGGACGATAGGAGAAAACTGCATTTAAATGCCCGTGCGAAAAATGCACTCTTTGCCGGTTTATCCTTGAATGAGTTTAACCATGTGAGCAATCTCACGACTGCTCATAAGGTTTGGACTACCCTCGAAGAAATTTACGAGGGCACAACAAAGGTTAAAGAGGCAAAGTTGCTAATGGTGAGGCAAAAATATGAGACATTCACCATGTCATCAACTGAGTCCGTGGATTCCATGTTTACTCTGTTGAATTACATTGTGAATGAACTCAAGGGTCTTGGTGTTGTTTTTACTGACATTGAAATTGTGAGAAAGATGCTTAGGGCTTTACCTGAAAGCTTCGACATTCTTGTGACGATTCTCACAAACTCCGATTTATCGACCACAACACCGACCGATCTTTATGGGAACCTCATCACCCATGAGATGCACAAGAAGGAGAAGAAAGAAGCAACTGAACCCTCGGAGACAAAGAAGAAAGCTTTGGCCTTCAAAGCCAACGCAAGGAACGATTCAAACGATGGCTCCTCTGATGAAGACCTTGCACTCATGGTAAAGAACACTCAAAAACTTCTTCGCAGGTTGCATAAGAAGAGTGTCAACCTTGACACACGACCAAAGGGACCAAAGCAAAACAACTTCAAGGACATCATTTGCTATGGATGCCATGAGAAGGGACACATAGCATCAAGATGTCCAAACAAGAACAAGGCGTGGAACAAGAAGAAGAAGTTCTTCAAGAAGAAAAATGAAGAAATCAAAGAAGCTTGCTTTGGAGAGTGGATGTCCGGCGGAGAGAGCTCCGACTCCGACTCCGACAACGAAAGAAGTTGCTCCAAAAAGATGGCCGGATTAGCTCTCGGCAACATCAACACCTCAACTAGTTCATCCATTTGCCTTATGGCCAAAGGCGATGAAAAGGTACACATCAATGATCCTTCATATGATGATTTAGTTGAAATGATAACCGAACTAAATGAAGTTTTTGGAAAGACTAAAAAGAAGTATAAAGCGCTTAAGGAAGAACACTCTTCCCTACGCACTCAATACTCTGAGCTAAAAGATTCTTATGAAAGCATGCTCATAAAAGATGTTACAAATATCTCATCTAAGGAAGATGCTTCAACTTCATGTAATTTGGATGATTCTCCCTCTAGTAGTCATCACATTCCATGTGTTTCTAATGATAACATATGAAATGAAAATAATGAACTTAAGGCTCAAGTAGAAAAACTTGGAAAAGACTTAGAAAACTGCTACAAAGGCAAAATATCTCTTGATCTAATCCTTAGTAAACAAAAATGCTCTTTTAGAAAAGAAGGATTAGGATATTTTCAAAAGAAAGGGAAGAAACCAAATTCTAAAACTATATTTGTTAAAGCATGCAACACATTTTGTCATAAATGCCATGAAACTGGTCATTCGCATGAAGCATGTCCCTTAATGACTCCAAATTATTTTGATACTTGCTACATGCTTCAAAAGTCGAAGAAAGGTTATGCTATAGCAAAGTATGTTGGTGCACCCATGTTAAATAAAAAGAAGAAATCTATTTGGGTGCCCAAAGCTTTGATTGCTAACATTGAAGGGCCCAAAAAGGTTTGGGTACCTAAAAGAACTTAATTCTTTGTGTGCAGGTGAACTACAAGACCGGTGGGAGGCATTGGGTGCTCGATAGCAGATGCTCCGAACACATGACCGGTAACAAGAAGTTGTTCACCTCACTCAAAGACAACTCAAGCGAGAACCAAAAGATTACCTTTGGCGACAACTGTCAAGGAAATGTGGTAGGTTTGGGTAAAATCGCAATCTCTAATGATCTATCTATTTCAAATGTTTTGTTGGTCGAATCTCTGAACTTCAATTTGCTTTCCGTTGCTCAAATTTGCGATTTTGGTTTCAGTTGCACATTTTTCCCAAAAGAAGTTCTGGTTGAAAGTTTAAAAGATAGAACCTTGATCTTCAAAGGCTTTCACTTTGGAAATCTTTATTTGGTTGATTTTCACTCAAAAGATGCATCTCTGTCAACATGTCTTGTCTCTCAAACCTCAAAAGGTTGGCTATGGCATAGACGACTTGCACATGTTGGAATGCATCAGTTGAGAAAACTTTTAAAACGTGATTTGGTTGTTGGCTTAAAGGATGTGAATTTTGAAAAGGACAAACCCTGTAGCGCTTGTCAAGCTGGCAAGCAAGTAGCTACTTCACATCCAACTAAGCGCATTCTTTCTACTTGTAAACCTTTGGAACTCCTTCACATGGATTTATTTGGACCTTCCGAGTTCCAAAGTATCGGGGGTAGCAACTATGGTTTTGTGATTGTTGACGATTTTACTCGCTATACTTGGGTTTTCTTTATTTCCCAAAAATCTGAAACCCCCGATGTTTTCAAAAGTTTTGCAAAACGTGTTTCCACTGAATTCGAACTTTCCATCAAGAAAATCCGTAGTGATCATGGTGGAGAGTTCGTTAATTCAACGTTGTTTGATTTTTGTGACTCTCTTGGAATCAAACACGAATTTTCCACATCCTACACTCCACAGCAAAATGGAGTCGTTGAAAGGAAAAATCGAACACTTATAGAAATGGCAAGGACCATGCTGAGTGAGTATGATACTCCTACTCGCTTCTGGGCTGAAGCCGTGCATACCGCTTGCTATTCTATAAACCGGTTTTATTTGCATCCTCTTCTGAATTTGACTCCTTATGAGCTTCTTGTTGGGCGCAAGCCAAATATTTCTTATTTTCGAGTGTTTGGTTGCAAATGTTATATTCTTAAGAAAAGAAATTTTGGTGGTAAATTTCAAAGAAGAGTAGATGAAGGCTTTCTAGTCGGATACTCCACAACTAGCAAAGCTTATCGTGTTTTCAATAAAAATATAAGTTGCATTGAAGAATCTGGTGATGTCGAATTTGATGAAACTAATGGCTCACAAAAGGAGCAAGTTTCTTGTGAAGTTTCAGGTGAAGATCTTCAAGAAGCCATGAAGAACATAACCGTTGGAGACATCAAGCCAAGAGAAGAAGATCAAGAAGATGATGTCAACGTTGAGAATGTTGATCAAGATGTATCATCATCTCATGTTGATCCTCCAGAACAAGGTCAAGATGAAGATGTACAAGATGAAACACCAAGGCAGCATCAAACGATCACCAAGGATCACCCTCTAGACCAAATATTGGGTGACGTCAGTAAGGGTGTTCAAACTTGATCTCGTATTGCTGCATTTTGTGAACATCATTCTTTTGTATCTTCTTTAGAACCCAAACATGTTAATGAAGCTTTAAATGATCCTGATTGGGTTAATGCCATGCATGAGGAACTTAATAACTTTGCTAGAAATGAAGTTTGGACTTTAGTAGAAAGACCCAAGGATCATAATGTTATTGGAACAAAATGGGTTTTCATAAATAAGCAAGATGAAAATGGTGTTGTAATTAGAACAAAGCTCGTCTTGTTGCTCAAGGTTTCACTCAAGTCGAAGGTCTAGACTTTGGTGAAACTTTTGCACCTGTAGCAAGACTTGAAGCTATTCACATTCTTCTTGCTTATGCATCATGTTTTAATATCAAACTTTTTCAAATGGATGTTAAAAGTGCTTTCTTAAATGGTGAAATTTCTGAACTTGTGTTTATTGAACAACCTCCTGGTTTT
Organism: Pharus latifolius; assembly: GCA_019359835.1. Classification (NCBI taxonomy): domain Eukaryota; kingdom Viridiplantae; phylum Streptophyta; class Magnoliopsida; order Poales; family Poaceae; genus Pharus; species Pharus latifolius. The sequence continues at coordinate 18,016,893 of CM033323.1, forward strand.
GAAGATTCCAAATTTCCAAACCATGTATTTAAATTGTCAAAAGCTCTCTATGGTCTCAAACAAGCTCCTCGGGCTTGGTATGAGCGACTTAGAGACTTTCTTTTATCAAAAGGTTTTAAAATTGGGAAGGTTGATACAACTCTCTTTACAAAGAAAATTGAAAAAGAATTGTTCATTTGTCAGATATATGTTGATGATATTATCTTTAGATCTACTAATGAACATTTCTGTCATGAGTTTGGAGAGATGATGTCTAGGGAGTTCGAGATGTCCATGATTGGCGAGCTGAGCTTCTTCCTTGGGCTTCAAATCAAGCAACTCAAGAACGGTACGTTCGTGAGTCAAACAAAGTATGTGAAGGACCTGCTTAAGCGCTTTGGGATGGAAGACGCTAAGGCAATCAAAACTCCCATGGCGACTAATGGACATCTGGACATGGACAAAAGCGGCAAATCGGTCGATTCTAAACTGTATAGGTCTATGATTGGTAGTCTTTTATATCTTACTGCATCTAGGCCTGATATCATGTTTAGTGTGTGATTATGTGCTAGATTTCAGTCAGATCCTAAGGAATGCCATTTAATTACTCTTAAAAGAATCCTTAGGTATTTAAAATGCTATCCCAGTTTAGGCCTTTGGTATCCTAAAGATGCAAATTTTGAATTAATTGGTTATTCTGATTCTGATTATGCTGGGTGCAAAATTGATCGTAAAAGCACATCTGGTAGCTGTCAGCTGTTGGGGAGATCCTTAGTATCATGGTCATCTAGGAAACAAAATTCTGTAGCTCTCTCCACAACTGAAGCTGAATATGTGTCTGCAGGAAGTTGTTGTGCTCAATTATTATGGATGAAGCAGACATTTTTGGATTATGGGATTATATTTGATAAAGTGACACTCTTGTGTGATAATGAAAGTGCCATTAAAATTGCTAATAATCCTGTTCAACACTCTAGAACTAAGCATATTGAAATAAGGCACCACTTTATTAGAGATCATGTGGCAAAAGGAGATATTGATGTGAATTATGTCAGAACAGATCTGCAACTAGCTGATATCTTCACTAAACCCCTAGATGATTCAAGATTTTACTTTTTAAGGGGTGAACTGAACATTATTGATATATCAAATGCTAGTTGATGTGCTAAAAGTGTTGTTTGTATAAAAATATTATTATTTTATTCCCTCTCTGGTCTTAGACTGCTTCTGGTCGAAATTGACCAAACTGACAGTCAGTTCCTCTAACTGACAGTCAGTTTAGTGCTTAGGAGCCTAGTCTTAGTCTCTGGTCGAAGTCATTGTACTAACTGACAGTCAGTTTCTCAAACTGACGGTCAGTTACGTGCAATTGATTTTGGTCGTAGCTCCTGGTCGTGTTCGAGTCTCAAACTGACTATCAGTCTCATACACTGACTGTCAGTTTCAAAACTCAGTTCTGTGAACTGACTATCAGTGTGGTACACTGATTGTCAGTTCCTTGTTTCTGAGTTTGGAACTGACTGTCAGTTTATCAAACTGACTGTCAGTTGTGGGATCTCGAACCCTAAAATCCCCCGTTCCCTTTCTTGTCTGCTCGGCTTCTCTTCATCTCGCCGCTGTTTTTGTGCTCCTTCTTGTCGCCGGTGAGGTTGCGCCACCATCCCTTGGTGCCCGCACCTCCTCCTCGCCGTCGACGACCGCCGCCGCTTTTGTTTGCACCTCCACCGCATCTAGCCGCGGATTTCGACCACCACTTTCCTGTGCCATGTTTTTTAGCTCGGCCGTGGGCTGCTCGCCGGCGTTGAGTCTCTTCGGTGATTCCCAAACCGAGCTGGGTCTTCGCATCTCGGTCTTCGACTCGTCGTTTTCAGCCTCTCGGTTCAGTTCCTCTGTTCGGCTCTGATCAGGTCGTCTCTTCCCCTGTTTTCTTTCTCTGTTTTTCTATTCGTCATGTCTGATCAGCCTGGTCCTTCTCGCCGTGTGGCCCGACGGAAGAACGCGGCAAACAGCCAGCGTTCATCGGGTCAGACGTCCGAGAACCGGCCTTCGCCCCCGCCTGAGCGTGTCCCCGTGGATTATTCACGGTGGCACGTTAGCCGCCTTCACACGCTCTGCTCCACAAACCCTTACCTCTCGCCGCATCCCACTGGTCGCGACGCTTGTGAGGTCCTCACTTGTTTCACAAACCTCCATCTAGACCTGTTTACCAGTGTCTACAGCCGCGCACCCATCTTTGCCCACCGCTCTCTGTCGTGGGGGACGATCGCCTCTTGCACAAGCATCGCCACCCTCGCAGACTTGTTTGGCACTGTAGGGATCCACGACCTTGTCGCTGATTCCTCTTTGCATTGGGCTGAGGGGCCCATTCTCCAGTTTTATTCCACCGTTTTCATCTCCCCTCAGCGCGACTTCATGACCTTCATGACGGGCCTCCAGGTCTACACTATCACGAAGGATCAGCTGGAGTCGGCGCTTGGACTGGTGCGCCCTCCTTCTGGCCGCCAGCTCCATACCCTACCTGACCTCGAGCGTCGGGAGGTGGCCATGCTCTATTCTGGCCCCTTTCAGCTCCGTCACATCGCGGGTCTGCGCCGCGATGTTGACCTGGCTCTGCGGATCCTCCGTCTCACATTGGTCCCCATGAGCGGAGACAGAGCCATGGTCACTTATCTGGGTCTTCACGTGCTCATCTCCATCTTTCAGGAGGAGCCGTTCGACGTCGCTGATCTCATCATCAGTGAGATTCAGCACGTCCTTCTTTCACCGCGCCGTCAGCTGATATACGCTCCGTATATCATGGCAATGCTTCTTCACATCCATGCTATCGATTCTGAGCTTCCTCGGCCCCATCATCCGCTTCTTTTCTATCCTCCTGGCCAGGCTGATCGCCGCCCCGCTGCAGCTGCTGGCCCTGATTCTCCCGCATCAGATGATGATGCTGCGGGGGAGTTAGCGGATGAGGCTCCAGCTCAGGAGTCCGACCCAGCACCTCCTTCAGACCCTGGCGCCGGATCTTCCGCGGCGTCACCTTCTTTGCTCCAGCAGGTCCTCCAGACTCAGCAGCAGATCCTCAGCACTCAGGCGGAGCATCACCAGATGTTGCTTCGTTTGGTTGCACAGCAGGAGGAGATCCTGCGACGTCTGCCTGCGTCAAATTCTTCGGTCCCTCGCAAGAGGGCCCGCCTGGCGTCGTCTTCTCCGAGCACAGCTTCCGGACCAGCTGATCCAGTTCCTACTGCACCAGCTCCGGCTCCAGTTGCTCCTGCTCCAGCAGCTACTCCGCCCCTGTCTCCTGTGGGCGACGCATCTGGATCTCCATCAGGCTCCGGGGATACAGATGTTCTAGGGCTTTCTTCAGATGATGAGCCTTAGGCTCTGATTTGTATTTTTGCCTCTCTTTTTGTGCTTGATACCAAAGGGGGAGAAGTATTTTGGTTTATGATATATGTTTTGGACATATGTTTATTTTATATTATGGAGATATGTCTTTGTGACTTTGGATATGATGTGTTTATTCTGTGTAGCTCTGATATATATATATATATATATATATATATATATGATGACTTGGTTTTTGAGCTCTGATATCTTGATATATATATGATGTCTTGACTTGGAGATTTGTATGCTCTGATATGACTTGGTGATATATGTAGATCTGTGTGCTTGTATGTATGAGATGCCCTGATGTATATGTGTTGGTTTATGCTCTGATATGATGAGATGCATATACTCAGGGGGAGTTATTTTGTTTATTTTGTTGTTGAACACTTGTTGTCATCAATCATCAAAAAGGGGGAGATTGTTGCATCTAGGCCTTCATGCCTAACCCTAATTTTGATGATTAATGAAAACAAAGTGTTCTGGACTAATTGTGCTATTGAGTTTATTTGATACAGAGTTGCGTTGGGAAGATATGCACGGAATACAAGACGAACCCGACGTAAAATAAAAGCACAAGTCATAAAGAGCAGGAACAAGACACAAATCATGAAGATGCGAAAGACCTAGGTATGATGATTTTTATTTTTACCGATCTCGGTGTTTGGAGATGATCGGTTAGGGAAATTATTTTTTAGTTTTAACCGTACTATAAAGAGGGGTGGCGAAAGTCCTCTTTTTATCTCCAACACAAACCGAGAAATTTAGGTCATTGCATTGCATCTCTTTGGTTGGTTTTGAGTTGGATTTGGTTTGAACTTAATTTGAAAAATCTGGTTTTTTAGTTCAGTTTTTGACAATAGAAGAGTATTTGCAATTTTCAGAAATATCTAGGCAGATCTGGTTTTTTCTTCTGTTAACAAAAATGTAGCCCTTGAAATTATCTTTCAAACGAGCTATTAAACACTTCTTTTGGATTTCTGGATTTAAAGTTATCTCTGTTTTTGTTCAGACTGACTGTCAGTTTGAATGTCAGTTTGATTAAACTGACAATTGTCCAGAGAAGGTGTATTTTGAGCTCTAATTTTTTGTACTAAACTGACTGTCAGTTTGTCCATACTGACTGTCAGTTGGGGATTCGACCACAGTGCTTTTAACTGAGTTTCTATTTGGTTTTGGTCGAGTTTGTGGTCGAACTGACTGTCAGTTTGCATAACTGACTGTCAGTTGTGGGTTTCAGCTTTTCATAAACGACCACGAACGGCTAGCAAATATTTTATCCGTAAATTTTGTCAGCCGTAAATTTTTCTCAATAATTTAAGTTTTTGTGTGAAATAGTTGTCTTCGGTTGTGAAGTGTCGATTTTTGTCAGAACTTTGTGGGCCCCACAAAATACGTACGCGCACGCCTTCGACTAGCTCCAATGGAACCGCTTCAACCGGAGCGCACTCAGTGGGGCCCGCAAATTTGACCTCGCGCGGCAACCGCGTGCTCGAGCGTCGCTCTGTGTGCTCGCGCATCGCCTGCGCCGCTCGACCAGCCGCTTCGACCGCCACGGGCAGCTCGAACACCCCGTGTTGGAGACAGCCTAAGCATATCATATCACTTCATTTTATTCATAAAATAAGAACCATGCATAACCATTTCAATTCGTCAAATGCTACTAGTAAAATATAGATATTACTAGAGTCCACTCCCTCTTGTTGAAAATACGTTGTTACTTAACTCATAGTGCTTGATGATCATGCTGGGTTGGGTGTCTGATTCTGACACAATAGCAAGTTTACATTTTTCAATATAAAATGCTTTATCGCACTGGTTCGGCACAGTTGTTTTCTTCTAAGGCTCTCTCCAACCCCGGCGCCTCGACGCCCTGACAAGCGGGACCCACTGGAAAAAATAATAAACAAATCATGAGAGGAGAGAGACGACGCCACGCGAAGCTTCACCGGCGAAGCTCTAACATGTGGGGCCCACAGCGTGAGAAACGATGCCTTCGTACCCTCCCGTGAACTTGGTCTGACAGGTGGGCCCAAATCCACCTCGGGGCCACGTGACAGTGAGTGGGTGTGTGGTGTGGAGGTGCGGGACGAGGCACGGTGGGACCCACAAAACGCGTGGGCCAGTGTGTAGAGGGCCTGAGTGTGTAGAGGGCCCCGCATGTCAGTGGTATTTTCGAGCTGGAGTTGGAAAAAAGAGCCATTTGAAGTTTTTTGCTCTCGGTCCCACCTGTTAGTGACTTAAAAAATAGCCGTTTAAATTTAGCCATTTAAAATTAGCCGTTGGAGTTATTTTATTCATTTCTAAGGTTAAAAATTCATAAAAATAATAAAAAAATCCAAAAAATTGTAAAAAAATTCCTGAAAATTTGTGTGACCCCTGCCTATAAATATGCCCAGTTTTCAGCTCATTTACCCTCAATCAAACCAAAACCCACACACTTTGCACTCTCCTGTTCATCCAGTATTTTCCGAAAAAATTTCCGATGGCCAACAATCCCCCCCGCGGTTATGTTAATTGGTTTGGCGAACCAAATTTTGATGAGGAGAACTCCCAAGCGCCAAACAGTCAAATCCGCCCAGTTTTCAGCCCCTCCCCCACCATACCCGATGTGCTATCCACCATTCGCTGCACCCCCTCCATACGGCCGACCACATCCATATGCGCAATCCCCTTACGGCCCTTATGGCCAAAATCCTCATTACGTCGGAGCTCCGACCATGTCTGCAGAAATGTCGCCTCCTCAACCACCGAGCAAAAATTCCCGCTCCACGTCCGTATCGGATACCGGCAGTTCGCATAGCTCGGCCCCGGTCGTGATCGAGGCCGACAACAACGCTGGCAAAGGCGAAGGAAGCGCTGGGCCACAGCGTAAACGAATGCTCTGGTCCTAACAGGACGACATTCGACTTGTGAGTGCTCATCTAACTAGTAAATTCCGCTATCGCAGACTTTGTTATTAAATTTGGATTTTTCGTGCTCCAGATCAGTGCATGGTTGAATAACTCCCTTGACCCGGTTGATGGGAACAATAAAAAATGCGACGAGTACTGGTCAAAGGTTGTTGCATCGTACAACGAGAGCAGTTCGCCTGATCGCAGACGAGATCTCAGCCACTGCAAAGACCATTGGCAAAAGAGCAATAAAAAAATTGTTCAGTTCAATGGTATCTACTGCAAGTTGCGTGATACCTACGCTAGTGGTCGTTCAGACGACCAGTTGATGTCGCAAGCACGCGACATGTACAGGCAGGAGGTAGGTCAGGCCTTCATCATGGAGCACTGGTGGAGAGCCGTATGTAGTCAACCGAAGTGGTGCCGAAGCTACTTGGATTCTTCCAAAAGAGCTCGCCTCAACGAAGAAGGTGCCCACATGTCGTCGTCGAACAACGACGATGACCCCGTCGAGCTTCCACGACCTAAAGGGCGAGACGCGGCAAAGCGGAAGGGTAAGAGCAAACTAGGCAGAACATCATCGGCGCGTGAGGAGACCCTAGAGCGCATCGACAAAGCCAACGCCGAGCTTAATAGTATGGCCGACAAAGCCCTTGCTGTAGCCGATAAATTGCAGGGGATGGCCAAAAGCAAAGAGAAGGCTTCATTTATGAAGTCGTTGACGAAACTACTTGGGATGGATACATCCCATTTCTCGGATAACCGTAAGGCGACGCATGAGGCTGCAATAGAATACATCAACGAGCAGCTTAACGATCTAAAAAACAAATAGTAGACCGAACATTGTACTTTTCATTTCAAAAATTGTACTCGCACTATTAATTTAAGGGGTTTTGGATTCACCTGTTTGCAGTGTGGTATGTGATCGATACTTTTAGATTATAGCCGTTGGATTTTAGCCGTTGGAGCTGACACATCTGTTCGATGCCTTTGGATTTTAGCCATTGGAGCTGACGCATGTGATCGGTACTTTTGGATTTTAGCCGTTGGAGCTGAGACATCTGCTCGATGCCTTTGGATTTTAGCCGTTGGAGCCGACGCATGTGATCGGTACTTTTGGATTTTAGCCGTTGGAGCCGATGCATGTGATCGATGCCTTCGGATTTTAACCGTTGGAGCTGACGCATGTGATCGATGCCTTCGGATTTTAGACCCCTATATATTTGGACCCCTCCATGCCCTCATCTTCACAACTTAGTTATCTCAACTTCACAACCGAGGCCTCCGCTCTTGGTGATCTCAACTTCACAACCAACCCCCAAAAAATGTCATTCAGCTCAACCACAAGTAGTGGTGAGGACGAAGGCATCAACCAAATAGAAGAGTTCGCAACGGGGTTAGCACAGACCTGTCTGACGGTCGAACCCCTTATGCGTCACGCTCTTCGTGATGTTGAAGCCAGCATTGATGCTTGTACCTCGCACCGCCGCCGAGGATGTAGCAGAAGGTACATCGAAAGAGATCACGAAGACGGTCATAACTGTCTAGTCGCGGACTACTTTGCCGATGTTCCGGTCTACCCCGACTACTTGTTTCGTAGAAGGTTCCGCATGGGGAGACCCCTCTTTCTGCGAATCGTCGAAGCTCTCGAGGAGTGGTCCCCGTATTTCACCGAAAGGAGAGATGCCCTCAACCGAAAGGGGCTATCTCCATTGCAGAAGTGCACTGCGGCTTTGCGCATGTTGTCGTACGGCTTGCCCGCCGATGCTGTCGACGAGTACGTATGCATCGGAGAGTCGACGGCCATTCGGTGCCTGGAGAATTTCGTCGAAGGAATCGTTGATCGGTTCGCGAAGGAATATCTCCGTAGACCTACTATTGAAGACCTCCAGCGTCTGCTCTAGGAAGGAGAGGACCGATGTTTCCCAGGGATGCTGGGAAGCATCGATTGCATGCACTAGGAATGGCGCAATTGCCCAGTTGCATGGAGGGGCCAATTCACCCGTGGTGATCAAGGAGTCCCTACAATAATACTTGAAGTGGTCACATCCAGAGACTTATGGATATGGCATGCCTTCTTTGGTGTCACCGGATCCAACAACGACATGAACGTGCTTAACCAATCCCCCTTTTCACTGATCATGTGTTGCGCGGGCAAACTCCTACGGTTCAGTACTCTGTTAATGGGACAGAGTACAATATGGGGTACTACCTGACCGATGGTATTTACCCCGAGTGGGCTGTCTTCGTGAAGACCGTACCCTTGCCCCAAACGGACAAACTCAGGTTATTTGCACAACATCAAGAAGGGGTAAGAAAAGATGTGGAGTGATCGTTTGGGGTGTTGCAAGCTCGATTTGCTATTGTCTACGGCCTCGCTTGATTTTGGCAACGATCAACTCTTGCCAATATTATGAAAGCGTGTGTTATCCTCCATAACATGATAATCGAGGATGAGCGGTACTCTCATGACCCGATCACTCAATTGTACGATACTCAAGGCACATCAACCGTAACACCGGCTACTATCCACAGCAGTGCTCCGCCAATTTTCGAACATATGCTAGATCGAAATAATGCAATCCGTGCTCGCCTAAGACATCGGCAACTGAAACGGAATCTTATTGAGTACATTTGGCAGCGTTTCGGGGCCGACGGTACCGACGAGTAGTTGTTTGTGCGGTTGTTAACGGCCGACTGTTGCCAAATTTTAATTTAGTATATGTCATGTTTTTTCCCGTGTGCCATTTAAATAAAAATAATTTTAAATTTCTTTTGTTATTTTCAACAATTTTCTTTTAATTTGTTGTCTTCGAATTATCTGAATTTTATTTTAGCAATTTGTTAATGTGTAATAAATATTGTATGTGCGGGCCCCACGCGAAGCCCCTCGCGAAGCGCCGATGGGTTGGAGAAAGGTGGTGCTTGAGAAGGTGCCTCGCGAAGCGCCAAGCGAAGCGCCGGTGGGTTGGAGAAGAGTGGTGTTTCAGATGGTGCTTTGCATACGTGGTACAGAATATGCTGAAAAATATTATGTTAAAACGTCAAATGAAACACTGGTAGGTTGGAGAGAACCTAACATAAATTACTTTGGTCCTAGCTTGATTGGCCCACTATATACCTGGGCTTTTCAATGGCTGGTGCTGACTCGCGATTTGCTCGTGTCTAGCGTGAGCCTTGTGATTTGATGCTAGAAGTACCTGCACTGTAACTGCCTCAACTAGCTAGTTAAAACTAGCACTAAAGCCCCCCTATCTTCTCGAATTTGCTTATCAATATTCAACAACGCATTTCTCCTATGAGTGTGAATATTCGGCTAGTTCGGTTAGCTTCATATAATTTTATAACTATATTATTAATTTTGGTTTTATAATTTCAAGAACCAACTTATAAAACAAAACAGTTTATTAGGTTTTGATATTTTCTAAAAATAGAATATTTTTCATGATATTTATTAATAAATAATTCATCTACTGCTGCAAATATAAAAAATATATACATAATATAGTGTTAGTAAACTATATTATTTAAAGTTGAAGTATAAAAAATTTTGATCATTATAATTAGTGATTTTATACCTATATGAAAGTGTTTTATATTCTTAAAGTATACTAACTTTATGTAAATAAGTAAATATCAATGTATTAATTTGGATAATTCGGCTACTACGGTTTTTCCAAAATAAAAAATCAAACCAAACTGAATTAGAGTCTAGTTAGTTCGCTTCAGCTATTTCGGTTTGATTCTGACCAGTTATATCTTGATTCGGTCGGTTTTTCTCACCCTAATTCCTACAACTAAAAAAAGAAAATTTTGTCTATACCACTAGAAAAATGCATATTTTTGTAACTACATTAAAATTTGGCTCTTTTTTATATACCACTGAAACATACACTGATATTTTGTATTAACCATCGTTTTTTGATCAATCTCTAGTTAATGGAGTAAATGACATTTTTACTCATCTACAAGTATACATTTTACTCCTGAAGAAGTATATTAACAGATAAAAAAATATTTTTATGCAAAAGTATAGTTTATTTGAAATACAAGATTTTTTACCATCCTTCATAAAAATATATTTACTTAATTTACAGAAATTAAAAAATTACCTGAGAGGGATAAAAATATCATTTTATCTGTTGACTAGTGGTTGACCAAACAACAATGATAAATATAAAATATCAGTATATATTTGAATGGTAAATAAAAAATAATTTTTTAATGATAGATATAAAAATACATATTTTTTCAGTTGGGTGGAAGAAAGTTTTAGAAAAAAAAAAATAGAAGGAAGCGATATTATTTAAGTGGCGTGGACGACGTCCCATCCGTCAGATCCCCCGGGAATTGCTCGCGTCCGTCCGTCCCCACTTGACCTCCTTTCTCTTCTCTTGCTGTCTTGCACGTACGTACCTATGTAACGTTGGAACTAGAGATCAGAGATGTGTAGCCATGATAGGAGTACTACTACTGTACAGTAAAAAGTGATTCGCGAATCCCGATGCACCACCAGACGACCCAGATTCAGCGACAGAGACCACTTTGCATCTAGATATATATCTCATTGCGTGAGCATCCATCCATCCATGCATGCGTGCGTTTCATGCAAGGTAAAGCTTACCAATGCATCCCTGGCCCTGAATTAATTTCATCTTCTCCTCACCTCCGAATCAATGCTTCCAGATCAATATTAGCATTTATGTCTTGTCGATCGAGTGATACATTAATTTCTCACATTTAAATCCATCATTGATCGATCTATTCCTAATCCAAATGCACTCTCTCTTGTCTTTCTTTTCTTTTTTTTCAACTCTTGCCTTCCCTTCATTTTGGTGCAGTGTTTTAAAAAAGTGGCCACCATAATCGATATGTTCGCCACTATGTCAGTAACAAACCAAAAATATGACGATATTTGTTTTTATGTAAAAATAGTGGAAAAGGCGGCCAACATGGTGTTGGGTATTTCAAATGTAAATATATAAATAAATAAGTAAACGCATGTAAATATTACATTCGACATATATGTGTGCATGCACACGCGCTCTTTGTTAGTAAATACTACCCTCTCCATTCTTAATTTTCTATATGTTATTTTAGTTCCATGCATACAATTTTTATAAAATAAAGTAATATTACATGTCTATTCTTAATACTTGAGATTAATATGATATATATAATTTATATTTAAAAAACTAATGATCAAATGGTTATTGGCAAAGCTACATAGTGTCCTGAGGGTCATATGACATCATTGAATTTTTATACTTAAAACCATTTATTATAAAGATATTTACATAAAAATCCAAAAAACATGGAAGAATGACCCACTAAAGTTTTCTAACATTAAAGGGGTCTCACTGGATAGAAATCCTAGCTCTGCACAACAAATAGTCATGACGGTTTTTTTGAACATAAGGTTACATTTTACTTTGAAAGTATAGAACAACATTTTTTTTAGTTTAAATTGTTATTTCTAAAAATATATATATATAAAAAACAGATAGATTAGCTATTAAGCTAGGAAAGCTGGAGTAAAACATGACAAAGAACTTGCTGGAAAGCAAGTTCCAGTTGGCAATTCGGCGAACTAAGTACTCTCAGTAACCATCATTAAGCAAGGATATATATTAGGAGTGCAACCTGTCTAAATCATCAGTTTAACACTTGCTTTTTTTTTTTGTTCTAAACAAAAATAAACAATAGAACGGACGTACCTACCTAGCTAGAGTTTACCCACGCGTTTCTTGCATGCATGTTCCTACATATGCAGGTGAAAGTAAGCAAGGATGATATGAAGGCATTGTAGGTGTAGTGGGCGATGGAGGTGAGGAGGCTATGGTGGAGAAGGGGAGCACGTGCGAACATAAGCAAGCACGTACGTGTGTGTGCTTCTTTGCACGTGCCCTGCTTCTCCAACAAAGACTTCCTCACCAAACACAAGAACAGCAGCATGCATGTAAGAAGAAGAAGAAGAAAAAGAAGTAGTAATAGAAGTAACCAAGGAATAACAAAGCCAATGAGGCAGTGGTGAATTAGTTTACAAGCACAGAGAGAGAGAGAGAGAGAGAGAGAGAGAGAGAGAGAGAGAGAGAGAGAGAGAGACCCATGTCTTGTGGGTTTATATAGGCATATAACCACAAGGAAGTATGAGACACCCATCTCCATGATGACGAGAGAGAGAGAGAGGGGGGAAGCGTGTGGTGCAAAGTAGTGGGTTCCCTGTCCCCTGCTACGTACCTACATGACCGTTTCTTTATGCAAGGCAATGCGATTGCATTCTACTCGGGCAAAGATAGCTCAGAATTTTCTACAAACCTCCATGTCCCGTAAGTCACCTTCTACAGTTTTGAATTACGAGTAAAAAAAATACTTAAAGTCTTATTTGGTTCGGAATTAAAATAATTAGGTTAGTTTAAGCTAGCTCACATAGACTAGTTTAATCCAGATTATTTTACTTAGTAACAAATCTAGTTAGTATAAAATATTATTTGATTTGATTAACTGTGTTAAATAAATTTGATGTAAAATATGTAGATTTGTCTTTCCTATTATAACAATATTTTACACTCTTCTATTATGATAGATTTTTTGTGTAATATATTATTTTTATGGATATTTACGGAAGAGACACAATTAGTTTAAATAGGTTAACTTATTCCACCTTTAGTTGGGATAGGATAACCTGGATTAAAAAGATTAACTTATTTCCACCTGCTAATCACATTTAACCTTATGTGTTTGGGGTTAAACACTTAACCTACCTTGTAACCCCGAGCTAAACGAATTAGGTAGCTGGTTCATCCAGTAGTAACAGCCCAATTTACCTGCAATTAAGTTCCGATGAAACATTATTAATTAAGATATAGCTCTATGTTCTTTTTTACTTTCTACATATTTTTAAGAAAGTGATATATGATTACAAATATACCCTAATGCCTTGATTAATAAGGTATGCGTGTTATTTGTATCTATATTTAATGGTCTAATAAAATAATGATTATGATAATATTTTATGAAGATAAAATTATATTTTATCTTAAAAATAAAGAAGGATATTCTTTTATTTATAATTTTTTATTTCTAAAACTGCAAACAAAAAAAAATAGTTAGTATATAGTTAAAGGCTTTCGTACAAGTATGTACGTATGCATGACGAGGGGAGGGAAGTTTTGCAAAGAATGCCATTATTGCACGGCTCGAACTAATGGTGACAACCGTGCAGAAGCAAGCGTTGGATTGGATTCCATATATAATGATCCGTGCAAAATCTATACATCCATCTATCTAATCTATTCTAGATTGCAGCGGGCACACGCATGACTCATTGCAATGATAATGTCTACATCACCCTGCCTTTAATTTGTCTCTATCTTTTCTGGGCCGTTTCTTGCCCTAACATTGCTCGATCGATTGTTCGTCATCATCATAGACATGCATGCATGGCACAAGGCAACTACAAAGCGGTTCGACTTACGTATGGTGTATCTATCGTCGGATTCACGCGCGGTGCCAAAAAAAAAAGTTGCTGTCTGACCACTTACGTCTGCTGTATCTATCGCCAGATTGTGTGAGGTTTCAAGTTTCCCATAGTTTCTTTTTAGTTTTGCTAAATACCACGTAACTGTATTCCTAATTTTAGTTTTGTATATAATTCCTTTATTCTTTGATCAAAAGATTACTATCTTGGATCCAACTTCTCTAAAATTTAGTTGTCCTCTTGTGACGATCCTTCCCGTCATTATCAGGATCGTGACACTAATCTATGATATTAATCTAGTAAACAACATTTTATCAGAAATAATACTGTGTACAGAATAGCACAGCAATGTAATAGATCGAACAAAAGATTTTATTCACAAAAACTCGTTAGGACTTAGCAAATTACACAGTCGATAGATTCTACCATCCATTATACACAATACAACTGAAATTGAACTGGATACTAGTTGATGCTCGCCACTCCTTGATTACTCGTCCGAACCTCCGCTCCAGTCAAAGTTGTCAATGGGTGCTTGGGATGTGCTTCTTCCTCTAACTTATAGATACCATCATCATCTGATCTTGTTTATATATATATACCAACACTATTCTACACCTACCCCTAGAATAGTTATTCTATACCCAGTCTTAAAACCATCTGATCTAACTTATTTGAATAAAGTACAATCATTGGATAGAAGTAGCGGTTATGCTCTGTTTAAAAGAATTTAAAGTCGTTTTATTCCATAACGACAGTAAATATTTGAAATATTTTATTGTTACTGATCGATATCCGCACCAACCGCCTCTTCATCTTTTTCACTGCGCTCCAACATCTTGTTTACATCCAGTAAATTTATATTATATGACTAGTAAATTTACTGACAAAAATATATAGTATATGTCTATAGTATATGACCAGTAAATTTATACTATACGACCAGTAAATTTACTAACAAAAATCTACAATATAATCTATAATATGTGACTAGTAAATTTACTGGCCATATACTATACATTTACTGGTCCGTCTAGTAAATCTGTAGTATACGACTAATAAATTTATATTACGCGACTAATAAATTTACTGACAAAAATCAATAGTATAATCTATAGTATGTGACCAGTAAATTTACTGATCATATACTATACATTTACTGGTTTGTCTAGTAAATCTGTAGTATACGACCAATAAATTTATATTACGTAACCAGTAAATTTATTGACTAATATGATTTCGGTTCCTATTTTTTGGGATAGTGTGTGGTTATAACAAATCGTGATGTGGATTCCTATTTTTTAGGGATAATAGAGCCGTTTATGGTAGATACTACCATCAACAAAATTATAATCTCAATGCATGATCCAACGATATAAAAGTGAGCATAGAATAACTATTCTAGAGGTGGGTATAGAACACACACACACATATAGAGAGAGAGAGACACTATTCTACACCCACTCTTAAAATAGTTATTCTATATCCATTTTCTGTATCGTTGAATCGTGCATCAATATTAGAATTTTATTGACGGTACTAACTAATATAAACGGCAGTTAACTGGTCGAACCACTCCATTATCCCTAAAAAATAGGAACTCACATCACGATCTATTACAATCGCACACTATCCCTTAAAAAATAGGAACAGCTTATAAAATAGGAACCGAAATCATATTAGTTTACTATCATATTAGTGTCACTTTATTGTCCACAATCTGCACTAATCGATATATAAATGAAATATATTAAGTCCCATCGATTTACTGGTCGTATATATACATTTATTGTCACATTAGTTTTACTTTATTGTCTTATTAGATATCACGTCTTTTTGTTTACATATCGTAATGAAATTTATAAATTGTATACTATAAATTTACTAGTCATTTTCATATCACTTTACTGTCCACAATCTACACTGGTCGACATATAATCGAAATATCTTCAGTCACGTGGATTTGTTGGTCATAATGATATATTTACTATAATATTAATTTCATTTTATTGTTTTATTAGATACCACGTCTTTCTATTTACATGCCGTAATGATAAATTTCTGGTCGTATATTATAGATTTATTAGTCCGACCAACTACAATTTACTAGTCGTATACTATAGATTTTTGTTAGTAGATTTACTAATCGTATAATATAAATTTACTGGTCGTATACTACAGATTTACTGGATGGACCAGTAAATGTATAGTATATGACCAGTAAATTTACTAATCGTATATTATAGAAATATATTATAGATTTTTATCAGTAAATTTACTGGTTGTGCAGTATAAATTTACTGATCGTATACTATAGATATATACTATAGATTTTTGTCAGTAAATTTACTGGTCGTATAATATAAATTTACTGGACGTGAACAAGACGTGGGAGTGTAGTGATCTAGTGGAGAAAATAAAGAGGCAATTGGTGCGGATATCGATCAATAACAAGAAAATATTTCAAATATTTACTGCCGTTATGGAATAAAATGACGTTAAATTCCTTTAAACAGAGAGTAACCACCATCTCTATTCAACGGTTGTAATTTGAACTAGCAAGTTAGATCGGATGGTTCCTAAACTGAGTATAGAATAGTTATTCTAGAGGTGAGTGTAGAATATATATATATATATATATATATATATATATATATATATATATATATATATATACTCAGCAAGTATTTTAACATAAATGCAAATGCATAATTATTCCCTCAAGATTTGTTAAAATTTCGTAAATGTTATATTATGTGAAAAGGGTGAAAGAAAATTTATAATCTCTTTTTTTTAAACAAATCTACTGATCACCTATAATGCGGGTGTAACTTCCTATCCCGAAAGTCGGAGTGAATAATTACGTATTCTACTATGCAGAGGTGTGTCGTATTACCCAAAAAACTATCAATCAGATCTATTCTCATGATTCTTTAAACACGAAATTTTGACTGAGTAAACAGAGTTTTTCTCAAATCCGTAGGCTAAGTATCTCCACCCGGCATCTCGAATGTCGTTGTAGTCGGATGCATCCGCTACTTCGCCGGTTGAAGATATAGCTCTTAGGTATTTT
This sequence comes from Pharus latifolius, assembly GCA_019359835.1. Taxonomy (NCBI): domain Eukaryota; kingdom Viridiplantae; phylum Streptophyta; class Magnoliopsida; order Poales; family Poaceae; genus Pharus; species Pharus latifolius. The sequence goes on from CM033323.1 coordinate 18,033,700, forward strand.
CGGATGACCCATAAAACACATTGGAATATTTTGAACGATCTATGACGCTCCTTAGGTTATTTGCAATGACCCGTGACGCTAAATACATATAATACGTTCCCATGTGGAGACTAGCTACTAAATAGGGTACTCAACTGGACTTGTTCTATACCAGGTCTGTAGCTGATATATTTGTACAACTCGTACGAGAAAGTGATAGTTCATTATGATCTTAAAGTATTAAACCGTACGTAGAGGAGCTCAAAATTGACCTCAAAACTCTCTCTCCGAGCTTGCTCTACCCACCGTATAATTATTTGTTAGTTGTTCCATCAACCGATTACTCAGAACATAATTATTCACATTTTTCATGCATTTAAATCAATTTATTTATTTATGGAAATAATTATTTTCCATATAGATATAAATTTTAAATTTTATAGATTAAAATTAATTGATACAATATAATTTCAAACATACAACATGGTCAAGAAAACTTGCCTGCTTGTGTGAAGTCGGTTCCTAAATCAAATGTCATGATAGACACTCGTGTTTCTTTGTTCTTGATTCCTGAAAATATACACAACCAATCTTATTTACCATTGATGTTCGGAAACGTGCTGAACATCGTGTTTAGAAAAATTCTATAACCTGAAAATTAATGTTAAGACTAAGAATTATTACTAGTTAGACTAACTCTAAATTTCTAAAATCAACAATCCCCACAAAATTTTATTTAGAAATTATTTTCTAGAATTTTCCTATAGCCTAAATTGTCCTTAAATCCAAGAAACTTTATTTGTTTTTATTTATGTTTGAGCCAAACCCTTTTCCTAATATTTTCGATGCTCTACATTTTTTTTCTTCTTTTTCTCTTCCTTCTTCATTTTTATCTCTTTTCTCTTTTCTTCTTTTCTTTTCTTTCTCTTCTCTTTTTTTTTTCTTCTGTTTTCTTTTCTTTTCTTTTTTTTCTTTCTCCCTCTTTTCTTTTTCCTCTCTTCTTTTTCTCTCTTTTCTTTTTCTCCTTTTTTTCTTTTGCTTTTCTTTCCTTCTCTTTCTTCCTCATTTCTTTTCCTCTCCTCTGTCTCACTCTCTCTCGTCTGAGCCCGAACCCTAAAGCCGCTGCTGCCAACTAATTCCCCTCATCGGCACCTTCTCCGATTGCCAACGGCTGCCGGTGGCTCATGGCCGTGGCCCTCATTCCAATTCCCCACTCAATTTTACCCAAAAACGTCCCGATTAGCCCTAATTTGAAACCCTAGCTCATATTGTACCTTGAATCGGTGGCGCGAGTAGTCGTCAGAGTTTGTGGTGACATTGGTGCGTGGTGGGGACAACTTCCTGCGCCGAGCTTTGCGGTCAACAAGGCCTAGTGAGTCCCCGAGCCCCTCTCCATGTGTATGTGCATGTATATGTGTGGATGCGAGTGTGTGTGTGCGTGTTCATCTTCGGCCACAAACCCTAGCTTTTATAGCCTCCATCCAACTTCTCCACCGTTGCGTCGCATTCGCGGTGTGAGCACACGTCATAGCGTCACCTTCTCCCTCTATGGCTGACGTATTTGCTATCAGTGCAGTCGTAGCCGGTGTGTGTGGCCTTGACTTCTCCCCTCTGCTTATCGCGTTCATGACCGGCGTGTCTGCTACTGACGGGTTAAGTTTAGACTTTGGGGCTGATTAGTCGTGGATTAGGTTGCGGGAGTGACACGGGTGAGCTGGCGTTGGGTTGATGCAGTTCACGGCTTGATCTAGTGGTTAATATAGTGTTTTAGGTGGTTCTTGGATTGCTCTCTTAGAATTTGATCTAGTTTAGGGTTTTAACTACGAAATTTGAGAACTATGAAGTTTAGGGAAAAATTTTGATCAAATTTTTGAAATTTTTGTTCTGGCTAAGTAAGATTTAGGTTGTTTCACCTCTACTTAGTTTCTCTAGTGGTAGGGCGGTAGTGCTTGCCAGCCAAACTGTTGATGGGTCAATAGAGGAGAAGAGTGGTCGAAGGGACTGTGATTAGGTGAGGTGGCAACGGTTGGCAAACCAAGGGGGCTGATGTTGATGACTGTGGAGGTGGGCAATGATTATTGGACGTGATGGGAGAGGGCAGTCGATGAGGTTGAGGTGTGTGGGGTGAGGTGTGTGGGGTGTGTAGATCTGGGTGGTCGTAACGGTAAGAGGTGATAGAGGATAAGGAGGTAGGGTGGAAGAAGAATGGTGGGGGTGAGATGAGGGATTTAAATCTAATGGTGGAAAAATGTGAATTTTTTTTTGTTGCAAATAAAGGGTACATACACTATAGACGACTTTTTCCCCTTCATTTTATGGAGATTTTCCATTGGCAAAATCATACCTTAGTTTGTGATGTATTTTGAGATGCTACTATTCTAAATCCTGCTTGAATGTTGTCTAGATATCTATATTTTGAGGTTATGGTATTGTCAATTTGACAATCAATAATTCAGTACCATTGAAGGGGACCCTCTCAATCTCTCTTTGAGAATCATCCTCATGTAAATAAACGATCTTTCGCCATCGGATAGGACTTAGGAGGACCGTGCTGTCCTCACCAAAGTAGGTAGCTTCTCTGCCGGAGGGTCAATGGAATGGATATGATGGAAATATTGCTGTGAACCGTTGACGTGCAACAGTGAATCAATGGCACTTCCTTTGCTTGTACGGTGTCTTATAAGTACAACTACATGCATGGAGGTAGCGACATGTCTATATATGCGGTTGGAATAAACTGTCGTGGCTGCAAACGTAAGACTTGAACGCTCCAGACACAGACAGACAAAGAGAAGGGTGCTTACATAATTCTTGCTTGATGTCAAAAACGTTAATCTTCCGTTAAAAAAAGTTAACCTAACTGAACAATTTTAAAATGATGCCTTACACAAAGAGTAGAATACTCCACATTTCTCTCTCCGTCTACATTCAAGAAAAGAAGAGCATGCCAAAAACAAAAAAAGTTGACACGGATAGGCATGCACCATGCATCTATATATGAATATCTATAGTATGATAGTGTTGCGTGAAGAGCATGCAAGAGATGGACGATGATAGATAGATGGACAGATGGAATGATAGATGGAGATATAAATATGTAGCTGGGTTGACCCGAACATTGCTACTAGTATGCGTTACATCTTACTTGCATGCATGCATGCTTGCATTTATTAATTGTTAGTACTACTTGCTACTACTGTTACTAGTGCAAGTAAAACAGTAAAAAGAATAGGTTAAGAGTCATGCATGCGTGCGTGAGTCCCCATGATGATTTGTATCCCCCTAGCTTCACGGCTGTGAAAAACGACCACTACCATCACATCACATCCACATCCACATCCACCACAATACCACATTTCGTGTTTTGTGTACTAAACCATGCATGAACGGTGAAGCCTCCGTCAACAATGAATGATGGGAAGAAGAAGACAGTAAATTGCATAATTTTAAAGTAAAACAAAATTACTTTATACTAGCAATATTATTTTTATGATATGTGTAATGTAAATTTTAAAAAATAGCGAAACACTATCATGAATAAAATACATCCAATACACATCATACTTCACTAAGTCAAAAGCTTGATGTTTTTATGTATATATTACTAATACTAAAACAATGATGAAGTTGCCGACTGACTAATCGTAGGTAAGACACTCAAGAGTCTTTTTGTAAAGATTAAACTTCAAAGCCCAAAATATACATGAGATTATGGTTCAGATTTGTGTTACATATGTGTATACTATGATTATTTTTTAAATTTAAGTTGGTAGTTTTGGGATTTGATATCAACACAACATTTGCATGTGAATTTAGGAATCTCCTATTAGTCCGTGTTACAAAGCTGAAAGAAATTCATCCGTACATACACAACCAATCTTTATTCTATAATTATTATTGTAATGAATAAATTCTCCTCATTGGATGTCTATGACCTCTCATACTATTATAGTTATAAAATACCATAATATCATGGCTGTAACTCATTATACCATGAATTTCGTGTAATCCATTAGCCATCAATTGGGTAATCTCAATCCATCAAATTCTTAATAACTTCAAATCCTTTAATATTCCATGTCTTTTCATATCATATGCTTTCAATTTGCCCATAAATAGAGTTTTTATAAACCTTGGAATAGTACATGAGGATGAATGAGAATACATAGGAGAAAGAAAAATTCTTTCATTCTCACTCTGTTGTCTATATTTTATGCTTTATGGTTGATTATTACAATTTTTTTATAACAATTACTTGATGTTACGAGAGACAAAGAAGGTGAAGCATCCAGCCATCCATCCATGCTACTAGCATCTTGTCGCTACTTCCAAATCAGTGATAGAGGCACAGGGAAGGCCTCAAAAGAGCCATGATACACCAACCGAAAGAAAGAATCACATCCATCCATCAACACTGCAAGCCTCTAAGCCAGCAAGGGTTGGTTGCTTCCTGGTTGCAAACACTCAACCTCATGGAATTGGTTATTTCTTGCTTGCTTCTTTCATGCTTTCTGTTGTTTCTATGTACCTTGTTAAATGTTTTGGCCTCTGAGCATGAGCAGAGAAGGTAGAGATCATGGGGAAGGAGACTCCTAGTCCTAGATAGATACATCTCTGAATGATACAAAGCCCAAAAGAGTGCCGTCGACTACCTAGCTTTTGGGCCCTTTTTGGGGCCAGACATGAGACATGGTGATGTGTTTGTGTTTATGTCATTGTGTGTGGACTTTGGGGGGGTGGGGGGGTGTTGTTTCTTCTTTGGTGGTAGGGTGACGATGTAAGGTCTTAGGATTGGAAACTCTTTCTTTACCTTGTTCTTTCTCTTCTCCAATTGGGTTATTTTCTCATCTCTAATTACAATGGTCAGGTTAAATCCAATGCAAAAGGTTATTCGTTGGAGAAATATTCCACGTCACACATGTGAAGCGCCATCGAAGAACCAACTACTCGAATATATTATAATAGTCGGCTCTTGAGGTAGATTTTCAGAGGAGAGAGAAAACAACAAAAAAATTTATTTATTCATTAGAGGAGAGAGGAAAATAATTAGAGAAGAATCAACGTGTAAATTGGGAAAAATAAATAAAAAAGAAAAAATATCCTAAGTAGTGAACACTGCATGGAGCGTCATGGAGCATCTTCTTGCCAAGTGGAGGAATAAAAAAATATTTTTGCTCGGGCTTGGTGAAGCATTGCACGGAACACACGTGTTGGACTTCACTTAGGCTATCTCACTCTTAAACAGAATATTCCCTACCACGCGTGTGAGGACAATCTTAAAGAGTCAAGTAAGAGACAAATCTCCAACAACTTGGTTTTTGCTTTGCTCTTAGCGTGAACCCCACTCTCCTAAGAGCTAAGCACTCCAATGACTTGATTCTTGTTTGGCTATATGTGATTTTACAATTAAATATTTAACAAATTTATATTAATTTATGAATTTTCGTATTAACAATATGTTAATATTACTTAGAGAATGAAATTTGGTAATTCTGACAAAAAAAAATAATGAAATTTAATTTAAAAATTGCACTTAACGTAAAAATAATATATCTTAAAATTCAAATAGTGGTACATGACATCATCACTACGAAATATAATAAGATACTACTCGTCAATGTGTTCTCCTCTAAAACGTTGCCAAATATGCTCGATCAAGTCCCTTTTTAGTTGTGTGTGTAGGCTGAGCACATATGGTAATGTTTCTTGCAAGTACATCGGCGAATAAAGGAGTATGCTCACTGTGGATCACATGTGGTACTACGGTGGATGTAGCCAGATGATCATTATAATCATAGTTGTCAGCATCATAGTCTTACTCATTCTCTATGATCATATTGTGCAAGATAATGCATGTTTGCATGATCTTGGCGAGAGTTGGCTATCGCCAAAATCGTGTCGCACCATGCACGATGGCAAACTGAGACTGTAGGATTCCGAAAGTCTACTCAACATCTTTTTTTTCTCCTTCTTGGTATTGTGCAAACAACCTGTCTTTCACCGTCTGTGGGAGCAGTATCGTCTTCACAAAGACAACCCACTCCGAGTATATACCATCAGCGAGATAATACCTCATGTTGTAGTGTTGGCCATTAACAGTGTAGTGAACATGAGGAGTTCGCCCTTTCAATACATCAGTGAACAAGAGCGATTGGTTTAGCACATTGATGTCGTTGTTGGAGCCAGCAACACCAAAAAAATATGTCATATCCAGAGATCATATGAAGCCACTACTTCAAGTATAATCATCGAGATTCTATAATTTCCACGATTAAATTGTCCCTTCCATATTACTGGATAATTTCTCTATTCCCAATGCATGCAATCAATGTTTTCTAGCATACCTGGAAAGCCATGAGCCTCTCCTTGTTGCAGTAGGCGGTGGATATCCTCGATGGTGGGGCTGCAAAGATATTGGTCGTTAAACTTGTCAATGACACCTTCTACGAAATACTTCAAGCATTGAATCGCCGTAGACTTCCCTATCCACACGTACTCATCAATGACATCGGTGGAGCCATCATACATCAGCATACGTATTGCTGCGGTGCACTGTTTGGAGAGTCCACGACAATTAGTGAATATCTTATTTCAATGAAATAAGGGGACCACTCACCCAGAGCTTCGACAATGCGAAGAAAGAGAGGTCTTCCCATCCAAAGAGTTGGAGAATGATGACGTCGGAGAAGTTGTCGGCGATAAGTTGTTGATGGCCATCTTTGCGATCTTTCTCAACATATCTCCTATTGCTGAGTCAGCGGTGTCTGTGGGATGAAGAAGCATTGAACCAGACATAAAGACCGGCGATAATACGATCTTTTAATTCCTCTTCCTCCATAAAGTCCACTAAAAAATCTTCAATTTTGTTAATGGCATCCTCCTCGGAGCTATGTGTGCTTGAACTAGAACTAGATGATATTTTATAAGTGGCTACCGAAGCTGAGTTTGTCAAGAGTTATGTTGTTTGAGAAGAGAAGTTGAATTGTGAGGAGAACTTTGTGAAGGGGGTTGAATATATAGACAAGGAGTCCAACGACTATATTCCAATGGCTACTTTACAACGATTAGTTTTCAATGGGTATATTCCAATGACATCGCTAAATTTAATTCAGGATACATAGATTAATAAAGAAAGATACATGGTTGGCTACCAAAGTAAATTGAAAACAAAATAACTAATCTTCGTCATCTATGACATTAAGTTTCTCTCTTATCAACTTCATGCATGTCGCATGCTCCTCTTTTTGAGCATCATTGAAGGTCGATTTGTCGAGGGCCATCATTTTCCAGTATGCCTTATACAATATAGCTTTTTCCTTTGACTTCCCCAGGTTGTGCAAGGAGTCCGAGACACGAATTGCGTCCTTCCTCTTTTCAGCCCAGTCAGGTCGATTGTTGATGAAGGCATAAAGATCCACTCTCATTGCCACCGTAGAGTCCTGCATTACATCAAGTTTACTCTTACCTTTGCACTTCACCTTAGTAGCATCTCATCCTTCCAGCCGTGTCTCCACTAGTGGCACATCATCGTTGTTGGATGATGACATATAGGTGCTCGATTCAGACAATCTACTTCTTTTGTTGGCAGCATCAACATAGACTATGGACCAATTAGATTGACCACGAACTACAGTCCGCTAGTAATCCAAGACGAAAGAATGACCCATCTCCGCCTTGTACATCTCGCGGGCCTGCGTCATGAGTTGGTTGTCGAAATGACTGCTAGCATATACTTCTTTGAGTCGGAGCCAGACACTATTGAATTGGACCACTTTTTGTTACTTCGTTGCCAATGGTCCTTATAGTGTTTGGTCTCCCTTCTCCTGTTTCTCGGGATCGTTTTGTTGTACATAGTTGCTACATTCGCCTAGTACATATTGCATTTCCTATTGTTTCCATCAATAGGATCGAGCGAATTGTTGAGCCAGATGCTAATCTGCATGTTGTTGACAAAAATGAATAATGAAGTCGTTCGTAAATACATTACCCTCAAAGTACTTATGTATGGAAATCAAATTATTACCAGCTTTATGTCGTTGTCCGTCGACCATAGTAAACGCTTTGTCTTTCGTCCAGCATCAGCGGTAGTAATGGTGTTGTCGTCATCAATGTCGACTCGCGTCGCCATATCGATTAGAGCAGAATTTGGAGTGCCATTGTCAGATGCCGACGTAGAGTGCGGCTGTGGTGAAGAGAACTATGGATAATTCGACGGCATACCCACAAAATGAAAATTTTACCCATATTGGGAAGGTTGCGAAAATGCGTGGCTATGTGGTGCATAGGGAGAATAATTTGGTGGATATGAATGGTAATTTGGTGGATATGGATGGTAGTTTGGGGGATATGGCGGCTACGGAAAATTGGATTGTTGTTGGTTTCTAGGATTTTCTGTGTTTTCACCAGGAGATTGGGAAGAACCCAGTCAATTTACGAAACCGCCAGGTGGATTAGAATCCATATGGGATTTAAAAAATTGTGCAATAATTTTGGAATGGCTTTGGAACTAGATAGATGAAGATTGTTGTGTAAAAATGATAAAACAACATGGCAGTGAATAGAGGAGGGAGTTGGAAAAATTTTTTGGAATTTTTTGCTATTTTGTACAATTTTTATGGTAAAAATCCATTAAAAATAACTCCAACGGCTATTTGTAACGGCTATAATCTAACAACTATTTTTTTCGGCTACTGGCAGGTGAGACCCACGGCTGACAATCTTTCCTAATGATCATTTTTTTCTTTCCTGTCACTTACAAGTGGGCCAACAAAATGTCAAACTCACTTGTCATTCGCATTGAGCGGACAACGAGAGACATGCACAACAATGTACTTCGTTTTTAATTTAAATAAAGGTTGGTTTTTTGTATTTCAATGACAGGTGGGGCCTACAAATAGAGGACCTACTAATCAATGACTTTAGGTTGAAGTCATGTGTGTTGCCGACAGCAACGAAGTTGGCGCATTCACGCATTTTACGAGTTTGGTGGGCCCTACTTCTCTTGAATGTTGTGTGACGCGGTGTATATTAACTCAGTAATTGACATGTAGGGACACGAATTATGTGACTCAACTGTCATGTCAGCTTCACTGTTTGATTTTTGCGTGGTGTGACATGGGCACGCTGCTCATTGTCGTGGGGTCCACGTGATATTAAGACGGCGATGCATGCACCTAATACACAGCGATTGATAAGTAGGTCTTTTTATTTTTTGGACCCACATATCAGAATTAATTTTTGGTGGGTATGTTTAGCTGGTTTATTTCTCGGTGGGGCCCGCAAACCGTGTGACGAAGCATCCGCTTCGTCTCCAACGGTGATGTTGTCCTCGCCGCACGCTTGCCCGCCGCTCGCTTCTTCTCGAAGTTCGCATGTGTCCCATCATGCCGAGCAGTTGTCGACCACGCGCCAACCTCTGTTGATGCACACTGACGATCGCGCTGCGTTGAAGACAGTCTTATAAGATTTTAATAAAATACAAATGATGGTGTACATAAGATATAGATGGGTGTATGTAGAAGATATAGGTACAGACAAGGAGCCTGAAGGTGCAAATCAGTTTTGATTGCTAAATATCTTATAAAACAAAAAAGAAAATAGTGCGTCGAGTCTTTCCGAGAAACATGTCACGGAGAAATGAAAGACACGTTCCGAGGAGTCATCAGAATATAATATAATTCTAAATGAAGGCATGTGTTAAATCTTTAACCAAAATTTGGCCAGTTCTAATAAATTACACATTCTGTTTTCAAATACACATTGTTTTGATAAATAACACAGAAAACAAGAAATGAAAAAAAATACTGTAATAGACTTATTCAATACATTTTATTAATGTTTACTGTAATTCTCCAAGCCATCTTTTTAAAATATTAATTACATAATATATTGAGGAAGCGATGTGTAGATATGTTTTAAAATCATAGGATGTTATATATTTGAAAATAAAATTAAAAAATAAAATAATACATATATTTGAAAAACTAAGGAAGTACATGTAGTAGATTTACCAAATTTACCATGCTAGTGTCACGCCAACAAAGACTCCACAAGCACACACACGCGTAAAGATGGTGCGTCACCGGCTGCATGGGCTGGCTAGAAAATATTTGCACTGGGTCCCTTACGTATATGGCATATTATTTGAAGGGAAAGTTGATTTTATACCCTGTTTAATATTATAAATTATTGATTTTTCGACTCATGTTTACCTGCCATGGATTTTTTCCAATGCTCTGTGCTATTTAATCGGTTAACTTGAAAAATGATCACAATACTTCTTTCAGTTGTTCTTTAATTAGACGTAACCATGAATGTAGATAAATAAAAAGACTAAAACACTGTAAATACAAAATTTCAAAAATTGAAAATTTTTGTATTCCAATCTCTATTTATTTAAAATTATTATTAGATCTAATTAAAGAGTAACTGGAAATAGTATTTTGATCATTATTATTAGTTGGTCGATCAAAATTGTCTAATAAAAAACCAGTGACACAAAAGAGTCCAAAAATTAGTTGCATGTTGTATATCAGATACCAAAGTTTAGTAACATAACCTCAATTTTTTCTTATTTGAATATGATCCCTCTCACACCTCCCTCGTAACCGGCCAGGATGCAGTTGCGTATTAGCCACGAATATCACTACATAGCTCAACATAACATTACAATACTTAAGTTGTCATATCAACATTATTGCCAAGTTTACAAACCGTGGTAAAAGTAGAGTACTTAAAGGTGCTGATGACAAAACACACGTAGTAGTTAAGTCTTTCCCGCCCATAGTCATTTCTCAACTAGGTTCATGATCCCTAAAACCCAAGGTTCTCATCGTATTTATATTCTCAGTTAGGGTCGGCATTTGGTAAATCTTAGACCTAAGTTATCTTCGTCTTCAACTGGAAGTATTGATTGTAAGGGTGAGTACTTTCATATTTAGTAAGATACATATAAATAAATGTAGGCAATCATGATAATCATAAATTACATGATAGAAGGTTCATGGAACAACAGGAGTTTAACATAGTAATAAGATACTTGAATGAACTGACAGTAACTAAACATGTAATTGCATAAAAAGAGTGAAAGTCATTGCATAAAAAGAGTGAAATTCTCTGCATAAAGGAAAAGTCTATCCAGATCATTACATAATGACTTCAAAGTTTAAATTTCACTCGTGCCAATCAGTGTGGGAATTCCACCGCATGAAAACTCCAAACCGGAATACTTGAATACATCTTTTAACTCTATAGAGATGTACAGTTTTCCTCACAAGATTATTCAATTCTAACGAGTCAAACTATATACATCTTCTAGATGACATATGACTGAATTGAATAAACAAGATCTTTCACCTGCCTTCTATAAATAAGATCCCTTGCCCGATAATTGAATAATATAACTTTCCTCTTACCGTTGTGGGGGCTATCTCCCCTACCTCAACTGGATTTCCCAGATGATATCCCGTGAGTCCCAAAAATTACCTTTCACAGGGTAACAAATGTATCCACACAAGATATAAATATACATATAGGTCGCCCATTCAGCATGCCTGTTAATACTATTTCAAGCAAGGGATAAATTGAAATTTAGCAGAGTAATTGGTCAGGCTGTATCACAGACTCTGGTTGTACATGTAATCATGCTGCTAACAGTGTGGCACTTTAGTTTAATTTATAACCATAGCCACCTTCAATATATAACATTATTGATGTCTAGTTCCCAACTGTATATACATATATGCATATTTGGAGAGGTGATTATGTCTCAGATATGAAGATTAACCATGTAAGCATAGAATATAATTGAATCAAATCATTCTCGGTTTATTTGTGAATTAAAGACAGTGCATAATATTGGAATTATCAAAATAATTATTTTTTATAAATAGTGGGATCAAAATGATCAAGGACTGTAACTTGCCTTGCTCTGTGATTAGGCTGAAGAGTAGATTGGGTCAAGCTGCTTGCCTTCCTCTTGACTGGGAGTAGAATTGATTGTTCATACTTGATTATGACATTTAAAATAGGGGAATTTGCTCTGTGCCACTGGGAGAGTTCTTATTTCAAGATATGCCATTAAAAAAGATGAATTGATTACATACCACTGGAATTCAAAAAAGTTTCGAAAATGTCACTGTCATTACACTCTATCAATATGGTTTGAGTTTTATTATTATTATTAAAATGTTGGCCATGCCAGGTTTTTCAAAAATATCTATTATGGTCTTGACCTTATTGACGAACGCCTAATCTTTACATGTCACCCACAACATCGAGCACTCCGAAATCATTGAGCACTCTCAAAATCGAGCTTTGGCGAAACCCTAGCTACAAATAGTTAAGTCCTAGATCATCGATCCTGAGGTGGCGGATTTTGAGGTGGAGAAACATCCTAGGTGAGAAGGTGGTGGATTGCCATCACACGAGTATGGATCATTCATAGATTCCTCAAGAGTAAGTCATCTCCCAAGTGCAAAAGCTTGCAATTTGGTTTGGGGGTAATTGTGGTGCTTGTAGTGGATACGAAGTGTGGGGATCCATGAATGATCTTAATAGTGTATGTATGAATTTGTTGCTAACTTTGATGCAGTACTTTGTACGAATCTGTGTTATGTGGAATGGATCCTGATAGTGTATGCAGGTTGAATATATGAGTTGATGCTTATCTTAGTAAACCAGATAAAACACCGCATGTGTGGAGAAAGGGAAGGTTATTAGAGTATGTTGTAGACACTTATCGGTACTTAGTGTTGGATATAACTGATAAGCTAGCAAAATAATTTTATTGGGGGTCTAAGTAGATGCTAGACATATGATAGTGAGGAGTATGTGAATCTAGTAAATGGTATTGACTTGTTGCAAGCTTTCAACATGCATATCAAAGAAAAGTTAGTTCATTTGAGGGTGTCTATGTCAGACTTTGAAGCTCTATTAGCATCATGACCCAGTCCTAAGAAATCCTCCAAAAGAAAGCATTCTGCCTCACAATCTCCAAGTCCCAAAGAAATAGGGTAGTTCTTTATTGAAAGCCCTCCAGGCACACCTCCACAATGTACACCTTGTGAGCTTGTTGATGCAAGCTAGCCGACCCAAGCAGATGATACATATCCCACTGAACAACAAGGAAACACCAGTTCATATGCAAACCCCACTCAACAGCAAGCAAGGCAACACCAGTTTAGATGTAGACTGGCCCCATTGGACAACAAGTCACCACTAGTGTCCTTGACAATGCTGCTGCTGATGTTGATGCTGATACTGATGACTATGTAGGTGTAGATGATGAGGCTATTTATACATATGCTAACAAACAGGAAGTGCATAGTGCTAGGAGTTATCACAACGATAAGGATGACACTAATAATGATTATGTATCAGATGTGCCAGAAGTGTATGATCATAATATAGAGAAGCCTTCCATTAAGGAAGGTGAAATATTTGTAGATGGTGATGCTTTCAAGAAAGCCATCAGATATCATGCTATTCTCCATGATTATCACTTCCATGTTGAAAAGACAAATAAAACAAGGTTTAGAGTTAGATGTGTGAAATAACAATGTGTAGGATCAAGGAAGGCAATCTAGGGGGGATGAATAGGTTGTTTAAAAAATTTTTGGCTAAAACTCGATTTTTGCACTTATGAGAATAAAAATCTTTTTGCAATCACCCTAAATGAAAGCTAATGGTTCAAGTGATCAAATGAGTTTTGCAAACTTAGGGTGATATGACGACAAAGGAAAATGTGTAACCTAGAACAAGTGCAATAAGTAAAAGTGAGCAAAAGAATAAACTAATATGTCAATGATTGAGACCCAGGATCCTTCTGTCGAACTTATGCAGAATTTAGATGGGTTATGAAGTGAGGTAATCCAGACAAGTACTAATGAATTCAAAGTATCTATGAATCTAATGATACAGGAATTTATCCAGGTTTGGGCCCTCATACCTGAGTAATAACCCTACTACTATGTATTTATCACTGTAAAAAAGTAAGAGGATTACAAGGAGAATGTAGTGTCTATTCCTATCTTGCTATCTCTAATCTGTCTTCTCTCAATCCTCTCGTCAATTCCTCTCTCCTCCCCTGATCCTTCCCTTGAAGTTCTTTTTATACTTGCCAAAGATATTGTCGGTTGTTCTCCTGAAGATGTGCCTCATGATCGCCCATAACTGCTTCAGGGTGGTTGCTGTGAGTCGTGGTTATGTGGTGGTTGCCGAAGGTCGTGGTTACGTGGCAGTTAAGCATCTTTGACCTGGTGTCATGGAAACTGCTTCACCATCCTCATCTTCTTCGATGGTTGTCTTGTCAGAGACTTATGATTATTTCAGGAATAATCATAAGGATCAAGAAATGGTTATTGTGAATGGTGACTTATAATACATAATCTTCGTATAATAGTACAAGTCTTGAATACTATGATCACGCACCTCTTCCACCATGTATTGATATCAAGCTTTGTCTCTGTGAGAGGGTATGGTCGTAGGCAAATGTCTCTGCGACTATAGCACTCGCTGGTATAGCATAAGACTATGGACTTTATGATAATGAGTGTTTGAGACTTATAGACTTCCATAGCTAAAATTACGAGAATTAAATATTATTGATGGATCATGTCCACAAGATCCTTGGACCGTCCCCATTATCTCATTCCTTGGCATTATGCGACCATAAAAAGGTATGTTCGACCATGGAGCGTTGTGCGCGACCATGGAAATGGTATGCGTGGCCTTGGAAATACATGAGCGATTCAACTAGGGTAAAAATCCTCACCACAATATGACACAAGAATTTTTCCTGAGGTCTTAGAGACTCGCCGTGTCTCCCCTACTCTTCATTGAAGCACTCATTCGAGAGTCTTGTTTCGATATCCACTAAGGTTGCTCCTTTTCTACTTCTAATAGGTGAGTACGAAGCCTTTCACAACTCTACCAGGCCTCTCTAACAATCTTTGTCGATAGAGAGATCTCTGGCCTCCCTCAATCATTTAGGTGACGGTGATCACCAAGAGTAATAGCCTCAACTCTTCACTTGACACCAATCAAGTGCTAGGAAGCTGCATGAGGACAAACTCACATAAAACTCTCAACTCACTAAATGCTCTATTAATACAAGTGAGCTCCCTACATAATATCACTCTAATGCAACATATAAGAATTGAATACTCTAGAGTGTAAACTTAGTTCTAACTCAAGTGTATGCAATGAATGCCCAGAGTGTTGCTAGAAACTAGCCCAAAGGGTGAATATATAGTCCTCCTAAAGATTCTAGCCGTTATTCTCGAAATGTGTAGAAATCAGCATTTCCAGAGAGTCTAGAACAGTTGTAAAGGTTACTAACAAATTTCAGAACTAGACATTGAGGACATGTGATAATGCAATCAAACAGTCCGAAAAATTTCCAGACAATATGATACATACAAAAATTTTGAGACCAAAAATACACCCTCACTGGATAAATGTCTGGGACAATCTTAAGATATTCCGGTACAATCTAAAGATTGTCTAGTTCAAAAAAAAACTAAGAGATGTAAAAACATACCCATTGTTAGAGATTTTCCAGAACATTTCTGGACAGCTGTTCAAATTCCGGACATTCTTCCGAACAATTCGTTTGAGTTTTTGCAGCTTTCGATAAAAAGACATAACGTTTGATCTAGACATCTGATTTAGGTGCTCCTTGGATCATTGGAAAGCTAATTCGAAGGACTACAACTTTCTTAATAAGATCAAGAACTAGTTCAGCCTAGATTACTCCAAACAATATAAAAAATTCAGCATATCCACTTCAAAGCCTCCACCCGAGCTGAATTTTTCAAGTTTAAGTACCAATGTCTTCACTAACCATCCAAATCAAATAAAAAACAATTTGATAACCTTGTGAATGAATGATGCATGCATTTGAGCTTCCTACATGAGAAATCATCAAGCTACTAACCCAAGCCCCTCTTTATAGTATGGCAAAAACTAGAAAACAAGGTTCTATTAATCCAGCATTCTTGACCCAAATGGCATTCTGACGTAGCAGTAGGTGCCAAATGGTGTGATGAAGGCAGTTTTCTCTTCATCTATCTCTATCATGTTGATGGTAGCCTGAGTAAACATCCAGAAAGCTCATCAATCACAACCAGCTGTGGAATCGATCAACTGGTCAATGCGAGGAATGGGAAAATCAACCTTCAGAAAGACATTATTAAGACTGGTGTAATTGACGCACATGCGCCACCTACCATTAGATTTCAGGACCATGACCGGGTTCGCGAGCCATTCAGAATGGTTCACCTCGCGAATGAAGCTAGCTTCCTGAAATTTATCTAACTTCGAACGAATGCCTTTTTATCGATCAGGGGCAAAGCGTCTGAGCTTTTGCTTTATTGGTCCCTTGGGACTCCGGGCATGTTGGATGGTTTACACGTAAACACATCTGTGTTAGCTCGGAGGAAAGCAATGAGTGCGAGTTCCTATTTGTCGTCCAGTGCTGACCCAATCCAAACAGTCTTAGATGGGTCATCTAGAAATAAAGGAACCTGCTTGAGTTTTTCTTCTGGTCGCGGAGTAATCTTGACCGCATCGGTCTCCTTGGTCGCCATTTGATAGGAATTGATGATTTTTGGACTTTTAAGTGAAAATTTGACATTTTGACCAAAAAAGTTCATTTTAAAAGGTTATACTTGCCATTTTGAAATATTTCATATATAGGGGTGCAATTGACAATGGAAGTACTTTATAAATTACTAAAAATGTAAACTCATAAATTTCAAATTTTCACTCTTTTGCATAGTTGGCCATGAAGGATAAAACAATAAAGAGTAAAGAAAGCAAATGCAAATAGAGACGAATAGCTTCTAATTGTGCAATGTAGGCATAAATTTCATCAAAATTTAAACCTTCAACTTGAAAGAAATCTTGAGCTTGATTTCATCAATGGTCATGATCATCATTTGCTCCCCTCAAGTCATCATTACTTTGAAGGCACCCAAATTTTTTTATTATGGTGATTCAAGAATGGGGCACCAACAAATTTTGCAACAACATATCTGTTTTATTCTTTTTGAGCATATAGTGTGAATCATACACATTTTTTTTACTTTTAGATGCTAATGGACAATCATCGGCTAAGTGACCTACATCATGACATTTAAAACAAAATTTGTTGCTAGCCTTAGCAAATTTAGTTTTAGTATTTTACTTCATGCCTTTGGAGGGCACATAACCTAATCCTTCTTTTCTAAAATAATATCTTTGATCTCTAAGAAGGCAATTAAAGGTTTTTTTGCCCTTGAAACATTTTGCTAGCCCTTTATTTAGTTTTTCTACTTGAGTCTTAAGTTTCACATTTTCTTGTATCACATGAGAGATTTATTTGCAATAGGAGGTTCAACAAGGTCATCATCAAATATTAAATCATCACAAGATATTGATGTACAATGACACACAACATGAGGTGGATGCCTATATTCTATTGTTTGTTTTGGACTAATAAGGTCCTTGACAAGCAAAGCTTTGTGCGATTCTTTTAACTCATTATACAAGTTATTAATCTTGGAATTCTCTTTCTTAAGTAACTTGTATTTCTTTGCTGTGTTGTCAAGAGCTTCATTTAGCTCCATAACCATGTCAATTAAATCATCATAAGATAGATCACATTCCGATACCTTGGTGTCTTCACTTACCATAAGGCAAAGAGACAAGTCTTCATTTTGCGGGGTGGGCTCTCCAATCATGACTCCTACAATTTTCTTGGAGGTCGATGGTGTATCATCCTCGGAGTCAGATCCCTCGGATCAAGAGAACCACTCTCCGAAACACGCTTCACTTTTTCCCTTCTTGTTTGGACATCTTGAAGCGACGTGTCCTTTTTCATGATATTCATAGCATGTGATATTCTTGAAGGTTGTTTTCTTGTGAGGTTCCCTCTTCTCTTCAAAGTCAAAATATTTCTTGTTGAGTTTGTGACGGAGATTATTACCCAAGTCTTTTGATTATACCTTTCTGTGGTCGCAGGAGATCTCAGAAAGAGATCCAAGTCTTTTACTTATGCCTTTCCGATATCGCAGGAGACCATAGAAAGAAATCCAAGTTATCTACTTATGCCTTTCCATGGTTGCAGGAGACCACGGAGAGAGATCGTGGGATAGTCTAAAATCTTCTGGACATAACCCAGCCCATTTTGTCAATTAGACACAAAGACCCATTACGAATGACTATTATTCGTGGTTCTGATAAAGCTGTGGCCATGGATTTATATGGTCACAATGTCAGTTGTCACAGGGTCTGTGATCTTATGTATTATGCTACCCGCGACCACTCTAGTCGCGAAGATATATGCCTGCGGTCACCCTGGTCGTGGAGACATGATAATCCCCAATATGTGGCCGTAGCTTATGCACGACCACGAAATAAAAGAGTTATTAGAATTGGAAGAACCTCCGATCAAGAAGGTTTGGTCGAGACTTGCCAATCATGATCTAAGAGTTGTACGGTTGCACCATAACCGCACTCTGGTTAATATTCCCAGAATAATACTCTCTTCATTGACAGGATAATTGTGCAGTTGCCCATAACTGTGCAGTTATCCATAAACTGTCAACAAGATAAGGATGAATGTGCAGTTATCCGTAACCACACATTCTAACCGGCGAACAGCAACTACTTACAATTGTTGTACAACAATCGCCAAGCGTCTTTTCGTTTAAGTAACTGGCGTCCTTTTCAAACAAGTATAAGAAGGGGGGTTAGGGCTTGAAAGAAGGAGGGAGGAAGTTTGATATGAGACAAGAGGAGATTAGACTCAACAATATACACTTTGTAGTTCTATTATTCCAATAGTGAGTATCTAACAAGAGTAGGGCTATTATTGAAACTACAAGGGCCCGAACCTATATAAATTAATATTGTCTATGCGTCTATATTTACAGTGATTCTCTTTAGTGATTGATAGATACTGTCACCTTACTAAACAAATCAAATTCGTGTAAGTTCGGCTTGGGATATTGTCCCAATCGTCGACAGTTTGTTTAGGAGCTTCTGCGTCTTCCTCACAAGTATAGCCAAATCATCATTGGATGAGTCCTTCGAACTCTCATCATCCCTTTTTTGATACTTCGGCTTTAGCCTTGAATGTGATAAGTGCTTAATTGGTATGAATTTTACCCTAAGTTTGTATCTTAAAACATGCTAAATATTCTTTTGATGTGACATATTATGTGACTTTTTGTATCATTTTTACAATCCACTTTCACTGTTGTGTTCATTATGTTCTAAGGATCATGCCTACAAAAATTGTGAGTGTTTCGAGTTCGTTTGGACAAGATACGGAGAAAACACACAAATCAAACAAAAAAGGGCCCTGGGGGGCCAAACCCTATCCCTAGCAGAACCTAGCACGAGCACTGGCACGACCCGTGCTCGGTCGTGGGCACGGCCCATGCCAGGGACTGCCCAGCTCAGTTCCAGCTGTTTTGGGGCTGTTTTTATCTTCGTCTCATCCGTTTCGCGTGTCGTTCGAATTCGGATTCCGTCACCTGCACATCAAGAGTTTTATTTGGTCACGTTTACTTATTGTACTATAAATAGAGAAACTTTTGGCTCAATTTAGCATACTTTTTCAAAGTTAATTCAAGTTTAGAAGTTAGGTCTAGAAGAGCCCCCTTCTTGCAAGGCAGACCTGATTCTTGGATGTAATTGAGTAACTTTTTATTTTATTCTTGTTATTTCTGTGTTTTTATAGTTTTTTGTGAGTAATTCCCTTTTAGAGTTAGGGATGACCTAATCTAGAAGGCGTAATTCTTTCTCGGTCTCGATATCAAGTTTTGCGACTTAGTTTCTCATGTTTTCTTCCTCTAAACCCTAAATTCTTGCTTTGGCAACAAACATAACAGTTGAGTCTAAGCAAGAATTTAAGAGAGTTCTGGAGTCCTTTGCTCAGATTTAATCAGCAATCTTTTAACCTAAGAGACGAATATGATTGTTCTTGGTAGAATTCGACCCTTAAGTGCTCAACGTCAATCGTTTGCTTGTGGTATTACTGAAACATAACCCTCAAGTTAGTGTCAAGTTTTTGTCGTCATTGCTGGGGAACAACGGTAATTCATCTTTTAGGTCAACTTTTTACTAATATAAGTCAATCTCACCTCTCAATCTTGCTTCTATTTTTCTTTTCTTCTTTTTGTGCATCACTAACCTTTTAGGAAGATATTGCACCCTGGATGGCTCGGGCAAACCTATCAAATCTGCGCGCCGACTTTGGTACGAGGCAAGATAGGTAAGATTGGAGGAGATTTCACAACAAAACAATGCAGCGAACAACCAACACCCAATAATGGAGGACTAAAAGAGATTGAAGGATTATGTGATCCCTCTCACCATGGGGTTATAATCAGGTATTCTTAGACCAGCAATTGAATCAAACAATTTTGAAATCAAATCTGCACTTTTAAACTTGGTACAATAGAATCAATCTAGTGGACTCCCCACTAAAGATCCATCTATACATATGCATATGTTTCTTGAGTATTGTGACACTTTCAATATTCATGGAATAACACAGGACGCGCTTCGCTTAAGACTCTTTCCTTTCTCACTGCGGGAGAAGGCGAGGGCATGACTATACACTCTTCCTCCTGTATCGATCACCACATGAGACGAACTCTCATGTGCTTTCCTTAGAAAGTTTTCCCCTCCTACTAAAACTATTTACATTCACAACCAAATTACATATTTTTCTCAGCAGGTAGGAGAATGGCATTATGATGCTTGGGAACAATACAAGAACCTGCTAATCAAATGTCCACATCACGGACTAGAAAAGTGGCTTGTAGTTCAGACGTTTTATAGTGGCACTACTACAGAAGTGCATTCCACTAACCCATATTTTCTAACGGTTATAAGCAATCTGGGAAAAATCCGATAGAATAGGACGACAGCGGCGGAAAAGAGGCATTTTACTATCGGTTACACACTAGTCCAACGTTAGTGAAATGCAAAAACTTTTTACTATCGGTCATTACTGTACAAACCGATATAATATATTAAATAGTACTATCGGTTTTTCATTTTTAACTGATAGTAAAATTACGCACTTTATACTATCGGTTATGACTGTACAAACCGATATAATATATTAAATAGTACTATCGGTTTTTCATTTTTAACTGATAGTAAAATTACGCACTTTATACTATCGGTTATTACTGTACCAACCGATATAATATATTAAAATAGTACTATCGGTTTTTCATTCGTAACAGATAGTAAAATTACTCACTTTATACTATCAGTTCGTACTGTACCAACCGATATAAAAGATAAACTTTTACTATCGGTTATTAGTGTACGAACCGATAGTAAAGATGAACTTTTACTATCGGTTTGTTTATTCAACCGATAGTAAAAGAAACAATGGGGGCCTTTAGAAGAGAGGAAAGTTCACTAACGGTTGTGTTTTTGAACCGATAGTAAAATTACATTTTTACTATCGGTTATTAGTGTACGAACCGATAGTAAAGATGAACTTTTACTATCGGTTTGTTTATTTAACCGATAGTAAAAGAAACAATGGGGACCTTTAGAAGAGAGGAAAGTTCACTAACGGTTGTGTTTTTGAACCGATAGTAAAATTACATTTTTAATATCGGTTATTAGTGTACGAACCGATAGTAAATATAGTAAAAGAAACAATGGGGACCTTTAGAAGAGAGGAAAGTTCACTACGGTTGTGTTTTTGAACCGATAGTAAAATTACATTTTTACTATCGGTTATTAGTGTACGAACCGATAGTAAAGATAAACTTCCTTATAATGGGTTAAACGCGCGGGAGTTTTCCCTCCAGTCCAACCAAACACATTTCCAAATAAGTCTCTACTCGCACGCGGAAAACCCTAGCCTCCCCGACGTCCCCTTTTTCGCTCCTGCACCACCATTGCCGCTCGCATTTGGGTTCTCCACCGCCGCTGGTCACTGCATCGCGCCATCGTAGGCCACTCCACGAACTGTAAGTGTTCTTGACCAACCCGATTAAAATTGTTCTTGCCACTCGTGTCAGTTTCTTAAATTGATACTGAACGCGATTAGAACCAGGTATTCTTTAGGAAAGAGTAATTGAAATGAAATCAGTTTCCTAACTTCATACAAGCATGCAGAGCGCCATGTTGAAAGACCAATACGATGCCTCAATTGGAGCAGATGCGACAAATTTGGGCTCAATATATGATGGATGAAGTGGCTATCAACGATCGATCGTAAATGACTTGTGTAATATACATTGAATGTGTTAATTGGTGTATGTGTGTACTTGTATTGGTTTATTTGTGAATAAACCTAATATGTGAATAATTAGATCCAATCTGTCCAATGCATGTGTATATCTTTGTATTAGTGTATTTGTGAATAAATTCAATCTCTGAATAATTAGATTCAATCTGTCCAATGTGTGTCTCTCTGTATTGTTGTATCTGTTAATAATCCTTTGAAATACTATCGGTTCATATCCTACAACCGATAGAAGAAAGTTTCCAGTACTAACCGTGTCGAGTAACTAACCGATAGGAAAACTAACAGTACTATCGGTTTCCAGTGTAGAACCGTTACAAGAAATCTAACATCACTATCGGTTGAGTTCACTGAGCCGATAGAAGAAATTAGCATTCACGATTAGTGAATATTGGAATATAGGTATTTTACTATCGGTTTGCAACCGATAGAGTTGTGCTACGTTTTTTCTATCGTGCCGATCATTAGCTGTAAGAGAACCGATAGTAGAGACGATTTTAAACCGATAGTGAAAAGCAATTCTGTAGTAGTGTGGTCTGAACTACAATGCGCTGTGGCTGTAGAAGCCGTAGCTGGCGGCGCACTTATGAACAAAAGTATAGATGAAGCATACAAACTAATTGAAGGTATAACACAAAACTACACACAATGGGGACCGAGCGAGCTGCTCAATAGACTCCGACCAATAACATGGATGTAAGAGTAATTGGTCAATTAGTCTAGCAGGTAGCTCTTCTCACTAATAAATTAGCTATTCTTGGATCACCTGCTAAATCTTCTATTAATGTCATTGCATCAGTATGTGAACTATGAGACATACAAGGCCATTATGATCATGAATGCCAATTTAACCAATCCATGGAACAGGTAAACGCTTTTCAGGGCACTCAACAACAGCAAGGTAATTATTTTCTGGACTCTTACAACTCTGGTTGTTGAAATCACCAAAATCCCGCTTGGTCGGGACAAAATCAGCAATCTTAACATCAACAATAAGGTTTTGGATAGCACAATATGAGCAATTAAACATGGACCGCATGCTAGAGAACTTTATAGCGAATCAAGAGAAGAAATAAACATCTATAAATCAAAAGATGGACTCCATATCAACTCACGTCCACATGCTCGAGACATAAATCGCACAATTGGCAAACCCTGTACCGAAAAACGCTAACCCTCTTCATTCTTAACCAATTAATCCTCGTGATTTTGAACAAATAAATGCTATTGTTTGCTCTAATCCTCTTTTTGCTAATGCAATGATCCTATAGAGTGGAACAAAGCTACCAGAATGAACACCACCCACCGAATCACCACCGATAAGTAAAACAATGGAAGTACCACTACCGTGACAGAATGCGTACATGCGCTTGCATGCAATGCCTTACCGAACCCTAGATCTACCGCTCATGTTGTCGTCTTTGGCTCCGTCACCAGTCATCGCAGCCTCGCTGACACCGATCGTGTTCTAGAACCTCTCCATCTATCTTTCTTCTAATTGGGTTTGCCCAAAATGGCCTCACGGCCTAAACCGTAGATTTTACTTTGCTCGCTCTCGCCACCCCCACCACTTTTCTTTATGATGCACATGTTGACGACCGGCCATAGCTTGAGCCTCGTTGTTGTCGCCTCTCCTCATGGCCCGCGACCGCGCCCTCGTGGCGTGATCGAGCTAGTAGCTCTCCGCGTGTGTTGACGTGTCGCGGGCTGCCTAAACCGTCAGTGTCGTGCATCCAGGTATGTCTCCAATTCCCCTTCTCTCTCTCTCTAGCCCCTTGGTTATGGCACCATTGCTCTGTAGGAAAACGAGTAAGCTACACTAGCAAAATTTCAAAGATTTTACTCGAAGGCTGCAAGTAATAGATCATAGATTAGATTGTTATTAATAGCGGAAGCAGATTTGATGCAGCAATCTAATGTTCGCAACAACCGTTTGCGGATCGTCCTGAACAGTGGATGTAGATGACAACAACCGCTCACGGATTATCCTGATCAGCGCAGCAATTGCAGCAGCGTCTCTACCGGTATCCACACGTACCGGGATGGAACGTCGTACGATGGTGTGCTAGCACCAACGCGTACAACAAGGGTTTATGGGCTATCAAAAGAGATGGCAACTATGGCTTTTGTGATGATCCTCAAAGCCCATCATACATCTCTATATATAGGGCCATGTAGAGGAAATCCTAACAGATTAGGTTTTCTGATGTGATACGAATCTTATTCGAATTACCCATGCAAAAGAAAATCCTAGCAGATTAGGTTTCCTGATGTGATACGAATCTTATTTGAACTGCCGATGCAGAAGAAATCCTAACAGATTAGGTTTCTTGATAAGATTCAAATTTTATTCGAATTCGTATCTGATACGTATATTCTATAACATGCTCTGGCTTCTTGTGATTGTGCTTGCTCAGTGCTTGAAATGTGCAATGTGTTTGTGTTCTATGATAATGTGCTGAAATTGTGCTTTTGTGTTGTGCTACAAATTGTGGATGTGTTTGCATGTGATAGCTAGAAGTTTTTAGGCTCATTGCTTACCTTGTTGTATTGGTCCCTGTCTCCTTCTCTATTCTTCTAAGCCGTGATTCTTGGTGTTGTTCCTATGAGATGAACAGAGGAAAGAAGGATGAAAAGTTATGCTAGACTAGAAACTTAGATAAATTCTGATGGGCTCTTACCTCTTCTTGCTATCTGAAAACTTAACTCTATGCGTGTAAGCGGAGGTCCTTATACTCTCTTCTTCCTTGTTGGTGTCGCCCAACAGAGGGTGAAATGTGGCAGTGATCCCTGTAGTAGGGCTTGAAGTGTCACTGTGCATACTATTGAGATGTCCTTTGGACCTATATGCAATTCTGGAAAGTCTAAGGCATTTATGCAAATATTCAAACCCTTCTTGAAATTTCAGAACAACCTAGGGTTTAAATGAAAAAGTTTACGGCTTGATGGAAATTTTAAGTTTCTAGGGCTAAATTTGCAAAAAGGCTGTGAAAAGAAGTGCTGATATACTGTAGATTTGCAATCAGGCTAAGTGCGGGTTTGGTTCTATACTCTCTCCTCCTTTGAAACTTAGGCCACAACAGAACTTGAAACGAAACTCGAATGACCTGAAAGGAAAATGACCCAAGTAAAGACCTGATTCTTAGAATGTTGAATGACAACAAAATAATTATAGGACAAGTAGCAGTATTTGTCAAAAGATTGAGACGCTGCTACAATGAAATCTTAGAACAAAAACTACTAAAATTTTGACAGCAAAAATTTTAAAATTCTCCTAAACTTGAAAATCCTATTTTTTTTCGTCGGCAATGTGACCTCTAACCAGTTTCATGATCTCAACCTGCTGATCAACTTTGTGGTCTTCGCATCCTTCCCCGTACAATTTTCCTTTCTTTTTTCTTAATAAAACTTATTTCCCTCTTGACTGACATGGCTCAATCAACGGAATCATAAAAAAAAAAAACAAGCAATTTAAATCAGAGTTATATATAATTCTCTAATAGCAAAAACTTGAACCTTGCAATGCTCTAGAAGTGTAGCACTGAGCATGACTTTCTCCAGCAGTAATACCTAAAATCAGATCTCTATATTCTCATATACATACCTCTTTAAAAAATTTTCATACCTATATTTCTACCCTCTCCAATAGAATCTCCAAATGCCAAAACGATATAGGTAGAGGATAGAGAATACCTAAATTTACCAATTCTTACAACAATATCTAAAATAAGAATCGAGATAGGTATTCTGTTGGACCAAAAAGAGAGTTACTGATACCTAAATTTTAGGCTATCAATCTTTTTAGATCTCCTGTTGAAGACGGTAGAAACATGCAATATGTAAAAGTTGCAAGGAGTATATTTTATATTTTTTTTCTAACTATAGCACGCATGTGTTTCCTCAAATCACTTTGTTTAAAAAAAAATAGTTATATGATTTAATAAATTGGTTTAATTAGGGTAGAGTACCAAGTGTTAATCATCATTTTTATAGATGCTAACATACTAACTAAAATTCTACAAAAATGGTATAGATAGTCATAAGAGTTATATAGCTCTAAATAAAATTTCATATTCAAAAGTAGTCATCACCAATAAGTTATCACCAATAAAAAGAGAAATTTTTGACAAATGAAAAAATTAAAAAGAAACTAGAAAGAAAAAGTAAAAAAGTCATTTCTCGACCCTGCATGTCAGCCTCTTTTAACTATAACCGACATGACTCTCACTAACACGTGGCAAACTGACAGATCAGCTCCAATTTAGCCTCCGACATATTCTAAGAGCCTCCGATCCTCTTTTCCCATTATTATCTTGTTTTTTCTTGTCTATAAATGAAAATCTCTCCCTACTTGCTTCTCATTTTCAAAAGAAAACCAAAGAAAAAGAGAGGAGAGAATAATAAAGTCAATTGTGTGATCATATGGCACGAGTTACATCTAATTGTGTCGCCTTCTTGGTACAAAGGTGAGCAACATTCATTATATTTCATTATTCAATTACAAGAAATTTTCATTTGATTTGTGCCTGACAGTTTTGTTTTTCCAATGATGAGAGAAAAAAATCGTAGCACCAAGACATGGGATATATTAACCTTTAGTAAATTTATGTAGGAGGGGATTCTCTGTAACCACATCTACTATCGAAGGAATCGTGAAACAGAGAAAGGGGAAGGCGGTGAAGTTCGCCACAGCGGCAGAGAAGGATGTAGCGACACCCACCGCGACAGCCACTGAAGAGAAGATGGCAGTGTGGGTGCCAGACCCAGCGACCGGGTACTATCGGCCGATGACCGGTGTGAAGGAGCTGGATGCGGCTGATTTGCGCGCCGTGCTGTTGGCACAGAAGATGGAAAAGGACTAACCGATGTGTGCTTTAATATTCGTGCTTGTACATTCTCTGGTGCCTTTTCTGCACCTGCGGTACATGAAATATATTGTATTAGATCCTAGGCTGATCTATTGGTAGCAGGATCATTTGGGGAGTAGTTCCTGTGTCATGTACTTGATATTTTTTTAAAATTTCCCCATTGCATCAGTCCATTGGAGGAATCACCATTTCCATGTTTCATCTAATGTAAATAGCCTCTGAAATTCATCAGAAGTTTTTGATGAGGTTGGAAGGATTATAAAGATCAAGAGCCAATGGTGTAGGGTGCTCGGAGACAAGAAGAAAGAAACTGATGCATTCTTGAGATAAGCACTCTGAAATGATAGGACCCAAAATATATTGTAGCAGTAGATGCGTCAAAAACTAGCATGAAACAAACGTTAATAAAAAACCAAAAAAATGGGGGCTCTGATGCTTGTAAAAACCAGCGCATGCTATAAGTGCGAAAGAGACTTGAAACAATCTTAATAATAGATAGCAGTATTGAACCCTAAGTTCAGAATGGCTGGTTGTTTTGTTCAGAATTCTATTGCTTTGTGGCTGGAACATCAAAACTAATACCATACAGCAAAGAAGGTAAACAAAATATTCAGAATCACCGTTCGAATTGGTATGAAAGTCAATAGAAACATTTCGACGCTACTTTGCAATTAACCATGCCTGGTTAAACCAATCGGTCATACAATCTTCATTTGAAAATTGAATCAGCAGTATAGTTAACAAAAAACTAAAGATATGAGAACAGGATTCCAGTTTAGACTCTGACAAAGCTAGCTCACCATTGACGAAGGAAATTCAGAAGGAAGTGCTTGACCTGGCCAGGTAGAATGTACATATTAGGCATGGAGAGAGTTTGAGAAGGTGATAAACTGGAGGAGAAAGTCTTTCCTTTCGGTGACGGGCAAGCGAGCCAGCTAACCACAAAAGACTACTGCTAATCAGTAAAAGATCACTTTTGTTCTACTGGTTAGAAAGGAATTAATTGCTTAGCCATTTGTAAGGACCAGAACAGATCATCCTGGTAACCCAGCAGAAGACTGGCAGAATAAGCAATCAAGCAGCATAGTGTGTTACTGGTATCTATCTCCCGTCATTCATTTCGAATTATGTTAGTCCAGTCTGAGAATTGATGATACTCCACCAGTTTAGCAATCATTTGATAGTTTTTTGCGGTTCAAAGTTCAGACTTGGAGAACACTCGACTCAAGCTCAGCGCCACATTAGTGGCAACAGCAGATAGACATGATCTAGCATATAGATGGCAAATAGCAAAAATCATGATCGAGCATAGCAAGGAGGTCTATTTAATCTAAAAATGATTCTTTTAATCTGAGATTTCCTTTCGTTCACTTCAGTTTTTCAGAAGTTTTGAGTGTTCTAGAGGTATGTCCTTTCATGGTATTTTTTCACTCAACTTCCTTAAAATGTGACTAGTTGGCTTCCGATTTTTGGAATTGAACCTTTTTCTTTAGATAAGCTTGGTTAATTTTGAGATCACTTTGGTCAAATGGTAACGGTCCAAAATGTTTCTGTCTTCAGGCAACCTCATGTCCTCAACAACCTTGGAATTCTAAGATAACTTGAGCTTTAACAACCAAAGAGAATCTATCTTGAGCCAATGATAAGTGGAGGTTGGATGAGACATTAGTACAACATTGCATTCCACATTCATGACTCTTTATCACGACAAGTAAAGTATAATTGGAAGAGAGAAGAGTTAAGCCTTCATAACTCCCTTATGAAGACATACATTTTTCCTTATGTTGTCATAAAAACATAAATGAACAATAAGCAGTTAAGTGCCTATCTAGAAGAACCAAAGTATTCACCTTAAACCATAATATAGTTGAACACAAAATGCAACTCTAAACCAAATGATGTCGCAGAATATCAAAACCTTAATGTCCACACAACCTAAAAGCACAGCAGTCATGGGTCGTCTAATAAGTAATAACACACAATCATTCCTTTTAATCTCAAAAGACAAGATATTAGGAAATATAAACATAAGCCAAGAAGCATGAGAACTGAAGAAACAAGAGTAAAATCTCAGCAGTTGGCACTCCCTACTACACAAGATCTACAATTTTCGTCTCAATTCTTTTCAATTTTGCACTGAAGGTCAAAGCCTAGCAGAACAGATGGATTGCTCATATAGTAATTGAAGTAGGGCTCATATAGTAATTGAAGTAGGGTGCGGCCTCAAGTAAGTTGGTACAAAACAATGCACACATAATTAGAAGAGGCAGGTTGCAATGTAAAGAAGACACCGCATGACAAGCTGATGAACCCAAACTATGCACTCTTTACCTTGCAATACTAATCACATTTATCACATGTATGCCATGTTTTGTGCCATCTCAACTTGAAACCGCTTGGTTCAATCGCCATGTCAGCAGTTTGCTTACTCCGTTAGGCCAGATTGATGCTTTGAGTCTTAAATTGCAATCTTAGCTCAAATTCAGGACCTGCAGCACAAAACTGAAGTGGGACGAAATCGGAAATCTTCTTCAGTGGAGAGGACCAACTAAAAGTTATAATCACTCCTCAATTCATCTCAACTTGCCATACCCAACTGTTTCTATGAACTGCAAAATAGCTTCATAGCAACCCCTAAATAGTAGGATTCAAGAACCATTAATCTGATTCATCAACAAGTATAATTTATAAATAAGAAGAAAAGAACATGACTAAATTTCATGAAATCAAGAGGACATCTTTATTGAACTCAACTTGACAACTCTAATTTATCTGAAACATTACAACCCTCTCATCCTAATTGGAACCCAACTAACGGTTCAGGCTTTTACTTTTATTTAAAACATCTAAGATATCACCCAAAAGGGAAAGGCTCTCCTAGAACGCACCTCGCAGCCTCACAGACCGCAAGAATCCGTCTTCTTCTCCGTGGCAGTCGAAGCCGCAGCCGCAGGTAGGGCTCTCAAGGAAGTTTTCGACGCCGAAGTCAGCGGAGGCGATGCCGACGGAGAACTGGAGCTGGTCGCCGCTGCGGGTGACCTCGATGATGTTGAGCCAGAAGAAGAGGATCTTGACGGCGACGCCCTGCAGGCTGGAGAGGCGGTCGGTGGCGATGCGGCCCGAGATGGTGGGCTGGTAGCGCAGCGAGTAGGAGCCCCGGATGGAGAACTCGCAGCTGCCGTTCAGCGACGCCGTGAAGGCGCCGGTGGAGTTGTCGAGAGTGTAGGAGGTCACCCCCTTGGGCAAGATCCCTGGAGGGAAGTCGTAGGTGGCGAGGGCCTCGTACGCCGTCGGCTTCCCGGAGTCTCCGGCGGCTCCGGCGGCGCCGGCGGCGAGGAGGAGGAGGAGGAGAGGGAGGAGGGAAGCCATGGCGGAGTTTGGGGGTGTTTCGGTTTGGTTTTGGTGGCTTTGGGTGTGAAACTGAAGGAGGGGGCCCAGCTGCAGATATATAGCTGCAACTGCACATATTTTTGGGATGTAATTAAACGATTCAAATTAAAAGTGCTAGTCAAAAAACAAAAGTTGCTTCTAGCTTTCTATAATTTATGATTGCGAGCGCTTATTTGACTTAACGGCTTAGATTGTGGTGGATATGAATCCTATGGCAGGATGGCGCTGAACTTTTGAAACAGGGACGTCTATGCAACTTTACTTTATAAATATGTTGGTTAATGGGTCGGTGGAAATTGTTGTTGCAACATGTTTTAACTTGTAAGTACACTTAAAATTTTCCAAAGTGGTAATTAGTTGTACAATACATTTGGTTTTCTGTTTGTGAAGTTTCTTATTTCTGTCACTTCATAATTATACTGGATATGTTTTTTATGTTGTTAAAATTTGACAAGAATAGCAGCAGATAGATGATTAGAAAAAAAAAAAGTTTGTCACTTTGAATCTATCTTGTTTTGTATTTATAGAGTATGATTAAAAATAACAACATCTAGTTTTAACCGATGACGAACAATCCCAACATTATGCAACAGTTAAATAATCTCAATGGAAAATTTTTTCTGCTATACTTAATAAATAAAACATTAATTCGTTGTTTAGTATTGGCACACAGAGAGCTCTACATGGAGTCATCCTCGGCTTCAAGCAATGCAGTAATGTCTCCTCCATTTTATTTTTAGGTAAAGTCATTTTTTTCTTATGTCATTTATCAAAAATAGTTGTGTTAGAGCTGCTCTTAGACAACTAGTCCTAACTAACATATCTTAATATGCTATATTGTTATATCTAACTCTTTCAAAAATGTGATATTGGGGGTGTTTTAATTTTTTGTTGTATGTTTTGCTTTGGCTTTTGATACAAGAGGTTTGTATGTGAAGTTTGTGAAAACTTAAATGTTGGATTTTATGATGTTTGGCCATCATATTAGTATTTTTTTTTTGATAAGTCATTTGTTTAATTCTGATATCGAAATATATTTGAATGCAATTATTCTCATTAATTGTAATACTAGCGGTGGCTAACTAGTTGTAGTTCAACTAGAAGCGCATCCAGACATCAAATGCTCTAGTGGAGATCACTATTTGAATTTTAACCCTTGTGAAGATAAGTTTAAATTTCATACTAGAGGTGCATTTAATTGTAAATTCTAAATTACTCGTACTAACCAATGCTATTTAATTATTGTTATTTACACTTATCGGTAGTTGGATACGTTATCACATACAGAGAGTCAAAGATACGACCGAAGCCCTTTCCTTCAAATAAGGAATTCTAAATAATCTTGTTTAAATTTTCAAAAACGAAATCATCTTGTTTAACTTTGTTCTCGTGTTGAGTTCAGAATTGTTATTATGATTCAAATGAGTTCTAGAATCATTAGAAATGGAATGTAATGGATTAAGAATACACTTAATTTGAATATATTTTAAATACATGTATTACAATTACAGAGTGAACTGACCAAACATCAAGTAATTAGGACGTGTTAGGTACACCACATCTTTGATTACATGCAATTGCAAATTCTATGTTATCTTTTTCCTAAAATAAGATAACATATAATTTATGATTGTTGTGTTTGGTGGAATTAGTAATCTTATTAGATCAATTACTGAGAATATTATAATACCATGTTTAGTGTGATAGTAAGATTCTCTATAACTATTGCTTGAGTTAAAATCTACAGTTATGTATTGGAGTATAACGTGGGTTCTATTGCTAAATTTTGTTGCATAACCATATATTGGAGATATTTGGAGTAAAATGAAAAAAAATAGAATTTGATAAAAATTGTATATTAAGATTACGGGGAGCCCATAATACAAGATACACACCTACTATATCTGTAATATTTTTTCAACAAATTATCGTAATCTTTGTTACGAGATAATATTATATTACAGTTTTAGATTACGTGATCTTTTGGTCAAACATGAAAATCCTTAAAATTATAACAAGATTCTTTATAATCCTCAAACAAATGATGTACCAAATACACACTTAATATATTTTTTATAAGCAATAAAAATTAAAAATACATAGCAAAATATCCAAACCAAATGCCTCATGAGTGACTTTAGTTTAGTTTGTTCTTGCACAGTTATGAGCACTTTTAGTTTTGCTCTTTCTTGCATGTGCACTTTAGAGGTTGCATGTTCTTTTTCTCTTGGGATTGGATGCATTAAGTTTATGTATCACTCCCTCCCAAACAAAAAAATATCGTTTTTTTTTATCAACAAAAAGTTAATTTTTTTAATTTTAACTATTATTATATTTATAAATATTTACATTCATATAAGAAAATTATACGGGTATATTTATTATAAAAAAACTCTTTCATAATACTATTTTATAATTTTTTATTAATATATTATAGTAAAAAATAATGATCAAAATTGTATTTTAAGACGTCACAGTTAAAAAATAATATCTTTTTTAAATTAGAGGGAGTATAAAGTTTGCGTGGGAAAACATGTTGACCGGACTTGAGCATATGAAGCAATCTAGTTTATAAGGTTTATGATGTATACCACAAAAATTAGTTCTTTTTATGAGTCAATGATATCTTGACAAAAAAGCATAAACTTAGTTGATAAGAGGTGCAAAGAAAGAGGGATGAGCAATAAGTTGCATAAGCTAAGAGTGAAGAGTTTTGGCTTATTTGCTCAAATACTCAGAAACTCCTTATAAACCATCTAAAATAAACATTGTGTTAAATCATAGTTTGAGCTTAGTTGATAAGTATGTTTAGAGGATATTTGGTCAAAGTTTCAGTTTCAATTTATAAGTTTATAATTGAAGTTGTGGTTAAACAAACTAATCTTAGAATTTATTCTATAAGGATAAATTCTCTTTGAATTAAAAGTCACAAATAAATTGAAGTTAGTGAAAAATATTTTATTAGACTTATAAATTGAAACCCTAAAAAATTAATTAAGTGGAGAAATTTAAACTCAAACTAATCACCCGCTCTTAAACTTACCTAGAGAGACTTCCGAAACAACTTGTTGTTTTCTGGATCCAAGTTTGTTGAGATGAGTGGATAATAAGAAGATACTAGGACATTTGCCTCACCAACACCACATAACCTTCTCTTGGTGTAGCTAGCATAGACTCACTGGTAGCTGCTGACTTGTAGTTAATGCTCACCTTTCATTTTTTTTTTAATTTTTCTTGAGTGGATAATTATAATTTCTTTTAAAAAAATAATGCATACATATAGACTTGAGTAAAATCTAGATTGTGTTGCACTCGGATGGAGGTGTTGATGAGCTTAGTTGTATTCGGGCCGAGTAAGATGGGCCAACACAACTTAATACACAATCATTTTGGATTAATCTGATATAATTTATACAATAGAATACAAAATGGCCATAGAATTAGGTTGAACAATGCCAATGTGACTCAACCACCAACACCTACTGCTGATCGCCCAGAATCAGAGGTGGGCATCGCTGCATCTAGATGGGTAATAAAACAAAGCTTGGAGCAGATCAGATGTGCTTGATTTTTTTAAGAAAGAAACGGGTCATTATTTGTTTAGTGGGCTCCATATGTAAATTCTAAAGATAGTATTATAGAAACATAATTTCACACTACAGAATATAAATTCTGACAGGCTAGTAGTTTTTGAAGCCGGGGTGGACGTGTCTTCTAGGTGTATTTAGTTGTTTGTATGGTGTTGAGTCTGATTTATATGTATAGAATAAATTGAGTGAGATAGATTATGGAGATATAATTAAATAGTTTTTACTTGGTATATGAGGTAGTGTAGGTTGAGATAAGATATTATTTGATTGGTTATATAATTGATATAAGTAGAAAAATATATAAGGTGAAAAAAATACTATCAAAACTAATAAATATTTTATTTCATTTTAATAGTTCTTATTCTATCTTAATTATTTTAATCAATATTAATTCATATTAAGAATCATTAATATACACTAATCACTGTCTAATCATATAATACTAAAAATCAATATTATATCATATTTCACTTTAATAATATTTATTGTATTTTAATAGCTCTTAATCAACCTTAATCCATATTAAAAATCATTAATATTCGTTAATCATTTTTTTAGTTACACAATTAAGTGGGTTAGACCACAGAGAAATGGTGGGCAAGAGTACATCCATCGAGTCAGACTCACAATCACTTTTTATACCTACTCCATTAAATCCAAAATCGTGTACTAAATAAAGAGTGGTTTTATCTCACAAACCAGATCTATCGTGACAACCAATACATGGATTGAGCTACCGTGTCGGCGTGCACGTACCCCTCATGTCAAAAGAAGCAGCTGTTTTTTATTACTGCTTCTGTTCTTTCTTTCTTTAATTCTTCTTTCCTTTGTTGTTTCAGATTTTTTTTTTATGTTTTTTAAAATATAATTTTTCTCATTAATTTATATAACTATTTACTACTAAGAATTATAAAACAATCATATATAAAAATAAATTTAATAACAGATACAGTAATACTATTTTTTATGATAAATATTAACTTTTTACATTAATAATTAAAGTTTAAAAATTTGATTTGCGGAGGGAGTAGTTGGGTTAACGGTAAACAAAAGAGAATATATACACAATTTACACAACTAATGTCATAAGAACAAAAACCGCGCACCTTTATCTTTATTTACATGATAAATCAGAAATTAATATTTCAAATCAAAATAGATGATAAATTTAAATTTTTTTACGCGATATAATAATTAACTATCTTAATGTTTTTATACGGATAAGAGATCTCTGTTATTAAAGAATAGTATTGGGGATTTCAATGAGATAAAGTTGAGTTTTCCTTAACACTAAAGTAGATATTTTTTTCTCTAATATTTTTACAAAAATTGTACTTTTCAAACAGGAGATCTTACTAAAATCAAGGAATGGAACTGGAAATATTAGCGACGCGTGTCGCCGGGAAACAAATGTCCTGGTTACGTGGTCCGTGCGGATCTTGTGGACCTCGGCTTTTGTACCCAGTGTTTGACGCAAAACTACACCTTTGGGTGACTCTTTTTTATTCTGCTAAGTGAAAGTCATTTTAGTCCTCCGACTACTTAAAAACTCAAATATCTTTAAGTAAATATTAATTATTTAGACACAAATAATACATCTACAATATTATTTATAAATATTAAAAATATAATTATAATTTTATATTATTTCTTAGAAACATGTAAGAGCTAAAACGATAGGGCATAAGAGGCGAAAGATCTTTGGGGAAAGGTCAAGGGTAGGAATTAAGAGCGGATACATGAGAGATCACATTTATATCTACATCTTTAATCGCATTTGGGTATATTCATATAAGCATTGGATCATATGCAGATTTTATCTAAGCAGATACGAATCTCAATCGAACGAATAAAAAGAGCAAATGGACCAAGGTGTGTAGACATGAAGATAGTGGAGCAATAGAAATCATAGATGCAGAATAATGATCAAGTTACAGGCTTTGCATCTTGGCAAATAGGAATCCGATTTGAGGGCTCGAAATTTTTGAGTAGCTTGCTGAATGCTACTCACATGAATAGGGATAGGGTGAGCTCTGTGGTTGGTGATAAGACTGATAGAAACAAAAAAATGCGTCAAATTTGGCTAGACAAATCGGCCGACCGGCATGTTCTTATGAAGCTAACTCAGGGTTTGAATGATCAGATTCAGGACCAATACAGCAATGTGATGCATTGAGAGGTGATGAGTTGAACCCATAGTCCGGAAGAAACTTGCTCAGCTATATGCAGCATTACCCACAGAACTTGCTGGGAGTGGAATGGTCACCCCACAGTATGTAAGATGGGCTGAGCCTGACCAACAACCAGTTAGCCTATCATTGCAAGCTCTGTCAAACCCATCTCATAATTTTCATGCTGTTCACCTAAGACCACAGGGTGATAATGCAAAACAATACACCGGACAGTTTTCGTTCCAACATTTCCATCAGCAATGCAACCGATAAAAAGGAAAAGTGAAGATAAAAAGAAAGAGGAGGTGGCTTGTAGATTATTTTGTGCAGTTTTTGGTCTGTTTGCATGTAACAATCAGGCTCTGCCGGTGCTGAAGTCTTCAGGACAACATCGTCCCCTCAAATAGAAGACAATCAGAAGCCAAAAAGTCCTTACGAAAAATGAGTGAACAAATACACGCTACAGTCGGGATTTTGCATCATCAGCCATGGCAGCCTGCAGCAGTTTTCAGGAATGCATGATCAGGCGATGCCATCAACAGGAAAATCAAGTAGAACAAGGAAAATGACATCTGACTAACAAATTATATATAAATACAGGAAAGAAAATGATGCTCTAGGTTTACCAGAGATGCTCCTTGCCGAGCCAGCGCACTTAAAGAACCACAGGGTTTGAAGAACTCTCCATAAACTTTGGACCAGGCCTCCAGTCTATTGTGAACATATTCAGCACCAAGTGAATCAGCCCAAAACATCACACCACCCCTGGTGTAAAAGAGAAGTTGCATAGAAAATTTATTAGTGGCTATGATAGATAAAAGAAAGGAAAAGGATTGTGAATCAAACATAGAAGTAATGGAGAACGAACCTGTAAGAAGGGAAACCCATCCCCATAATGGACGCAACATCGAGATCAGATGCTTTAAAAACAATCCCCTCATCAAGCACTCGACAGGCCTCATTCACTACAGGGAAGAAGACCATCTCTACAATGTCCTGATCTGTTAATTTCGTCAGCTGAAGGAAAGAAGATCAGTGGTTAGATTTCTCATGTAGAAGCAGCAAAGCACTGAAGCTAATACATACAATATAAAGAAGCGGCATTTTGCATACAGAATCATAAAGATATGCCAGATATAACACATAAAGAACAAAAGGGTGCTGTAACAAGTAAGAAATTTGAAAGTTCACAACACAAATCACAAGTTCACGTGTGACTACGCATGGGAGGGTATCTGTGACTGTAACTACGCACAAAAATAACTAGAATAATGTGGCATGATATTCTGCTTGGAATCCCTAAAAAATATCCAGCTTGGATTTATTAAAAAAAAAAACATCCAGCTTGGAAGAAGACAGTCAGTCAATAGAATTAGAAGAGGGTGACCATGTACCTTAGGATCTTGTGCAACACCAGCCATGCTCCTTGATTTCTCAATGTACTTTTTGATATCAGGATCAGGAGAAGCCTTCCGTTTATTGTCATATAGATAAAAGCCTCTTCGACAAGATTCACCTGTTCAGTGTGCCTCGAAGTAAATGTAGCCATAAACATAAGCTTTACAAAACTATACTTGTAATCAGATTTCTAAAGCTCAAAGATGCATAAGTGAATGTATTTTCAAGCAGAAAGAACCTGTCCTGTTATCCTCGAGCATAATTGGAATAAGCATTGACTTGTAACATCTCTCAGCATAACTTTGGAGGTATTGCTTTCCCGTGGCCGCAGCAATGCCAAAACCAACAAGATCAGCTAATCTACATGGAAAAGATAGCAAAAACAATACTGTCTGAGACCAATAAACAGCTCTCTTACCAAAAATATCCATCAATAGATATGAATGTGCTAGATGTGTTGTACTGAATCTGAACTAAATTACTTGGTTAATTGCTAGTTTGCTACATTATACAATGGAAGGTGAAAACAATTAATTCCACCAGTATCCAAGCAATTGGCTACATGGACAAATCCTATAAGGCAACTTAAAAGAGTAAGCAGAGACAATCTAAATCTGTTATAAATTATGCAAGCTAAGTTCTCCATTCAAATCCTAACCAACCAAAGTTAGAACTACCACAAGGTTAGCAGGTGGGATATCATAAAGGAATGGACCAGCGTGGGATGGAAGCAATTGAGGACTGCACAGACAAACGGAGGACCAGAGGCGGCACTAGTAG
This sequence comes from Pharus latifolius, assembly GCA_019359835.1. Lineage (NCBI taxonomy): Eukaryota > Viridiplantae > Streptophyta > Magnoliopsida > Poales > Poaceae > Pharus > Pharus latifolius. The sequence continues at coordinate 18,072,146 of CM033323.1, forward strand.
TGCAAGGTTAAATGCACTAATATGCCTGCTAGGGTCAACACTAGAGTCACCATTCTCCTTCAAAATTGTGGCAGATTCTTCTTAGTTTATATGGCAGCAAAAAAAAAAAAATTCTTTTTTTACTGGGACAAATAGATGCAGGAGAGCTGCATCTCCATATTTACACATAGGAGAGAAGAGAGTTCAAATTTGTCACACATTAGAAAGAAAAAAGGTCCTGAATTTAAATTCCTCAATCCCTACAGTGAATCACCAGGGGCCGTAGCCTAAGCCACGTTACTGCTTAAGTTTGTGAAGAAACAGGTCAGTTAAGTGAAGCTGACAATATTAATTATACCCTTACCTAAAAGGACCCATTGGCATACCAAATTGAGTGATCACACGATCTATCTGATAGACATCAAGACCATGATCAACAAGCAAAAGAGCCGCCTGTGTGTAAGGAAAGAATATCCGATTCACAGCAAAACCAGTGCAGTTCCCAACAACAATTGGTGTTTTCCGTATCTTTTTTGCCACATCTAGCAAGTCCACAATAACTTGTGAGGAAGTCTGATGGGTATGAACTATTTCCAATAGTGGCATGACATGAGCTGGACTGCAAAATGTACACCAGTTAGACACTTGAGTTGACAAAAAGGGTAAATAGAATGTTAATCTTATGCAGGTAATGCATTACCTGAAGAAGTGTGCACCAACAATGCGATCTTGAGAAGCTGTCCTTTGACCAATTAAGTGCAAGTCTATTGTTGAAGTATTAGTGGCAAATATGCAGTTAGATTGACAGTACTTTTCAAGGTCAGAAAATATTTGCTGCTTCAATAACACATCCTCAAGGACTGCCTGTGAAATGGTTTTACCCATCAGCCATTAATATCAATGTGTTTTTGTACTCTATAATCTGTTATATCATATATGTGTAATTTGATTCTGAGGCTATGTGGAACATTGTAAGTGCTTCTATGAAGCTGGGGTTTATCCCTTTGTTCAAAGTTACAACCCATTATATATTGGAGGCAATCAGAATAAACACTATTATATCCCAAAATGAGAGAAATCAGAAATATCAATACTTATAAAGAATAAGCATACCTCAATGACCAGATCTGCATCTCTAAACTCTTCATAGTCAAGAACACCAGAGAGTAGAGAAAATTTCTTTGCATAATCCTCTTGGGTCATTTGACCCTTTTTTACGCGACTCTGCAAATTGGCTGAAAAGAAAGGAATTTAAAATAAACTTCAAAGTTGGCTCCAATAGTTTGTTCATAAAATAGAATAACGTCCACCTCTAACTCTGTTAATCCCTGCATTTAAGGCCTGCCCATTTGCTTCTTTCAAGACCACCAAGAAATTGTTTAGTATCAATGCAGTTGCAATTCCAGATCCCATTAGACCTCCCCCAACAATAGCTGCCTTTTGTATTCTCCGTGGTGTCAAGCCCAAGTTGGTGATCTTCGGAAGCTGCTAGAATCAGGCCAGACAGTCAAACAATTGGCTGGGTTCAAGGTGGTAAACCTCTTAACTTTCAAGAAAAATATAATACCATTTCCCATGGAAAAAACGTCTGAACTTTTCCATTAAGAAATGAGCTTACTGGACTAATGATGATCAGGAAAATTCACATTGCAAAAAACCACAAAATTTTACATAAAACATTTTCAGATCCAAAAATTGATTCGGTTTGGAATTAATACATACATCTACTGTACTTATGTTCTAAAGGAGTAATGAAGTGCTATTGTTTTTCTTTTTTTCATTAAAATGTCTACAGCAAACAATTGGAAGTCAGGAGGTAACTAAGTTTCACTCTTCAAGGCAAGATAAGTACATCTATAAGGACCATCAAAAGTTTTATCATAATAACTTTACCAACCTTTGAAGTTGCACGTTGTGCAAAAAAGACATGTTGTAAGCTTTTGCTTGTCTGAGATTGCTCAAGCATTCTTCCAGCATGTGATTCCTGCCAAGAGCATATATCTAACTATTCTAAGGACCACGTCAGTAAGTTAAGCATGCTGCAAAAGGCAGCACAAACTAATGGTTTACCTTCCAGAGTCCAGCACGAGGTCCAGAGATTATTCCCTCTTCAATTACATCAATGCAAACCAAGGGATGTTGAAGATTGGTAGCCTGCTTTTGAGCTTGAACTCTTGCACATTTCAGAATTTCCTTAGCTTCCCCAAGAGCTGGAAGCCTATCAGTTCTGTAGAGACTCTTGACCCATGGTCGTTTGTGTTCAACAATCTCTAGAGCCCAGGAACGGGCGGTGCTTACCAATTCATTAGGAGAAACTATGGTGTCAACTAAACCAAGTTTATGTGCCTCCCCTCCTTTTATAGACTTGGACATCTATTAAGAGAAGACACCAGTGTAATTGATGGTCAGCAACCTCTGATGGATTTCTTGCATGAACAGGTTTATGTGTTTCAAATGGGTAAGCACAAATCAATCATACCAACATCATTTCAAGAGCTTTTGGCAGGCCAACAAGGCGCGGCGACCGTTGTGTTCCTACAAGTTAAGATCTTCAACATAGAATAAGAAATGAAATGAGATAGACAAGCTTTGTATTCTTAGTTGAAATTAATATGCAAGGAAGCTGTTTTCTTTTGCCAAATGTATTTTATAATCGGGAATTGCATGTGCTGAGTATACAAGATCAAGATGGAGGAAAGCAGAAACCATTTACACTCAAAAGGAGATATAGGTGTAACAGTATAGGACTAAATTTGGTCATCACTAGGGTTAAGGTCAGCAGAGCATATATATATATATATATATATATATATATATATATATGAGTATGTGCAAATGTAGGATCATATATAGAAGTATGTTAAGACTTTACGAGTACCTCCGAGTCCAGGAATGATGCCAAGTTGAAGTTCGGGTAGTCCTAATTGAGCAGAAGATGTAGAAATCCGAGCATGGCATACCTGCATATGAAGTAGTTGAGATGTTGAACAAACAGATATATCTCAGAAGCTAAGCACAAAAAGTTGAGGTATGATCTGAAGAACGTAGACCCACACATACCATTGCAATCTCTAGCCCACCACCAAGAGCAACACCATCTATAGCAGCCACTGATGGTTTCTGAGCATCTGGTAGCAATAAAAAATAATAAAATTATGAACTTTTTCTACTTTCCAAGAAACGTGGTTTAGAGCAAGAATAATGCAACTTACCTTCTACTGTTTCAGTCAAAAAATCAATAGACATGGATCCGACCTTCTCCTTCCTTTCTGATGGCATACCAAACATCAGTAGTGGAACCAAAAAACAACTATGGTGAAGTTTGGTTCAAACCCGTAATTGTAATTGTAATAGATTTTAGAATACATTGGATTACGGGGTGAATTGAGTAAATATAAAATATGTTTCGTTCAAGTGAAGAATGGAATGAGATAAGATAATTTTAGAATACATTCAAGTGAAATGTATTTGAAAAATATATTGAAAAATATTTTGAATATATGTATTATGATTGCGGAATGGTCTAACCAAACGATAGGTAATGTATTTGCATTCGTATTACATGTAATCAAAATACACGTAATCAGAATACAGATTAAAATCATGAACTAAACACCACCTATTTGAATTGTCACATTCTTACTTGCTGGATTTTGAAATGCGCTTATATCAAAACCTCCTGAAAATCTTCCTTTGGCACCTGCACCACATGGAAAACAATAGAACACAACACTAGCATAGAATACTTTACGAAAACTTTTGTAATATACCAGTGAGGACGATTGCCTTGATATCATTCCTTCTTAGAGCTTCTTCATAGTTTTGCTTCAAGCTAGATATGACTGCAAAATAGAAAAGCAGGAGCCTATTATTTTTGCAGATTCATGATCCATAATAGCTATTAATAACAAAACATGATTAAATGGTGCTCTGAAGAATGAATGCATGATCAGTGATTACATATCACATATGGCAAGAAGATCAGTGTTACAACTTTGCTTGATCGACGAAATCGGACAAATAAAGCACGCCATTGTGTTTGTTACTTGTTGCAAATTTGCAATGCTACAGCATGTAGGTGTTATCCATAAGTACTTTTCATCGCAAGCCCCTCAACTTTACTCCGATTTTCATTTGATACCTGTCAATAAGTCAATCCGAATCCCAATGGCGGAGTTGATACCACATGTGAGATTGTGAAAGATGTTGATGAGTATGACCATGTGGTGTTTATCTTTTCTTCGCAACATGTGGACATGGACGGATGTTGTGTACAATCCACATGGCATTTGACTAATCTGAAAATTTATCAGACTCTCCAACAATGGCGCGATGATTGGTGTGCATCGACGGAGGCAAGCACGTGGGCGACAGCTGTTCGGCGTGATGAGACACATGCGTGCTTTGGGCGGAATCGAGTAGTGAGTGAGCGTGCGTCGTCGTTGGAGACGAAGCGGACAGTTCGTCGCGTGGTTTGCGGGCCCACAGAAAAATAAACCAGTTAAACGTACTCACCAAAACTTAAATCTGACATGTGGGTCCAGAAAATAAAAAGGCCCAAAGTCATTCCAAAATTCTTACAAAATTTTTTAAAAATCTCACAGCTCTTGACAAACTCATCTTTGGTAGCCACTCACAAAATGTGATCTAGCACTAATTTGAGCACACATAGTTTCGAGGAGGATGCCATCAACTAAATAGAAGAAATTTATAGAGGAAGAGGAATTAGATCGTATTATCGCTGACCTTTATGCCTGGTTCAATGTTTGTTCACCCACGGACGCAGCAATAAGAGATATATTGAGAGACCGTGAAGATGATCATCAATGACTCGTCGCGAACTACTTCTCCGACTCTCTGGTCCACCCCAACATTATTTTCCGCCAACGATTTCGGATGGGGAGACTCCTCTTTCTTCGCATTGTCGAAGCTCACGGTGAGGGGTCCCCCTATTTCACTGAAAGAGGAGATGCCGCTAATCGCCGTGAACTCTCCCCTTTACAAAAGTGCACCACAGCAATGCGTATGCTGACGCTTCGTGGCCCCGCCGATGCCGTCGATGAGTACGTGCGGATAGGAGAGTCCACAGTGATTCAATGCTTGGAGCACTTCGTAGGTGTCGTCGGCAAGTTTGGCGACCAATATCTTCGCAAACCCACCATCGAGGATTTTCACCTCCTACTGCAACAAGGAGAGGCCTGTGATTTTCCAGGTATGCTCGGAAGTATTGATTGCATACACTTGGAATGGAGAAATTGTCCAATAGCATGGAAGTGACAATATACTCGTGGAGATTATGGAGTCACAACGAGTATACTTAAAGCAGTATCCTCCTAACCTCTGGATATGGTATGTTTTTTTGGGTGTTACTGGCTCCAACAATGACATCAATGTGCTAAACCAATCGCCCTATTCACCGATGTATCGAAAGGACGAGCTCCTCATGTTCACTACACTGTCAATGGCCAACACTAAAACATGAAATATTATCTCATCGATGGTATATACCTGGAGTGGACTGTCTTTGTGAAGACATACCGCTCCTATAGACAGTGAAAAACATGTTTGCACAGTACCAAGGAGCAAGAAAAGATGTTGAGCGAGTTTCCGGAGTCCTACAGTCTTGGTTTTCCATCGTGCACGATGCGATATGATTTTGGCGACAGTCAACCCTCGCCAAGATAATGCGAGTATGCATCATCTTGTACAACATGATCATAAAGAATGAACGTGACTACGATGCCGACAACTAACATTACAATGATCATTCGAGCACATCTACCGTAGTACCGCGTGTGATCCACAGTAGGCCTACACCTTTATTTGCCGCTATACTTGCAAAAAACACTGCCATCCGTGCTCAGCCTAGCACATGCAACTAAAAAGTGATTTGATCGAGCACATTTGGCAACGTTTCGGAGGAGAACACATCTATGAGTAGTATCTTATTGCATTTCGTAGTAGACTTTTTTGCAAATTTAATTTTAGTTTATTTCACAACAATGTCATATACCACTATTTGAATGTTAAGATATATTATTTTTACGTTAAGTGCAATTTTTAAATTAAATTTCATTATTTACTATTTTGTGTTGGAAATATCAAATTTAATTCCCTAAGTAATATTAATATATTATTAATATTAAAATTCATAAATTAATACAAATTCGTTAAATATATAATTATCAAATCACATAACCAAGTAAGAGTTAAGCCATTGGAGTGTTTGGCTCTTGCTTGGCTTTAAAGAGTATGTGATCCATGTTAAGAGCCAAGCTATTGGAGACTTGGCTCATGCTTAGTTATTAGGGATTGTTATCGCACAAGTGGCAGGAAATATTCTGTTTAAGAGTCAAATAAGAGCCAAGTCTGTTGGAGCCAGCCTTATACCACAGCAACATGTTGCAGTCCACATCAGAATTTCTTGATAGGTATTTGATACATAAGTGCTCTTGTTAGGGATAGTGTATAACAGTCACTTGATGGTACGGGCCCAATTGACAAGATTTGGAAAATACAGGACTCCCATGCCAAAACCAAAAGATGTGGGATTTGAATAGAAACTGAAGTCTGAACAAGGAGAGACGTGCTGTGAAAACCACGCCATGATTCAAGGCATGGACAAACAACCAAAGCGAATGTTATGAGTGAACAAAAAAGTAATATAGGTCAAAATTTAATAGTGGAAAGATAGGTAAAATAAAAAAAGCAGTTGTTAAAAAAATAAAATGAGACAAAAATGAGACTGTTGTGACACTGTAACAGTATAAAGCATTTTGCAAAACAGGATCATTTGCAACTGTAATGATACTATATAACTATAACAGTACAAAGTATTTTGCAAGAAACTATTCTACAACAAAAGAAAAAAGTATTTTGCATGAACTAAACCAAATTAAGCTCATATCCAACGGGCAAAATCACCGAATTACATACATAACGCATTTCAGTTGCAAGGCAAATCGAAAGCTACTCCTTTGCCAAATTTAGTGAGAAGGATAGGCAACACAACAGGCCCAACACTACTACTACAAAACAAATAAACTAAATATTAGCCAGTTTAATCCCAAAAGTCGAGAATTTTTTTTTTACAAAAAGACACAATCACACATCATAATATGTGATAAAATACTTCAGATTTTTTGTTAAAATAAATAACACAGCTCAGAATGTGCCACAAGTCTGCAACAGATAAGCGATATCGAGTCAATTTCACCGCCAAATGTCAGGAGAAAAATAAGAAAAATTGCCCTTTGACGCGATCGCGCAGCACATAGTCGCAAGCATGAGACGAAATCTAGGTCCAAATTAGTCAAAAAAAAAAGAAAAGGAAAGGAAATTTTGCTCGGGCTCGGAGAGCGTCGGGATACCATCTAAGGACAGGGCATTGACTGGCGGGTTGGAGATGGTGATGACGGCGACGCCGTCGTCGCCGACCTGCATGGCCGTCGTGCCCCTCGCCATCTCCACCGAGCGGAAGCCGGCGCCGTGGCACAATGTTGTGGGAAATAACGAGGTGTGCGAGGTCTAGGAGGTTTTGGGGGTGGTAGTATAGGCGTATATGCCTATGTGAGCGCGACAATAACAAAGAGGGCTGTCGATTGTGCGTGTTTTACTAGCCTACTAGGGCGAGCGGAAAACCTCAATAGAACTGAACTCTACTGAATCGAATCATCAAAATACTATTCTTTGGTTGATTTTTTAAAAGTTTGGTTTAACCCTAAAATTTATAGAATTCGGTTTTCGGTGTTTCGTTGGATTGTTTTACTCCCCAAACTAAACCGATCAAACAATCTAAATAGTATTTGTGTTCCTCATTCTTCTTTTTGCTTTAGAAGTAATGGTACTATAATGTCAAGTATTCAAATTAGATTTTTATTATTTTTTTTACTGTTATAATTTTGAGTAGTGATTCCATATTTGAATATTTTATTTTGCTATTTGCAAACAAATTGTTTTAGTTAATATACTGAATAAATCTACTGAACTAACCGAATTTTATTTGGTTAATTAAGTCTGAGTTTGGTTATTTTACTTCAGTTCATTCGGTTTGTAAAATTGCAAAACTGAAACTTTTAGTTTGATTAAAAAATATTGCAAAATTGACTTAATGCTCACCCCTATATTTTACTATTATTTAATAATAAAAATGTATCAATCATATTTTTGTACTATTTAGTCAAGAAAAAATTAACTTTATAGCAGTGAAACATGCACAGTTTAGTAAAATACAAACAAATTGTCGAACCTGAATAAAATTCTTTTTACTAAAATGTGCATATAAAAATCGATTTGAACAAATAATTGGTATGTCACTTTCTGAACATCTTTAGGGGTGGTTAGGTGTTTCTGCGTCAGATCTTTGGATTGTTGCAAATTTTTAATAAAGAGATGTACGTGCATAATTTTGTAATACTATTAACTTTATGTAATCATGTACCACTTGCCTGAAGTAGAGGGGATGTTTCAATCAGTACTCGACCATGTTTAAAAAAAAGTGTAGTCATTTGGCTAAATTAAGTGGGGATGAAGATTTGATATGATGCTGATTTTTATCTATTCTCTTCGGTATAAAATAAAAGATGTAATTTGACTATATACATGCGAAAGAAGTTCTAAATTTAAGAAAACTTTGAATAAAAATATCTAAACTACTCTCATTTATAGATGAATTGAAAATTAAAGAGAGAATATTAATATAAAGGATTAATCATAAATAAAAAAAGAGTTCAGAAGTAAATAAATTCACATATATATCTTATATTTATAACAAAATTAGAAAAATTATGTGCCTTGTTGAGAGATAAGGCCCCTAACAATAAAGATCCATATATTGCAAACTTTACTTGATGTGACTGTGTGACGAGTCACCCCGAGATGAGCGAAATAGAACAAAGACACAGAGAATTTATATAGACTTAGATCCCAAGTAGGGACCTTAGTACTGTTGCTATGTCCTTGACTTCGAATTAATTGGGAGTTCTTTCCGAGGGAGAATGCACCAAGGCACACCTAGGGTTTAGGCACACGTATCGCTAACAATGCCCGGGGCAAGCGAGAATCACTGGGGACACGGGGCCCCGGGTGAGCGGGGGTTGCCTAGGGGGACTCGTTGTCCCTGAGTGAGTGGGGGTCGCTGGGGAACTCTGGGTCCCTGGGCGAGCAAGGGCCACCTGGGGACGTGAGGTCCCCGAGTGGATATGGGTTACTAGGGTGAACCCCATGTCATTCCCCCAACATTAGTCCCCTTATGCTTGCCATTCTACCTTGAAGATAGCGAGTATTGTTTCTTCTAGATGGACACAGGTAAGCCTTGGGGATCGCACTGAGGGACCGCCTCCCAGGGGCTCGAGACTGGCGAACCTTGAGGGGTGTCGATTCGAGTTCTGAATCATTAAATGCGGTGAATCGGGTGAGTCACATTTCAAGGCGCGTCAGCTCAGACTTCGTGGCGCCCAGAGCGACACATGTGCCGACACACCTCTTAAAGTGCCCACACTAGAGCACACATCGGCCCGCATTACGAGGCGATGTGCCATTTTGAACTCGAAGATCTGGATCTCGCTGGGCGACATGTGGCGGCCATCAGCAGAGGTCCTCCGCTATATAAGGTGACAAGGGCGACGGGGGAGGTCATTTACAAACTCTTGAATCTTCTTTGTCTTTGGTCGATCGCCTTTCTCGATCCCAGAGACCATATACCCTAGATTTCCTGAGGACATATCCTTTCCCTTTTCTTCTTTTTGAGCCACTAACTCCCCCCGAGAAATTGATGGCCCCTAAAGTTTGTGGGAAGGCCCTAGAAGTAGCCCATGAGGATTTTACCTTTGACTTTTTGGGGACTTTGTTGATCAAGGAGGATAACTTGAAGGAGCTCATTACCCAGAACTATTTTCGGGGATGCGAGGTCCAGATGCCGGGGGATGATGAGGTGGTGCCACGCTCGGGGGAGGGGGAGATAGTGGGTTTCCCGGTGCACCCCCTCCTCTAGGATATCCTAAAGACCTTCAACTTGGCCCTCAACCACCTCACTCCGCAACGTCTTCATTTGAATGGGGGTTTTCATTTGTTTATGCGAAACAGCCACCGCGATGGAGCCCACTCTGGACTTGTTCCGGTACTTCTATGAACCTTCCGCCACCAGGCAGTCCATGGGTCGAGGAAGCCTGAAGTCGACGTTCAGGACAATCTTCATCCAACTCCTCTGGTCTCGGGTGGATGAGTATTTAGTCTCGACATCGTGTGACCACTGGGAAGATTGAGGCCGCCAGTGGTTCTACATCAAGGCGGACAACCCAGAGGTTAAGTATGATCCGGAGCCTCCGAGGTACTCGTGTCCAGATAGACCTCGAGCTTTGGCGTTGAATGACTCTAGGAAATCCCTCATCGAAAAGATGAAGTAGGTGCGCTTTGAGTGCAACATGCGGGACCTCATCGAGGAGGCCACATTTTTGAAGATCAGTCCCTTTAGGACCACTTAGGGCGGGATCAGTTTTTGCGAGTTTTATCGTCCCCCAAGGAGGGATATTTCTCGGCATAAGTTCATTTTTGCACTTCAATTTTTTCAAGGATTATCTTAATTCCTGAGCATAAGGCTTCTAACATGTTTACTTTTTAGTGTGACCACCCAAGGACGCTCGATCCCACACTAATTGGCTCCTCGGGAAATACTTTGAAGACGAACATCTCCAGTAGTTTGGGTGCTTGGGAAGGGGCCAGCAAGGAACCTTGTGGCTGAAGCCTCCGGGATTCAATTCCCGGAGAGGGTCCCGTTGCCCACCCTGGCTTGCACAAGAGGGGGAAGGAGCATGTTGAGGGCCCTGATGCGAAATGTGCCAAGACGACTGCCCTTGGGGCATCCTTGGTGGCGACGACAAAGGGGCAAGCGAGGGCCCAACAAAGACCCCCAGGGGGGTTTCCCAAACACCCCTCCCCCTACCAAGTCAACAGCCAAGGATAGGATGGGGATGCCCGAAGGCTGCCCTAAGTCGGCCTTGGCGAAGGTCCCCAAGAAGATGCTATTGAGAATCGTGGTCCCACCAACTACCGAGGCAGAGACCATGGGCGAGGATTGTTCCTCATCCCCCTCTGAGGGGGGCAATGCCAGAGGTTGGAGTCCAGGGGAGGAGGGGAGCCTAGGGTCCAGCTTTGGGAGATACGCCCCTTCCTCAGCGCCGAGCATCCGTAAGGAGTCTCCTTCCTGAACATGGGACCCACTGCCTCCCTTGACTGTTACTTTCCATGGCAGTCCATTGGTCTTCAACGTCTCTGAGGCAGTGCAGAGCCCCTGCTCGGAGTCCTAGGCTCCCAGTACTTCTAGAGGTAAGGATTTATTCTTTCTTCCTAAGGGATACAACCCTCTAGAAGAATTCACAACATTCGATGATGTAGACGGCTGGGACGAAGTCCCAGGAGACAAGCCTGGTGGCCGGACGCAAGCCCGTACAATCGTGACCGATGTTCCTGCTACTCTTTCGAGGATAGCGAGCACTTCACAATGGTTGTTTGGGTCCCTGGAGTCGATAACCCTGATGACTCCGGGAGAGGCTAGTGACTTCACTTGGCGCTTGATGACCCTGACTGTCTGGGCATGCACCCGAGAGGGGACAACATAGGAGCATATGAGGAAGTAGCGGCCCTGGCTCTACAGGTATGATCAAGTCCTTTGTCCCACTACCGCCTTCAGGAAATTTTCTAATATGTCCATGTCCAGGTTGCGGTGTAGTCTGGGGCTCTCAGGGATAGGATCCCTAAGGACATGATGGAGGCCATGGAGGAGGCTCTCTGGGAACTGGCTGAGGCTCGAGCGTGACCGGAGTCCTCTGATAAGGAGAGAACTTCCCTCCAGGTTCGGCTGGAGACCACCGAAGCTACCCTTCGGGTAACCCAAGACTTGGTCACCCGCGCGGTCGAGGCGATGATCAGCACTGGGGACTGGGTCCACTTGACGCTTGAGGGCTTGGGTCTTGAGCTGGAGCCAGAGCCAGCTCAAGATCCACCCAAGTCCGTGAAGGAGGCCAAGCTCTACCTTGACCAGAGGGTTAGCGTCATCGGGACGGTGGCTGACGTGCGTGTGAAGTCTTTGGCCGTTCTGGCAAAGCGGCCGCAGTGGCGTTGACAGAGTTTCTCAGGCGGGGAGCCCTCACCCTCGAGGCTCCGATCCCCTAGGACTTCCCAGCCTATGTTGAATCTCAGAGGCCTGTGTTGGAGCTTGCCACAAGGAAGTTTTTGGAGTTGCTCCATCCTCCCCAAACACCTAGGAGCTGGAAGACCAAGGGTGCTGATAATTGTCATATCTGTGCGTATTTTTCATATATTTTAACCCCGATCATGCACATTTAGTCATATAAGGCGGCATTTGCATTAATCATACATATCTTTATCGTCAAATCGACCGTATTATTCGTGTTGTGATTTTGTTGCAGGTTGATGCGATTTGGGTGGATTTTGGCTATTGGAACGCGTCTCTTTGACTATACCTGACTCTCGATCGATTCCAGATAGAAGCACGTGTTTCTATGGACACGTAGGAACTGATCGTACTAAAATCAGAGTCTCTGGGGGCTCGAAATCTCAATTCCTCTCAGCTGAGGACCTTCTTGTAAATTCTTTAAACCTCAAACACCCTTTTTGCAAAACAGCCTAGACTCATAAATCTAAACCCTAACTCGAGAAGGATCTTTTTGTGATTTCTAAAACTCTGAGGGCGTTTTTGCAAAATCTCCTTTCTTCTCTAAACCTAGCCGCCGGCCATAGTTCCTCTTTGAACCTAGTTTTTCTTTTTTTTTCTTCTTCTTCTCTTCTTCCCCCTCACTGCCTCCACACCTTCGTCCCACCTCACCGCCAACGACCAGGCCGTACGTTGCGGTGCCCTCATCTTTGCATCTCCTTCTTCTTCCTCCTTCCTTTCTTCTTCTTCTCTCTTCTTCCTCTTCCTCGAGCCACCTCAGCACCACCATTGCTTCTTCTTCTCCTGTGCCATTCGTCGCCGTAGTGACAATGGCAGTGACGGCTGCCATCTCCTCCTCTTCTACTCACCCGAGCTTCTTTTCTGCCTCCCTCCAAAGCGATCCACACCTCCATCCACCCCCGGCCCTAGCTGGTTTCTTATCTCTCCTCTTTCTCTGCTTCTTGGCTTCTTCTTCCTCTCCGCTGTAGCCCCACGCTGCGCCTACGTCCCATGCCGCCATCACACGCCGCCGCCTTCTCCACTCGCCACAAGTTGCCGCAGGCGTCCTCTTCTTCCCCCAAATCGCCAGATCCGCTGGATCTAGCCAATCTGCTGCCGTTTGCGCCGCCACCCTCCTCCTCCTTCCCTCTCTCTCTTTTCTCTACTCCTTAAAAGCCACCATCGCATAGCCACAATGTCGTCGGATTCTCATCCCTGTTGCCGATCCGCACCGCTTGATCTGTGACGATTACAGCTCTAGTCGACGGCGAGCTTGACCACTTCATCGACTCCACTGACGATGACCATCTTTTCGACCACTACCTCCTCGACAGCTTCGACCATCGCAATTCGACGACCACCTCGACAGCTTCGACCAGCACCTCAGTTGCTTCACCCCCCATGGGCCCAGCGACCAGTCCCTAAAGCACATATGGGTGATCAATTTCTCTACTCTCTTGTTCTCTGATACTATGAAAGTGATGCAATGCCTGTGATGTATCAAATGAACACTTTAATGTAAACGATCCAATTTGGTCCTGACTTCTAGTCTCTGAAATGAATCAAATGAACTTGAGTTAATGACTTCTCTGTGATGCTTGTCTCTTGCTCTTATTATCCCAATAGTCTGATCTCTGTTGTATGTGTTGATGCTTCAATTCCTCTGTTTGGGTCTTATGGGATGAACATCACTTGTATTTGATGATCAGCAACTCAAAAGCTTTGAGTTTTGATTGATGTGTGTTGCGACTTGCTCTGTGTTGATCTGTTCTGAAAGGCTAATCTCTATCCAATTTTCTTAGATTTGTTTTACTATGTCACTACTATAGAATTCATTATCACAGTCGGGTCAAAACAGTCATCACAGATGGTTCTTACCCGTCAGTGATATTTGAGTCAGTGATAATCATGTACTATCACAGACGGTTTTAAACCGTTTGTGATCTCTCCCTTCACAGACTATTATAAGGTCAAAACCGTCTGTGATACTCATACTACACAGACTGTTATGACATTAGAACCGTCTGTGATACTCCTAATACACAGACTGTTATAACATCAGAACCGTCTGTGATACTCCTAATACCACAGACGGTTCTGATCTCAGAACCGTCAGTAATAATATGAGTATCGCAGACGGTTCTGATGTCAAAACCGTCTGTGATCCTCACATTATTACTGACGGTTCTGAGATCAAACCCGTATGTGATACTCAAATTATTCTTGACGGTTATGACATTAGAACCGTTGTAGCTTCTAGACCCCTATAGAGTGTTTTAATAATTAATGACAACTACAAATACTATACTAACGTTACCTGCCTAGTTGTGTCAAGAAGATACTTAAAAGACAGGTTAATGAAAGGCAAAGAAAGAGCATCATGATGAAGAAAGGGCATTGATCAAAAGGGCAAAGGTACGAAATAGGATCTTTTCCATTTTTACCGGTCTAAGGTGATTAGAGAAGAATTTTGACCGGATTTTAGGATAGTTGCCGTACTATTAAGAGGAGCATGTGGTGTATCACAAAATACTTCATCTATGTGCCACAAATCATAAAATCAACTTGCATTGCATACTAGAAGGTCACATCCTTTGAGAATGCTTATTTCAACTCATTTTTGTCTCAGTCGGTCTGACCGTTTGTTAGGCCGGTCTGACCGAGAAATTGGTCTGACCGAGTTGTAAACTACGGTCTGACCGATTGGCCGGTCTGTCCGTAGTAGAGACCAAGGTCAGACTCCTGGAACCTCTTGTTTTATCCTTCTGGTATTTTGAGCTATTACGGTCTGACCGTTTGTTAGACCGGTCTGACCGCGAAATCGCTCTGACCGTGTTTTTGAACTGCGGTCTGACCGTTTGGCCGGTCTGTCCGTATATATTGGCCTGACCGTATAAGGTGTCCAGAAACTATGTCGTCTCTAGACAGTTTCACGGTCTGACCGAAATATACTCCGGTCTGACCGTATGTGTGCCTGACAAGGGCAGTTGAGCATTTATTGCGCCTGTTTAATGCCGTTGCAATTGCGGCGGTCTGACCGAGTTTGTGCCTGCGGTCTGACCGCCAGGTGATCTTTTTCTCCCAACGGCCTGTAACGGCTATATTAATTGTGGGGGGTATATATACTCCCTTGCCCGGCCCTGTTCACAACTTTTGGCATAATCTTGAGCATTGTCATCTTCCTTGAGAGTCTAAGCTTGTTTCATACACTCTAGGGTTCAAATTCTCGAATTTGTGAGAGTGTGCATTTGAGATTTTCTAGTGCATTGCATTTAGATCATTAAATCAATCTTGTGGCACTAGAAGAAGGCTAAGTGATCATCACCGGCTTGTTACTCTTGGAGTTTGCCGGCTCCTAGACGGCTAGGAGAAAGGTTTTGAAGAGCTCTTCAAGGAAGATTGTGAAGAAGCCTCAAAACGTCTTGTGAAAGGTTTGAGCACGCCTTGCCGGAGCGGTAAAGTGCATCCTTAGTGAAATCGAGGTTTGGATAACTCATTACACTAATCCGGCTCAAGATCTAGGTCACTTCTCGAGAGAAGGTTGACTAGATAGAGGAGCGGTTAGAGATTTGAGTTTGCCTCAACGTGGATTAGGGGTGATCGGCAAATCACCGAGACCACGGGATATATCCTTGTGTTGGAATTGTGCTTTATTCATTTTGTGTTATTTATTTGCTCTCATTATCGTTAAATTGTTTGATTATTTGCTAAATTGCTAAAATCGCCTATTCACCCCCCTCTAGTCGATATCCTAGATCCCTTTCAATTGGTATCAGAGCTAGGACTCCTTTTTAGAGGATTTAACCATCCCGGAGTAGGATAAAGATGGCTAGTGAGGGTCGGATCAATATTGGTAAACCACCACTCTTTGATAGATCTAACTATATTTATTGGAAAACTAGAATGATGGTCTATCTTAAAGCCATGGGTGGAAAGATTTGGAAAGTGGTGGATGAGGGGTTTGCAATTCTTGATGATGATGACATGACCAACTTAGATAGAGATAATGCCTTAGCAAATGCTCAAGCCATGAATGTTCTTTATAGTGCTCTAAATCTAGGTGAATTTAATAGAATTTGTAAACTTGAAACGGCCCATGATATTTAGAGAAATCTTATGGATATTCATGAAGGAATCTCGATGGTCAAGGATGCTAAACTATTTATCCATAAGGGCCAATTTGAAAAGTTTGCCATGTTGCCCAATGAAGATGTATCAGAGATGTTTAACCGATTAAATAACATCGTAAATGAGTTAAAAGGGCTTGGTATGGATGTCACAAACGTGGAGTTTTGTCATAAGTTTCTTAGAGCTTTACCTTCTAAATATGATTCAATTGTAACCTTACTTGTGCGTTCGAACTTGAAGAGTGTAACTCCGTTGGAAGTCTTGAGCGAGATTCTCACTCATGATATATTCAAGAAATCTCAAGAAGAAGTGAAAGATGAGGCTTCCGACTCCAAGAAGAAGAACATTGCACTCAAAGCTCAAGTCTCCAAAAGGGAAGACATTGAAGAGGAAAGTGATGAGAAAGACACCGATGAGGAAATGGCTCTCTTTGTGAGAAGGTTCAAGCGGTTCATGAAGAAGATATATCAAGGAAAGTCCTTCAAGAAAGGACAATCATCCAAGAGGAACCCATTTGAAGAGAGAAGATGCTTCGATTGCGGTGAAAAGGGTCACATCTCCACACAATGCAAAAATAAGGAAGAAGAAAAATCAATGAAGAAGAAGAAGTACGAAAAGGAAGGAGAAAGCAAGAAGAAGGTTTTCAAGAAATATTATAAGAAGAAGAAGGATGGACAATCTTGTTTCATTGAATAGGATTCGGATGCTTCAAGTTCCGATTCCGATGATGAAGATGAAGCATCACCCAAAGGACTCGCCGGGGTAGCTATCAAGGAAGCTCCATCTCTATTCTCCACTCCTCATTGCCTCATGGCTAAAGGAGAATCAAAGGTACCTTGTGATGAAGATGAATATACTTATGATGACCTAGTTGAGATGATCACTGATTTTGATGACTATATGAGTAAGGAAAAAGAAAAATTCAAAGAATTGAAGAAGAGATACAAAGCTCTTCAAAATTCCTATGAGGAGCTAAACACATCTCATGAGAGTCTCAAAGAAACTCATGAGATGCTCAAGGAAGCTCATGACTCTCTAATTACTCATAAAGCCAACAAATCAAGTAATGACATAGGCATCACTTGTAATATTTTGAATGATTTGCCCATAATGTCTACTTCTAGCATATCTACCTCTTGTGAAGACTTAATTGAATTCCCATCAAAACCTAAAATTGATGATAATGTGCTTAGTCTTGAAAACAATGAACTTAAGGATAAAATTGAAAAACTAACCAATGACCTAGCTAAATGCTATGTAGGAGAATCAAAATTAAGACATCTTCTAGATAGTCAAAGATTTTCCTTACGAAAAGAAGGACTAGGTTTCATTCCCAAAAAGGGTAAACATGCTTTTGTTCCATCTAAAACCATTTTTGTAAAAGAAAAGGGATATTGTAACAAATGTAAAAATTTAGGTCACATTGAAAAGAATTGCCATGCTAACAAAAGCATTTCATCTCTTATATTCAATTCTTGCTATGTATTGAAGAAAATGAACAATGGCGATATTAAAGCCAAATTTGTTGGAACCCCGATCATTGGTGCCAAAAAGAAAACCATTTGGGTCCCAAAATCCTTGGTAACTAACCTCCAAGGACCCAAAAAAGTTTGGGTACCTAAAAGGACCTAACTTTGTTTTGTAGGTAAATTACAAGGCGGGAGGACAACATTGGGTGCTCGATAGTGGATGCACTCAACACATGACCGGTAATCACAACATGTTCTCCTCACTAAATAACAAAGGTGCGGAATATGACAAGATCACGTTTGGAGACAATAGTAAAGGAAAGGTAAAAGGTTTAGGTAAAATTGCCATCTCAAACGACCTCTCCATATCTAATGTATTGCTTGTTGAATCTCTAAACTTCAACCTCTTATCCGTAGCTCAACTTTGTGATCTTGGATTCATATGTGCATTTTATCCAAAAGAAGTAATTATCACTAGCATTGATGATAATAAGTTGATTTTCAAAGGTTTTAGACATGGCAACCTCTACTTAGTTGATTTCAATTCAAATGATACTAATCTTGGTACATGCTTGTTTACAAAATCTTCTAAAGGTTGGCTATGGCATAGAAGGCTTGGGCATGTTGGAATGAAACAACTAAATAGACTAGTTAAACATGATTTGGTTGTTGGATTAAAAGATGTAAAGTTTGAAAAAGATAAATTGTGTAGTGCTTGCCAAGCCGGAAAACAAGTTGCAAACTCACATCCAACTAAAAGCAAAATGTCAACTTCGAGTCCACTTGAACTATTGTATATGGATTTATTTGGTCCAACTACTTTTGTGAGCATTGGTGGCAATAGTTATTGTCTTGTCATTGTAGATGATTTTTCTAGATATACATGGATATTCTTTTTGCATGATAAGTCAATTGTGTTTAACACTTTCAAAAGCTTTGCTCAAAGGGCCGAAAATGAATTTAGCTTCAAGATCAAGAAAGTGAGAAGTGACAACGGCTCAGAATTCAAGAACACCAAGGTTGAAAATTGGTGTGATGATAAAGGCATCAAACATGAGTTTTCGGCCAAGTATACACCGGAGCAAAATGGAGTAGTCGAACGAAAGAACCGGATATTGATAGATATGGCAAGGTCTATGCTTTCGGAGTACAATGTTTCGGACACCTTTTGGGCCGAAGCAATCAACACCGCGTGCCATGCATCAAATCGTCTTTATTGTCATCGACTACTAAAGAAAACTCCTTATGAGCTCCTCATTGGAAGGAAGCCAAACATTTCCTACTTCCGTGTGTTTGGGTGTAAGTGCGATATCTTGCGGAAAGGTACACGCTTATCTAAATTTCAAAGTAAATGTGATGTATGATTTTTGTTAGGATACTCATCAAATAGCAAAGCATATCGTGTCTACAACCAAAACTCCGGTTTGGTTGAGGAGACACATGATGTTGAATTTGATGAGACTAATGGCTCTCAAGAGGAGCAAGAAAATTTGGATGATGTAGGTAATGAAGGGTTGAGAGTGGCAATGAAGAACATGACCATTGGGGATATCAAGCCTAAAGAAGATAGTGATCAAGATGAAGATCCATCCACTCATGCTATCCCCTCTTCATCAACTCCTCAACACGAAGATCAAATAGTTGAAGTGGTCAATGTGGAAGACTCCTCTCAACAACAACCAGAAGTACCTTCTACCTCTACTTCACAAATCCCGGTTGACCATCCGAGAATTCATCACTCAATTTCCAAAGATCACCCCGTCGATTAAATTGTTGGTGACTTGTGTAAGGGTGTCCAAACTCGTTCTCGTCTTGCTTCATTTTGTGAAAATTACTCCTTTGTTTCCTCTTTTGAGCCCACACTTGTAGATGAAGCTTTAAAAGATCCGGATTGGGTGAATGCTATGCATGAAGAATTAAACAACTTCACCCGCAACAATGTTTGGGAATTGGTAAAAGAACCAAATCCGGATGAGCATAATGTCATTGGAACCAAATGGATTTTCAAGAATAAACAAGATGCAAACGGAGTGGTAGTGAGAAACAAGGCAAGATTGGTGGCTCAAGGATACACTCAAGTTGAAGGTTTGGACTTCGGTGAAACCTTTGCTCCCGTAGCTAGACTTGAGGCTATTAGAATCTTGCTTGCTTTTGCTTCATCTCATAATATTAAACTATATCAAATGGATGTCAAAAGTGCATTTTTAAATGGAAAAATTAATGAGTTAGTATTTGTTAAACAACCTCCCGGATTTGAAGATCCTACAAAGCCAAATCATGTGTATAAACTCTCCAAGGCCCTTTATGGTCTTAAACAAGCACCTCGTGCTTGGTATGAAAGACTTAGAGACTTTTTAATTTCAAAAGGCTTTAAAATTGGGAAAGTTGATACTACATTGTTTACTAAGAAAATTGGAAATGATTTCTTTGTATGTCAAATTTATGTTGATGACATCATATTTGGATCTACTAACCAAGATTTTTGCGAGGAATTTGGTGATATGATGTCCAGGGAATTTGAGATGTCTTTGATAGGTGAATTAAGTTTCTTTCTCGGACTACAAGTTAAACAACTCAAGGAAGGAACTTTCATCAGTCAAAACAAATATGTGAATGATCTACTCAAGAAGTTCAGACTTGAAGAAGCAAAACCAATCAAGACACCAATGGCCACAAACGGACACCTTGTCTCTGATGAAGGAGGTAAACCGGTAGACTCAAAACTTTATAGATCCATGATTGGTAGTTTATTATATCTTACTGCTTCTAGGCCCGATATTATGTTTAGTGTTTGTATGTGTGCAAGATTTCAAGCCTCTCCTAAAGAAAGTCATTTAATGGCCGTTAAGCGCATTTTGAGGTATCTAAAATATTCATCTAGCATAGGGTTGTGGTATCCTAAAGGTGCAAAATTCGAATTAATTGGATATTCTGATTCCGATTATGCGGGTTGTAAAGTGGATAGAAAAAGCACCTCAGGCAGTTGTCAACTATTAGGAAGATCTTTAGTATCTTGGTCCTCTAAGAAACAAAACTCTGTAGCCTTATCAACCACCGAAGCGGAATATGTTTCCACGGGTAGTTGTTGTGCACAATTGCTTTGGATGAGGCAAACATTGTTGGATTATGGAATAAAATTTGAAAAAGTGCCTCTTTTGTGTGATAATGAGAGTGCGGTGAAAATAGCCACAAACCCAGTTCAACACTCTCGGACCAAGCATATAGATATCCGACACCACTTCCTTAGAGATCATGTTAGCAAAGGTGATGTGGTGGTGGAAAATGTGAGAACCGAAGATCAATTAGCGGATATATTCACTAAGCCCTTGGATGAAAGTTCTTTTTGCAAACTTCGAAATGAGCTTAACGTCATTGATATCTCAAATGTGGCTTGAATTGTTGGACTCATATTGAATGTGCTTATACTATCTCTTGGTTGCTTAAACTTCCTCTTTTAGAGCTTTTTAGGCTCCTTTATCGGCAATTGAGTGAAATGAACCAAAAACATGTTAAGTTGTAAGAAAAATACTTCCCCTTTTTGGTGACATTGCCCATATTTTACTTATAATTATATTATAGTTATATTTGTCTCTCTCAAAATCTCTTGAGCTTCAAATCAATCAAAATCTTCCAAGAAATTCAGTCCTTCCAGCGGTCTGACCGAACCATATGCGGTCTGACCGAATGCATCTCCAGAGAGCATCTTAGATTCCTGCTTCCAGCGGTCTGACCGGTAACCTTTCTACGGTCTGACCGAATTTTCATGACCAGAGACCTTTTTAACCCGAATCTCTTGTCCTTTTTGCCTTTCTTCCCCACTTCTGTCTCTTTCACGTGTGCCTCAAATTCTTGGACTCTTCCTCTCCGGTCAAACCCTCATCAGGCTCGGACAAACCGTGGTTCAAAGATAATCATCAAATCATGTCTTCTAGGTACATTGCTCAGATTCCTCTTTGTTTTTCATTTTCTCTTCTGTTCATCTAGAGGTTTAGGGCAAATGTGATGAATCTGGTCCAAATCTGTTTTTCTCTTGAAATTGATTCATCCAGTTGATGCAATGAGTAGTCTCACACATATATCTATCTACATTGCACCCTAGAATCAACAAAATCCCAGAAATCATGCCAAACCCTAACTCTACGGTTGCGCCGGTCTGACCGCCCCTGTTTCGGTCTGACCGACTGCAACAGCAGAGCCAGGATGTACAGTTCTGTTATCATCTCTTTTCTCATCATGCTTTCCTATTTCTTGTATCTTACCTGCTGTATATCTTCCAAATCGTATAGTGGTCGAGGTACTCAAGGCGCTGCCTCCATTCGGACCAACAAGAAGAAATTGGCTAAGCGGCCGAAATGGGTTCTACCCTCGAGTAGCAGCGACAGTCACGATGACGACTGGGTACCCTCGGCCGGTGATTCAGAGACAGAGCAGTCGTCTCATCGGGGTGGATCTTCTCATGTGGGCATGGACATCGAAAGTGAGGACGATGAAATAAACGTCCACGCTTATCAAGGCCCGAAGAAGAACTGGACGTCGAGCGACTACACGAAGGTGAGGACCACCTATGCCTACGATCATGCAAATGACGCCACGACGCCTCACTTCTACACGATGACGCAGCAGGATGCCTTCTACGGTCATTTGGTCCACAAAAACATCTTCGAACACAAATGGATTGAATGGGCCTATGTTGTGAATCAGCCCATCATGGCTCCCTTGGTGCAGATCTTCAAGGATATTAGGCTGTATGACTTTGTGGAGCACAAGTGCCCATGGAACGCCACTGCCATCAGACAGTTCTATGCTACAGTTGAGATCAAATGGGCGGACCAGCAGATTATATGGATGACAGGGTCTAGGTGCTATCAGGCCACCTTTGAGGAGTTTGCTGCGGCAAACAAGCTAAACTATGAGGAGCTGAAGGAGGGGATCGACATGGAGGAAGAGGATTACCTCCATGAGGACGACTGGCTCCAGTTCTATGAGCAGCCGGGAGGTGGACAGCGGATTGTACCCAGTACTGTTACCGGTCTCAAAGTCCTCCCCGCTGTAGTCAACAAAATTGTACGAGCCACGATCCATCCAAAGAGTGGAAACCGAGAAGCAGTCCGGGATTACTACTGGAACTTCATCGACCACATCCTCCAGAGTCATCGAATCAACATTGTCTCCTTCATATTGAAGACAATTGAGGATGTCTCGGCGGCCACTCTGCCAAATCTCTACTATGCTCCATATATCATGTCTTTGCTGCGCCAGAAGACAAAGTTTCCTCGCGGTTCTTGCGACATCAGGCATCTCGGCTATAAGCCGTTCAGTGTCAACCCGCGCGTCTTAGCTCGAGGCCAAGGAGCACAGCATCAGCAGCAGCCGGCTCAGCCTATGCCTCCTCCTCCTCCACCTCAGGCTCAGCAGGCACCTCAGTCGAGCCAAGCCCCCGCCTGGTTCTCTCAGTTCCAGCAGCAGTTCCATCAGCCCATGATGGATCAGTTTGCTACTCTTCTCCAGGGGCTTGAGCTCACTCGTTCAGACTTGGCGGCCTTGCATGATCAGTTCCAGACCTTCTCTTCGCGTCAGGATCAGTTCGAGCAGCGCTTCGACACCTTCTCCACTCACTTCTACACTCGTTTCCCACAGACTCCTCCTCACCATCCTCCCGATGATGATGCTCCAGCTGATTCTTAGCTTTTTATGGAAATTGATGCCAAAGGGGGAGAGAGAAGAGAGTAGACGAGTAGGAGAACGATGAACAACCTTAAATGTAATTGAAAACTCTTGGATGAAAGAACTTTTGGTGTACAGAAGTTTTATTTTAACTTGTTTAATTGAATGTCTAGTTTATGACTTATGTTGGATGACTCACTTGTGAGATTGGTACTTCTTTGAATATGAGATATGCGTATAATAGTTACATATGACCTTGTGATTATGATATCATGTGTAGAATTGAATGTCTTATTTGTGATACTTCATGATTCTATAGTGGATGAATTGAGATTGCATCTTATTCACATGCTTGAACTCCACTAAAATGCCAAAATTCTCTTATTCATACATTTAGGGGGAGTGTCTTATTCTTCGATGCTTATTGTAAAATTCTCTTTATGCTTAAAACTCTTTCATCTACTCTTTATGTTGTCATCAATTACCAAAAAGGGGGAGATTGTAACTTCTAGGCCCCTATAGAGTGTTTTAATAATTAATGACAACTACAAATGCTATACTAACGTTACCTGCCTAGTTGTGTCAAGAAGATACTTAAAAGACAGGTTAATGAAAGGCAAAGAAAGAGCATCATGATGAAGAAAGGGCATTGATCAAAAGGGCAAAGGTACGAAATAGGATCTTTTCCATTTTTACCGGTCTAAGGTGATTAGAGAAGAATTTTGACCGGATTTTAGGATAGTTGCCGTACTATTAAGAGGAGCATGTGGTGTATCACAAAATACTTCATCTATGTGCCACAAATCATAAAATCAACTTGCATTGCATACTAGAAGGTCACATCCTTTGAGAATGCTTATTTCAGCTCATTTCTGTCTCAGCCGGTCTGACCGTTTGTTAGGCCGGTCTGACCGAGAAATCGGTCTGACCGAGTTGTAAACTACGGTCTGACCGATTGGCTGGTCTGTCCGTAGTAGAGACCAAGGTCAGACTCCTGGAACCTCTTGTTTTATCCTTCTGGTATTTTGAGCTATTACGGTCTGACCGTTTGTTAGACCGGTCTGACCGCGAAATCGGTCTGATCGTGTTTTTGAACTGCGGTCTGACCGTTTGGCCGGTCTGTCCGTATATATCGGCCTGACCGTATAAGGTGTCCAAAAACTATGTCGTCTCTGGACAGTTTCACGGTCTGACCGAAATATACTCCGGTCTGACCGTATGTGTGCCTGACAAGGGCAGTTGAGCATTTATTGCGCCTGTTTAATGCCATTGCAATTGCGGCGGTCTGACTGAGTTTGTGCCTGCGGTCTGACCACCAGGTGATCTTTTTCTCCCAACGGCCTGTAACGGCTATATTAGTTGTGGGGGGTATATATACTCCCTTGCCCGGCCCTGTTCACAACTTTTGGCATAATCTTGAGCATTGTCATCTTCCTTGAGAGCCTAAGCTTGTTTCATACACTCTAGGGTTCAAATTCTCGAATTTGTGAGAGTGTGCATTAAGATCTTCTAGTGCATTGCATTTAGATCATTAAATCAATCTTGTGGCACTAGAAGAAGGCTAAGTGATCATCACCGGCTTGTTACTCTTGGAGTTTGCCGGCTCCTAGACGGCTAGGAGAAAGGTTTTGAAGAGCTCTTCAAGGAAGATTGTGAAGAAGCCTCAAAACGTCTTGTGAAAGGTTTGAGCACGCCTTGCCGGAGCGGTAAAGTGCATCCTTAGTGAAATCGAGGTTTGGATAACTCATCACACTAATCCGGCTCAAGATCTAGGTCACTTCTCGAGAGAAGGTTGACTAGATAGAGGAGCGGTTAGAGATTTGAGTTTGCCTCAACGTGGATTAGGGGTGATCGGCAAATCACCGAGACCACGGGATATATCCTTGTGTTGGAATTGTGCTTTATTCATTTTGTGTTATTTATTTGCTCTCATTATCGTTAAATTGTTTGATTATTTGCTAAATTGCTAAAATCGCCTATTCACCCCCCTCTAGTCGATATCCTAGATCCCTTTCAACCGTCTGTGATACTCATATTATCAGAGACGGTTATAACCTCAGAACCGTCTGTGGTACTCATAATACACAGACTGTTATAACATCAAAGCCGTCTGAGATACTCATACTAACACAGACGGTTTTGATCTCAGAACCGTCAGTAATAATATGAGTATCGCAGACGGTTCTGATGTCAAAACCGTCTGGGATTCTCACATTATTAGAGACGGTTATGACCTCAGGTCCGTCTGCGATAGCGTCCTTATCACAGACGGTTGTTTTAGAACCGTCTGTCAAAACCATCTGCGATATTCTCATTATCAGCGACGGTGGTAATCTTGAAACCGTCTGTGATTGTTTTCTTATCACAGACGGTTTATACTCTCAGAACCGTCTGTAATAGTGAATATCATAGACGGTTTTTAGGTTAAAGCCATCTGTGATAGTGTTATAATCTCAGAACCATCTGTGATAGTGTGACATCACAGACGGTTCTGAGGTCAAAACCATCTGAGATAGTGATTGCGTGATATAACAGACGATTTTTAGGTCAAAACCATCTGTGATAGTTTCATTATCGGTAACTGTTATAATCTCAGACGGTTTGTAAGATCAAAACCGTCTGTGCATTATGCACAGACGGTTTTGATCTTACAAACCGTCTGAGATTATAACAGTCACCGATGTCCTCTGCACAAATAGCATTTCATATATACAGTTCATGAATTTCATACATGCACAGTACTCAAATATATACAGTCTCATATATACATGCACACAACTTAGAAACATGTACAAGCATTTCATATATACAGCACAGAACTCAGAAATATGTATAATTGAGATTGAACCAATAAATGTAATCGACAATTAACGTCTCTTTGATCAGTTATCCTTTAAAAAATAATAGGTTTTGAGACACCTCTATTGGACGGCTTTTTCGATTATAGGGGAATACTTTATTGGAAATGGCTTTATTGCTATCCACTTTCCTAAGCTTTAAGTCAGTGTGTTAGATGTACAAATAAATGTAAGGCCGCACTAATACGAACCTTGCGGGTCCCTAAACTTCCCCTTGGTTGATATGACCTCCGCAAGGAAAAACTCATCGAGCATCCCTCGGACAATACCAATCTCCCGAGGGTCAAAGCTTTCCGAAGGGAAGTCGAGCCCCTATAGCAAGAGTTGGTACAGAAAAATTAGTTCAATGCAGTTGTAGATTCTGCCAAATCGATACAAAGAGGAGCAGTTGTATACCTCGGGGAAATCTGGGCGGTGAGGGGTGATGATCAGGTCATACATGTGGCGCATCACGTAGAACCCACATGTATTGTCGTCCGACTGCTGATGGCACTGCCAATTTACAGACCGAGAGTTAGCTGGGGACACGTTATAAAGTAAAATAGATGCCAGTTGAAATTTGTACCGAAAATTGTAACCACTGAAACTTATCGGCTCGCCGCTCGTGTTGTCGCCCTCCCTCGGCAAAGTAGTTCGTGAAAGCCCTGTAGATAGTCAAAATTGACAGTTTGAGGACAGTAAACCTAGATGCATGCAAGACAAGGTCCACATGAATATCATCACCTTTCGAATACATCTCGTGCGCCGCAATACAAGTACCCTTTCCTCTGCAATGAATCAAGGTAGAACACCTTGTTCCTTTTCGGAATAAGTAGCAGCAGGATCCAGTGGTAGCTACATGTTACACGTAAAGAATTAAAAATTTAATCAAGTTTGGGGGTGTGCACATGGAGACACTAAGATTACGGGTGAAGTACTGATGAAAGCACTCACCTCTGGTTGAAGGGTACAAGTATGTACTCCTTGTCGACCTGAGCAAGCAACCCTCTTTTGATGTAGTCGACAACGAAGTCTGCGTCGGTCCTAAACATCACCTCGGTGACCATCTGGGGGTCCAAGAAACCAACAGGGATGCCCTTAGATTTGGCATAGCTGGTCATGCAGCTGCATGGAAGTAACCAATTAATAAATGACATATATCCGTATATGCACGAACAGGTGTAGGATAGTAGGATACTTACAGCACCCAAGACCGTAGGATTGACAAATCGAGCGCATCTTTGTTCAGTAAATTGTGCAGGGCTTCGAAAGTCACCGAGTAGGTCCCAACGTCGTTATGGAACTCTGCCACGGTGTACTTGACCATGATGTGCGTCGGACGCTGCGTCTTGGTCTGGTTTGTCCTCCTCATGTACCATGCATGCAGGCTCTGGCATGCTAACCCCATGCTCAAAATTGCGGTATCGGAGGCCATGGGCATCCCCAGAGCGAACGGCATGAGAGCTGGCGCACTCTTCTCGCTCTCCTTTGCCGGGCTCTTCTTTGCTTTTCCCCTACTAGCCAGCTTCTTGAATGGTTGCCTCCTCGTCGAAGTCAGGTTCGTCATCGGAGGGGTCGGCTGGCTAGTAGGCCGTGTGTCCGTCTGTGATGTCTGTGATGGAAGAACCTACGTATTAGGACACTAACTCTGAGGGCTATTATTACAATACGAATTATGAAACTGGTGGGGAATTACCTCATCCAGGACGATGTCTTTCTTGGGCCATTGCACGAACGTGTGCACTGCATCCCCGAGAGTGGTAATCTCGTCGTTCGGCGGCTTCTCCAACGGAAAACCCTTGCAATGGTCAAAGACACTGTCCACCTGGACCCGTGCAAAACCCTCACATAGAGGGGCACCGTGGATTGTGGCCCCCGCCGTGCATGGTTGCGCCATCCCACGAGCAGCCTCGATCGGGAAGAGACCGGCCAGCACCATAAGCTTGCAGGTGGCGGGTTCCTACAAACAGTGCGCATTAACATATTGAATTTCACCGCTTTTCACTTTCGAATGAATTAACATAGACAAACGGTCATTACCTGCAGAAAGTCCACTGGATACTTTGGAGAGGGCTCCATCTGCGAAGACCCTGGCGCAGACGCGCAGCTACTACGGTGGCCAAGAATGGGGGTTGGTACTTCCGCTGCTAGAAGGGGGGTGCCCTGGGTCGCCTTTCTTAGCTCTTCATACATGGACCACATCTCTGACAACTGCTGCAGGAGTGCTTTGTCCCGAACAGCGAACTCCGATCGCATCTCCTCCTTGAGCCATTTATCGCGGGCTTGGTGGGATCTCTTTCTCCTCTTAGCTGCCTCCTCATCATCAGGGAAACCATGCCTCCAAGGCACAGTGGAATCGAGGCCGCGCACACGGCCTGGATGCTCCTTGTTTCCTAGCGTCGCTGTGAGGATATCCCTGTCCCTCCTCGGGTTGAACTCTCCGGATGCCGCCTGCGCACTCAGCGTCACCTGCAATAGGAGAACTTAGCAATACAACCCATTGCATGCGTGTTACGAGGATAGTACGTGATCGGACAATCTTACCAGCCGGTTGATCACTTCCCTGTCCGCAAGGTTATTCACAGAGACGCTTCCGGAGGAGGTCATCGTCGATCTTGCTCGGCACCAATTGCGGGCGTACACGTCCGTTATGCTCGCATAAGGACTGCCGGCCGAAGACTGGGAAGCCTCCTCGTCTTGCTTCCTCCACAACGCCTTCTTCCTCACATACCCACCACTGCCTAGTCTGTGTGGGTGGGTATTCTTGGCCTGGTTAGCCTGGCCCTTCGCACTAAGCTCCTGGAACTCTGGCTTGGCCTTCATCTCGACGAACTGCTGCCATGCCTCGGGAGTCACGAAAGGGAAGTCATCGAAGGGGGTCTTCGACTCCTTCACATAGAGCCTGACAAGGTGGTTCTTGAAGTTCCTCCACGCCTTGTTTATTGACATCAGGGTCCTCCGGCGGATGGTGAAGTGACGATCCTCGGGAATGTGAAACGCCGCCTGCATTTCTTCCCACAGTGCATCCTTGCACTCTGGGGGCACTTGACCCCAGTCGGAGGTGGTGATGGGCACCCGCTCCCTTGCCACTTTGCCGCATAGTGAGCGGTACTGACCGACAAGTTTGTCCGGAGCTTCCGGCACACCATTGTTGTCGAACTGGACGTGCTGCTTTTCTCGCTTGTCCAGACGCGCGCATGTCGTCCGGCCTCGCCCCTTTCTCTTCTGCAGCGGGGCCACGGCGGACGAGGCGACCTCCGGCCCAGGCGTCTCATCGCCAGCGAGGTCACTCTGACTCCCCGAGTGGTGCATTTCGTCACCAGGCATAGTTCCTAACATAAGTGAAAGAGAGAACAGTTTAAGTAAATATGCAACTAATAATTCTATAATAAAACCCATACACTTATAATTAACCAAGAATGACAGAAACGGTGGGGAGGCGATGGAGGTGATCGCGTTGGAGGCGGGAGGGAGATGGAGGTGATCACGCCTGACAGTGGAAAGGCGATGCAGGTGATCGCGACGGATGGAGAGGAGGAGAAGGTGGGAGGCGATGGAGGTGATCGCGATGGACGATGCGAGGGCGGAGAGAGCTAGGGCAAACAGTTGCGAAGTCTGGAAATGAGCGGGACAAAGCCCGCCTTGAACTATGTACCGTGTCGAGATTATCACAGTCTGTCCAACATTCACAACCGTCTGTGATAATATTATCACAGTCGGTTCTCACATCAGAATCGTATGTAATAATCGACATAGTGATAATTACCAGAGAGATTATCACATACGGTTTTGAGTTGAGAGTCGACTGTGACTGTGATTATCACAGACGGTTTGGAATTGAGAACCGACGGTGCATGTCAAGAACTCGAAGCGTCGGACACTGTTGAAAATATCACAGTCGGTTCTATATTTATAACCGTCTGTGATAATATTATCACAGTCGGTTCTCAAATAAAAACCGTCTGTGATAATCTACATAGTGAGAGATTATCACAGACGGTTGTGAGTTGAGAACCGACTGTGACTGAGATTATCACAGACGGTTTCGACTTGAGAACCGACCGTGCACGTGTACACTTGAAGCGTCGGAGATGCTGTTGGGAATATCACAATCGGTTCTATATTCATACCCGTCTGTGATAATTCAACCGTCCGTGATAATCTCTCTATTGAACGTTAGTTTTACAACTTGAAACTGATCTGTAGCTTTCAACTCTGAATGCTCGAAAACTTGTTTTAAATGAACACTCAGATATTTCAAATGTAGTCCAAATGCTCTGTAAATTGGTTACGGTGTACGTAGATCCAAAAATTGGTTACAATGTGGAGCATGCTCAAGTTAATGTTACATACAAATGGGGACGTTCACCGACAATTTCCACATACACAGCCATGTTATCCTCAACTTTCCACTTGCTGCGGCCCTGCAAAGACGAGAATTACAGGAGATATAAGCTATACCGATAGAAACAGAGAGATAAGGACGTACAGTTGATTACCTTTAAAGTATAACCCTTCCTGGTGATCCATACGCACGTAACTGGTTTCGTTGGTGTCTTCAGTATCGACCTGTACGCCATCTCCAAATGGAGGAATCTCATCAAATTGATTGTATTCCTCCTCGTCTACGACATTTTCAACTCCAACAATCCTTCTCTTGCCATGAAGGACGACGTGCCATTTCTTATTGGCCGAGTCAGTGACATAAATGACCTGAATGGCTTGATTTACAAGTATGAATGGCTCATCTTTATAAGCAACTCAATCGAGATCCACAGAAGTGAAACCGTAACTGTCAACCTTCACACCTTGTGGGATTTGGACCCATCGGCATTGAAACAGGGGAATCTTGAACAGTACGTAATCGAGCTCTCAAATTTCTTTAATGAACCCATAGTACGAGTTCAATCCACGTACTATCCTTGTTGGGCCTGTCTCGGTGAACCCCTCATGGAAAGCTTCTACGCTCACTCCACTATTTTGCACAGTGCTCTTTCGATCTTGAGCTTTCGTGTAAAATGTGTACCCATTGATGTCGTATCCTTGCCATGTCTGTACAGTAAACGTGGGCCCTTTTGCCAACCATTTAAGGTTCTCACTTGCAGACTCTCCGGTGATTCGCACTTTCATCCACGCGTTGAATTGACTGTTATGTTGTCCCGTGATCCAAACCTCGGATCGGCGAGGATTGTCTTGTCGTAGCATCTCCTTGTGCTCGTCGATGTACGGAGACACCTCCGTCATGTGTTGCAAGACCCAAAAATGAGCTTTCGAGTACATATCGAAATCAGGAGTGATGGCTCTCCGTCCAATAGTGCCAACACCATCAAGCCTCCCCTCGTGATGAGACATAGGAACTCCTATTGCTTTTACCTCGGCCATGTAATTGACGCAGAACTCAACAATATCTTCCGCTGCATAACCTTCGACAATGCTACCCTCGGGCCGGGACCGATTCCTCACGTAGGCCTTAAGTACACCCATGTACCTCTCGAATGGATACATATAACGTAGGAACACGGGTCCACATATCTTGATTTCTCTGAGAAGGTGGACGGTGAGATGGACCATGATATCAAAAAATGATGGAGGAAAATACATCTCAAGCTGACAAAGAGTTCGAACCACCTCGCTCTGCAGAGAATCCAGTCCATTGGGATCAATGACCTTGCAAGAAATTGCATTGAAGAAAAAACACAGCCTCGTGATCATCTCTCTAACCTTATGCGGCAGAATACTCCGGATGGCAACAGGAAGCATTTGTGTCATCAACACGTGACAATCATGAGACTTCATACCCAGCAATTTCAAATCGCCCATGGACACAAGCTTTTTCATATTTGCGGAGTAACCCGATGGAACTTTAACACCATAGAGACACTTACAGAGTTCTGTCCTCTCAGCCTTGCACAAAGTGTAGCATGCAGGAGGGAGGTATATACGGCCTTTATCGTTCTCTCTCGGTGCTAGCTCGGGCCTGATTCTCATTTCGATCATGTCACGCCGCACATTGACGCCATCCTTTGTCTTCCCTGGAATGTTCAGCAATAGGCCGATTAAACTGTCTCAAACATTCTTCTCTACATGCATGACATCAATGCAATGACGAACCTCTAAATGCTCCCAATACGGTAAGTCCCAAAATATCGATCTCTTCTTCCAAGAGTTCTTCGTGCGGGGTTCCAATTTACGACCCTTTCCAAACACAACGTCTATGTCCTTCACTTGTGAGTAAACATCTTTCCCGCGCGTAGGCTTTGGGGTTGAACCATCTTCCTTGTGGCCATCAAATTCCCTCTTCCTCTTACGATACGCGTCATTCTTCGGAAGAAACCTACGGTGACGCATGTACACTGTTTTCCTGCAATTCTTCAGCCACACGCTCTCAGTCTCATCTTCGCAGTGGGGGCAGGCTTTGGCTCCTTTCGTACTACGGCCCGAAAAATTTCCAAGGGCAGGGAAATCGTTGATGGTGCAGAATATCATACCACGTAGGATGAAGTTCTCTCGTTTGTATGCGTCCCATACCTGCACCCCTTCGTTCCACATTGTTAGGAGATCCTCTATCAATGGTGCTAGGTACACATCAATATCGTTTCCGGGTTGTTTTGGTCCTGAGATAAGTAGAGACATCATGATGTACTTGCGCTTCATACACAACCAAGGAGGAAGGTTGTAGATACACAAAAGAACTGGCCAAGTGCTATGCCGACTGCTCATGTTACCAAAAGGATTAATTCCATCGGTACTCAACCCGAACCTTATATTGCTCAATTCTGCTCCGAAGTTAACAAATTCCCTGTCGATGTTTCTCCACTGCGAAGAATCAGCGGGGTGTCTCAGCTTTCCATCCTTCTTCCGGTCTTCCGAGTGCCAACGCAGTAATTTTGCCTCTTTACGGTTTGCAAACAAACGCTGCAAGCGGGGAATGACTGGCAAATACCACAACACCTTAGCAGGAGGTCCTTGCTTTATCTCAGCGCAGTCGCCGTTGTTGGTTCGGTCCTTACGCTTATAGCGGGATGCGCCGCACACCGGACAAACATGCATATCCTTGTAGTCGTTATGGTAAAGGATGCAATCATTAGGGCATGCGTGTATCCTTTCTACTTCCATTCCCAAAGGACACAACAACTTTTTCGCTTGGTAGGTATTTTTTGGCAACTCGTTTCCTTCCGGGAGCATGTCCGCCAAAAGATCTAACAGTGCTGTGAAACTCTCGTCGGTCCAGCTGTTGCTTGCCTTCAATTTTAACAGTTCAAGCACAGAGGCCAACTTTGTGTACTTCGACTTGCAACCAGGGAACAACGGCTTTTCTGAGTCCTCAATCAAGCGCTTGAATTTGCCAAACTCCCTTTCACTGTAATTTCCTTCCGCATCACGCAACATGTCATCTAAATTGTCATCCTCTGGCATATCCTCGTCGAAGTCGTTGTTCGGATCCGACATGTCCTGTTCCTCAACCTGAGTGGCACTTGTTTCTGCAGTTGGCTCTTCTCCATGGTGGACCCAACACGTGTACCCCTTTTTGAAACCACGTCGGATCAAGTGGGTGACAATTTGAGATGAGTTGGTGAACATCTTAATATTCTGGCAGTCTACACAAGGACAGTACATATATGGTAAACCCTTCTTCGCCATGTCTTGCTCAGCAACCATTTCGAAATCAAAAACACCTTTCATGTATTCCTCACCCACTCGGTTGTCATTATACATCCAGTCTCGGACCATATGCAATTAATCAAATTTATACACATGCTAATTAGTAATACTACTCTATGTACGGTCTACACGCAATAAATTATATAATTCTAGCTAGCTAGTGTTTGATGCGGAGTTTGCAGTATAAATAGTTAACAACTACTTGAACTGCAAGCAATTAGTTGGGGGCGTGGATAACACACATCATAAAGCAATTAAATAGCTACAGTACAGGTCGAAAATGAGTTACAACCAGGATTTGCTACTGTAGCTTCCCCTCCCTCTCACTCTAATTTGATCAATCAATGGAGATCGAAATTGATGATGAAATCAAGTAATGTGTATGGCTTGGGAGCAAGTACCAACCTTGGATCGATCCACAAATTTTTGCCCCCAAATGCTCTCCCGGCCTTTCGAGATTTCGCTCTTCCTTGCCCCAAATCTCTTCGAACTGGACAGTGTAGGTCGAGCAAGAGTGTACGACTAGGTCGAGCAAGAGTGTACGACTAGCTCAAAACATCCGCCAAAAGATCTTTTATACCAGGTTCAATACAGATGGTTCTATATAATACCGTCGGTAATATCGGTGCATTTTTGAAGAACAGAATATCACTGACGGGTTTCACTTTATTAAACCGTCAGTAATATCGGTGCATTTTGTGTAGAACTATGACAGAAATATCACAGACGGTTATGAGCTCCAAACCGTCCGTGATAATTACAATATCACAGACGGTTCCTAGCTCAAAACCGTCTGCTTTACTATCACAGTCGGTTTTTACTTCAGAACCGTCTGTGATTATCACTGTCAGATTTTACATCAGAACCGTACGTGATTATCACAGTCGGTTTTTACCTCAGAACCGTCTGTGTTAATTATAAAATCAACACTCTGCGAGATTATCACAGACGGTTTTAAGATCCGAACCGTCTATACTATCCTGGATTGTTTGTTTGCATTCGACTAGTGGTCATCAGTTGTTCCATTTGTTTTTCATATTTGGTTCTATCTTATTTCAATGTTAGTATTTAAAAAAATGAACGTTCAGACTATTTGGTTTTATCTTGTTTTTCATATTTGTTGTATATATGTCTGTGGATCTTCAAAGAATTTTGAGACTATTACAGTCGGTCCTGAAATTAAAACCGTCTGTAATGTTACGATCAGAGACGGTTTTGAGTTAAAAATCGTCTTGATTGCAGCAGTATTTTCTTGTTAACATTTTCACACAGAACATCATTTGGTGATTATCAGTTACATAATCAATCGAAAAGCCAGATATATAAGGAAAAGAAATTTCTTATTTCTTACAATCTTTGCATACATAAGAGATACAATTAAGCGACCAATTAATTAGCGTCGACCTGTTCTGAAAGTAATTTACAAAGTTCTCCTAGGGACATATTGGCATCAGTAGGATCTACACTGGCCGCCCCAGGAGAGCTACCAATGGCTCTAAGACTATCAACATCATCTCTCAGCAAAGGAGTGGATTTGGCATCAGTAGGATCATCCAAGAAATTAAAGTTGATACAACAAAGGTGGAGATGAAGCTGCAACTCAAAGCACTCTGCCAAGTGCAGAATGGCAAAAGACATCCCCTCAGAATGCTTCTCCAGTGCCTCTTTTTTTTTTTGGAGAGTTCTGCACAAGGCAGCTTTCTCCTCCTGCACATATGCTTCTCTAGCTTCTCCTAGGGACGTATGCTGGGAGGGTGAAGATGATTGCCAAGCTTCGGAGTGGATTTGGACGTGGAAGTGTGAGCCTTACCCCAGAAAGTTGATCATCCAAGAAAAACTGATGATACAAAGGTGTTGAAGAGGGAATATTGGAAGGATTGTTGTGGATCTCCAAAGGTGGAGTCGATGCAACTGGAGGGGTTGCAAGGGACAATGTGGCAACAGAGGCCTCAGCACCCTCTAGAGTCTTCGCTGCAGCTCCACTGGAGGATCTTTCATCATTTCTAAGTCTCTTCTTTGGAGGGAGCATTTCCTCAGGCACCTGTGGATTTCGAAATGCATTTGTTTCGAGGTAATCAAGTCATAAAAGAAAGATCTGCATTAGAGTTTTAGAGATGACTTACTTTCTGAAGATCCTGATCGAGTTCATTCCTTATCTCTTCCTCATCACTCTCAATTTCAATAACCTCATTGGAATCTCGGCTCGCCATCAAGGTGGGAGTTGAGGAGGGAATAAAGACAGGGATTTAGGAGCCTCGCTATTTATAGAAACAGAAGGTGACGGTTCATATGCGCGGGTGCCTCGAGGTTTAAAAAGCGCACTACTGGTTTTCAAGGTCAATAAATTCATGATAACTTCTCGGGAGATAAACTGCAACACGGCAAAGGAAGTTGAAGAGTCAGATTACATAATTCAATGTAAATTAAATTTGAAGTAAATAATTAAGTCTCTTCATCTGCTCAGTTATTATGTGCGGTTATCAACAATTGCATGTAGAGAATTCGATGCGTGGGCACTGTTGGGACTATCACAGACGGTTGGGATATCAAACCGTCTGCTTTAATATTACAGACGGTTCTCATGTCCAAACCGTCTGTAATATGACTATTACAGACGGTTCTGATGTCCGAACCGTCTTTACTATGCCTGGAATATTGAATTGTTCGACTTCTACAAATACTTGTTCCCTCCCTGGAGTTTTGTTTCCAGTCGAACCGCTCCACTTCTCTTTCTCCAAGAACGTGCTGGAAAATTGTAAAATTTACATAAGAACAAATTTTTAGTTAATTTTTTCATCATTAATGAAAAACAATTTCCAAGTTGACGCTTCGTGTTCCCAGGTTAGTGCGCCGCGCAAACATCAGAAATGAAAAAGACACAACACACTGTTGAGAATTTGAAGTGGAGCGCACTACTTTGTTTTCAAGATCAATGCCGACATGATAAATATTCTCGGGAGATAAACTGGAACACGGCAAAATAGTAGTGCCCACTTAGGAAGTTGAAGCGTCAGATTACATAATTCGATGCAAATTAAATTTGAAGTAAATAAATAAGTCTCTTCATCTGCGCAGTTATTATTTGCGGTTATCAACAATTGCATGTAGAGAATTGCACTGCTGGGACTATCACAAATGGTTGGGAGATCAAAACCGTTTGCTTTAATATTACAGACGGTTCTGATGTCCGAACCGTCTTTAATATGCCTGTGGAATATTGAACTGTTCGACTTCTACAAATACTTGTTCCAGTTGAACCGTCTGCTTTAATATTGCTTCCAGTTGAACTGCTGAGAATTTGAAAGAAGTTGAGAATTTGAAGCGTCGATCACCCTTGGGACTATCACAGTCGGTCCTTACATAAAAACCGTCTGTAATATTACTATCACAGATGGTTTGGAGTTAAAACCGTCTGTGATATTGAAAGAAGTTGAGAATTCGAAGCGTCGGACACTGTTGGGACTATCACAGTCGGACCTTACATAAAAACCGTCTGTAATGTGACTATCACAGACGTTTTTTACCTCAGAGCCGTTTGTGATATTCAAAGCACATTGATATATAAATTATATATTCTTTTTATATTATTTGCATGGGACCTGCGACTTCTATATATTGTTTCTATATTATTTAAAGGGCTCCGATGGACTGCCCTCACAAGCCAAAGATCGCGATAGTCGTTCCTTGATCGCACACAGTGCACATACCTTTTATGGTCGAATGTTCGACAGAAGCTAAAGAAAGATAAAGAAAGAGAGAAGATTGCATGCAGTCCAAGAATGTACTGGAAAATTAGAAAGTTGACATAAGAACAAAGTTTTCAATAATTTTTTTCATCACTTACAAAAAAAAGTAAAAATACAGAATGCTAGGTCAAGGAGTGGTCTTAGCCCTGGCTGCATCTAGGATAAAGTCAGTTTGACTTGCAGCCAGGACGCAGGACTCCTCCAGCAACAAGTTGTCCTTCTTAGGATCAACTACTACCGTGTCGAGAAGGCCTGCGACCTCCCTCAGCTTCCCGATGGTATCCTTCATAGTCAAACCGCAGCCAGCGATGGTCATATCCGTGGCTTTCTTCTCCTTGCGAAGACGCCTCGTCCTCGCCCTAGCATTGTCACCATCCGTCTTCATGCGTTGAATGCGCTGGAAGAGATCGTCAAGGTCAAGCTGTAGCCGAGTGTGCTTCTCCGTGAGGAGCTTGTGCTCCTCCTGGAGGGCCCTCAGCTCGGCCTTGACTTTGGCAGTGTCTTCCATGGCTCCCCTTCCCTGTGCAAATCAACAGGTCAAGAATGTATTGAAGAGGGATTAACAATACAGGGGTAAGTCCAAAAGATTGAGAGTTCTTACCGGGGAGGGCGAGGCTGACGATGCCATCGAGGATGCCATTGGCGCAAAGAAGCTAAGGAGTCAAACAGTCTGAGAATTATAAAAACTTGTAAAGTAAATGAAAATTTTCCCACTGTCAATTTATAGAACTTCCAAAGCGATGCTTCGTGTTCTCCTAGGCGCCGTGCGCGAAGATCGGAGACAGAAATGATCACAGTTGAGAATTCGAAGTGCCGGCACTTTTTCAGTCGGTTCAGACCTCAGAACCGTCTGTGATAACTACACTATCACAGCCGCTTCTTAGTTAACAACCGACTGTATATAGCACAGTCGGTTCTGAGTTCCGAACCGTCTGTGATATTCTAGTTATCACAGTCGGGTTTTAGGTTAGAACCGTCTGTGATAAGTAGACTATTACAGACGGTTCTCAGCTGGGAACCGATTGTATCTATCACAGTTGGGTTTTAAGTTAGAGCCGTCTGTGATAAGTAGACTATCACAGACGGTTTTGTGTTCAGAACCGTCTGGTTTACTGTCACAGTTGTTTTTGACATCAGAACCGTCTGTGATATCTGAACATATTCTCCCGACAGGCCTTCTGCGACGGTTTTCCATTGAACAGTTCATAACCGTCTGTGATGTGCCGTCCTGGATGTCTGTTTCTGTGGTAGTGTGTTATGCATGTTTTTTTGATCAAGCTCCAGTTAGAAAACTGAGATGATTGATTTCAATTCTGAAACAGCTGAGTTGTTTGTGCTCTGTGTTAACTCGCTATTGGGAGTGGTCTGTGTTATTTCTCTACGTGTTCGTTCGTTGATACTGTCGATAAGTGTGTTCATTTAGTTGTTTTCGCCTCCTCTCGCAAGATCACTGAATGTTAATGACGCTATCGCTTGTACTCACGACGACATGTATAGACCTAGCACTATGGTCGCGATGTGTTCACCTCTCTCTCTTTCTATTTATTCCTTCTGACATTTTCCCTCTTTCTTTCGTCTATATTAGTTTTATCCGATCTTGATTTAGTTTAGTTATACACGTTTTGCTTCTCTAGTCCTTGTGGAAAGAACGACAGAATACTCACCTTACTGTTCCGATCTCGTTCTTTTGCGAGACGGTCTAGGCCGGTATCAGGTGCCGGGGGCTTCAGGGGGCTAACAAGGCCAGACAAGTATGACCTCCCCTAGAGCTATTTAGTTTCTTAGGATTTGCTTCTCTCACCTTGTGCTCTCTCCGGTAGCTCCGTCTAAGGGGCCCCGGGAGATTTTGTAAATATCATTTCAAAGAAATAGAAGCTTTAGTTTGATCCCCTCTCGTTGTGTTTCAACCAACTTTGCTTCCCCCCTCCCCCCATGTAGGTTTTGGGAGTAGGGATGTCTCTGTGAGTCGGGCTCCCCAGGCCTGTGGTGCGGGAGGTGTTAAGCCCCAAGTCATCAGAGGCAATCTGGGTGTTGCTATGCATGGCCTCCAAGGAAAAAGTTTGGAGAAATTCCTTGGGCATGGGGGGGGGGGGGGTCCAAACCCTCATGCCATTTAGCCCAAGGGTAGCCCTTCGAACGAGGGGGGCCAAATCTCTCAAGACGCCTTGCCCGGGTTGGCTTCCTCTTTGAAGGTTCAAGTGATGGCAAAAGACCCAGGGGCTTCGGCCCCACTTATTACTTGGTGTAAACCCCATGTGATTGTCTAATCTTAAGTGATGTGTGTTTTTGACAATGTTTTGAATCTTTTATGATACATCTTCTTGTATTTGTTTATGTTGTCACTATATGTAAACAGTGCTATGTGATAGGTTTGCTTGGTTTTGATGTATGTTGCAGGTATATCGAAGTTATAGTATGCTTGCAGGGAGGAGCCGGAGACTTGACTGGTATGAGAGATGCCAAAGGTGCTAGAGACTTGCAGGAATGCTAAACATGACTAATCCAATATCCAGATGTGGTGTTGCATCAAGATTGTTGAAGTAGCTCAAGCCGGTCGAAGTGTGGAGGTTGCCGGTCAGGGTCCAGAACGAGAGAAACTTCCCGGCATGTGGCAAGCTATTTAACATCGAGGTGGACACGTGGTAGAAATTGGCGAGCACAGGTGGTGCTCATGATGCCTTAGGAAGCACCAAGGTGGTCTATGGATTCGGAATGGAAGGTTATGCAAAAGGTTCTATTTGCAAGCTAATTCTATGCTTATTTAGACCTTTTCTGAAAAAAGTGTAAACATAAACATTGTATAACACGAAGTTATCTTTCCAACGGATCCAAGAACATTTAAATCCAAGTTCAGATGATGAAATTATGGCTATTTTAGTGTCGGTTGTTCAGAAAATGCTGTAATTCCGTAAATTGTAAATCCGAATATTGTAAAAGGATTGATTGAGAGTTGGGCTGAATTGGGCTTTGGGCCTAACCTCTACCAGCTGTTAGTTTAGTCCCACATTGGTTGTATAGACTACTCTAAGTGGAGACTAGTTCTATATAAAAAGGGGGAGTGTTAGGAAGAGCACTCTACCATTTGGAAAAAGTTTTTTGG
Source organism: Pharus latifolius (assembly GCA_019359835.1). Lineage (NCBI taxonomy): Eukaryota > Viridiplantae > Streptophyta > Magnoliopsida > Poales > Poaceae > Pharus > Pharus latifolius. The sequence continues at coordinate 18,112,900 of CM033323.1, forward strand.
CTATTCTTATTTAGTTTTTTGAGAGCTTTGTTGAGGGTGGTATTTAAGAGTTTTTGTTTTGTTCTTGGATATTTTAAAAGAAATATAAATTTTCTTTGTACATTTGTTTTATTTTCTTCTTTGATGGTTGTTAAAATTCTGTTCTTGCTTGTTTAAATATTCGTAATTGATTGTTTAAATACTTGCAATTTTAATTCTTGCAATTGATTATTTAAATACTTGCAATTTTAAATTCCGCAATTGATTGTTTAATACTCACGATTGATTGTTCAAATTTTGCAATTAATTATTTAAATATTCGCAAGCCTGTTTTTATGCTTTGCTTTCCTTTTGTTTCTCCTTTTATTTTTGTTATTTGAAGAATTTTGATGCCATAATTGAGGAGAGTTATATTTGATATATTTGAGCACCTATAGCATCATACTATCTTTTGTTTTCCTTGTTTGTTTTTGATCGAGGACTTCAATTTGGAAAACCGATTCACCCTCCCCCTCGGTTCGCCATCCTGTTCTTTCAATTGGTATCATATCCTAGTGTTGCTCTGATTTGTAGGCTTCACCGTCTCTTGTGCCATGGTGACCGAAAAGTTCACAAGCAAGCCACCCATATTCAATAGAGATGACTTTCCATATTGGAAGAAGCGCATGGAGACATACATCAAGTCTCAAGGCTTCGACTTATGGAAGATCGTTGAAGATGCATATATGGCGCCTGCTGAAATTAATGAGTCTAACAGAGTACATACTTTACTTAACCTGAGGGCAATGAATTATCTCTATGGAGCCCTTGGACGGATTGAGTACAATCGTATCTCACGGCTTTTCACCACTCATTATATTTGGGTGGCCCTTGAGGTTTTCCATGAGGGTACCACTCAAGTGAAGAGTGTAAATAATGAGCAGTCCACGATGCAATCGGGTGAGTCTATTGATGGCTTTTTCACTCATTTTGATGCTCTTGTCACCAAACTCAATTCTATGGGAAAGGATATTTCTGAGTCTGAGAGATGTCGCAAGATCTTGCGTTCCTTGACTTCGGCAATTTGGCATGTCAAAACCACCACCATCATGGAGGCTAAGGATCTAGATATCCTGATGACCAAGTACTTGTATTCTTCTCTCAAGACTTATGAGATGATTAGGGCAGTGATGTCTCCTCCTGAATCTAAGCCGTTGGCTTTACACGCCGCACATCCTGGTTCATATGGGTCTTCGGGGTCCTCATTTCTTGGTTTTTCGCTTGCTGCTATTTCTACTTTGGATGATGCTACCCTTGACATTCTTTCTGACGATGAGCTTTCCTTGATTACCAAAAAATTTGTGAGGGTGTGGAAAACCATAAGAGAGAAGAGAGGAAAAAGAGGAGAGATCATATGCTTTGAGTGTGGAAAACCTGGCCTCATCCGTGCTCTTTATCCTACCCTCAAGGGCGCTGCCAAGAAAGAGCCAGAGAAAAAGCCTTATCAACCTCAGAAGAAGAAACTTTGGGGCAGTCAAGAAGGCCATGCACAAGGCCTTCTTGTTCGCTCTTGATGAGATGAGAGATGATGGCTTGGATGATGGCGAGAGGGCTGCCTTGACCTCCCCCGACAGCAATGACGATTTCACTGGCCTATGCTTCATGGCCATTAGTGACGACAATCTTGATGAGGATGATCTTGACACCGACATGAGCAAGTGAGTAAAGTCCAACTCCTAGAAGCCCTTCTTGCACAAGATTCTCAAATTGATTCATTGAGAAGTAAGGTTCGGGTTTTGAGAAAGGAGTGTGATGACCTTTTGAGCAAGAGCTCAAACGCTTCTGATTCTGATTCTTGTGAGCTCTATCTTTCTTTGCATTCTGAGATTGATTCTTTGATACTTTCACTTGGGTCGTTGCATTCTAAGCTTCATTTTGCACGTTTTGAGCTTCAATCCTACAAGTCGAGTCCTTGTGCTTCTTATATTTCTTTGCGACATGATTTTGATGTCTTACGGGCCACTCCATGTGCCAAGTGTGCTAAATTTGAAAAGGAGTTGGTATCCTTGATGGAGTCATTGGCCGATCGACTTGAGAAGGAACTCCAGAAAATGAGGACTAATGCATGTCCATCATATGGGAGCTTAAAGCTCAAAGAAAAAGTTCTAGAAGATTCGCTTGTCTCATGCCATGACTGTCTTTTGTTGATAAATGAAATTGAATATCTCAAGTCTACTTTGAAGAGGTTTTCTGATGGGGAGAAGAACCTTGATCTCATTTTGGACACCTTGAAGTGTTCTTTTAACAAGAACGGGATTGGGCACATGCCTAGCAAGGCCGAAAAACCCCAAGTGCTTAAAGTTAATACTTTTTCTCAAGTTTCTTTGAAAAGCAAGTCAGGTCTCAAAAATTCTTCTAAACTTGGTTTTTCTGTGGGCAAATCTGCTCCTAAGTCACATGGTGCATCCTGCTCCCATGCCTATGTTTTTGAAAGTCGATATATCATTGTTCATATTGTAGGAGAGATGTGCATCTTGTGCACTTTTGTTTAGGCTGGCAAGAGAGTTGTGCCAAGAGTTTGCAAATGATTCTTCCCGTATGCGTTGCCAACCCTGTGGCATGTATGTGCGAGAGGTAACCATGAGGCCGAGGTTTGTCGATGGGTTGTTTGATTTCTTTTCGGGTGATATTGATCATGATCATGGACATAGGGGTCTTGGTTTTGCATATGGTCCATGACATGATGGTTTTAGTTTTCATCGTTCTCATTTTGGCCTTCCTCGTTTTGATCGAGCTACTCACTCACAACAGTCCATAAGGACAAGTAATGTATCTAGGCCTTTTCCTGGTTCTTCTTCGCATCTTAAGTCTTCATATCCTACTTCTTCATGAGTGTCTAAGCTTTGGATCCCTAACTATGTTCTTGCCAGCTTATCAAGCTCCAAGACTTAGATGTCCAACTTAACTTCTCATGTGTAGGTGCGAGGGATAAGGAGAGTGGGAGGTTGTTGCATGTGTACATTTTTGTATTTGTAAATTTCCTGCATTTGCATGTTTCCAAATGCTATAATTGTCTGAATTTTCACATAGTTTTGCTCTATATGCCTACTAGATTTTGATTTAAGTGTTCAATATGCTATTTCATGCATAGTTACCATGTTTAGGATTGCTTGATAGCTTAGGAGTTTTTTTGAGCTTCACATATTTGCTATATGTCACTTCTAGCTAACATCTGGCAATTAGGGGAATGTGTACGATAATTTGTGGAAATTTGCATTTTCTTACTTCAATTGAGCTAACACCTCACTTTGCACATGCCTTGCATCATGTAATTGAAAACTGCAGCTTGTGGTTTGATTCCTATGTTTTCATTTAGACTTGTGCTCTAAAGTCCAATTTTGAGCTATTGGGTTAGCTGATTAAATCGGGCACTTGAACAGAAAATTTGTGGTGCCTGCGTCGATGAAAGCTGCTCATGTTTGGCAAGCTCAAAATTACTATTTTGTTTTCAATCAAGTGGTCTCAACCACATACAAATTCAATAAGCAGCATCGAATCCGCAATGAGCTAAAATAATCACTCAAATGTGCATTTTAATCAAATTGAGTCAAAGAATTTGGTTTCACTTTGGACTTGGGATCATAGGACACATGTTTGCATTGATTCCTAGTCTAAGTAATGCATTTCTCTCTCAACATGTCTTTTGTATGTGTCTTGGTGGAAAATTAGCGATTTTGAACCTCAAAGTGTGCATTTCCCATGTGATTGCTGGGATTGTCCCGATTTTGCATCTTCGAGCTATTTAGTGATTTTTGCAAGAATGTTTTAGTTCATTTCACTCATCTACTATCTTGCTATCTCTAGTTATGGTCACTTTGCATGGATTTAAGTTTTTGATGCTTCATTTCATGGTTCAAGGGCATATTTTGCAAAACTATTGTTTTTCTTTTTCACCAAAGCAACTTTCAAAAATCCAAAAACACTGTTTCATACCCTTCAAATTTCATGCATAATCTAAAGGGGAAGACGCGCTTCCTTGATGATTAATTTGATAAAAGGGGAGAAAAAGAATGCATTTTTGGTTGAGGGGGAGTTTTTCTTATATCTATTTATTTCCTCACCCTTGTGCATCATCTTCATGGCCATGTGTATTTATCCTCCTCCTATATTTTGGACTATGTTTTTAAGCTTCATTTTCTATATTCAAAATTCAAATTAATTAAATTCAAAAGATTGTCAAATCACTCATCAAGGGGGAGATTATAAACCCCATGTGATTGTCTAATTTTAAGTGTTGTGTGTTTTTGACTATGTTTTGAATCGTTTATGATACATCTTCTAGTGTTTGTTTATGTTGTTACTATGTGTAAACAGTGCTATGCGATTGGTTTACTTGGTTTTTATGCATGTTGTAGGTATATTGAAGTTATTTACGCTTGTGATAAGGATGGGCCATCAAAGTAGTGCTTAGAGATGAGCCGGAGACTCAATTGGTTCGAGAGATACCGAATGTGCTAGAGATTTGTGGGAACGCTAAACATGACTAATCCAATATCCGGATGTGGCGTTGCATCAAGATTGTTGAAGTAACTTGAGCCAGTCAAAAGTGGAGGTTACTAGTTGGAGTCCAGAACGGGAGAAACTTCCCGACATGTGGCAAGCTATTTAACATCGAGGTGGACATGTGGTAGTAATATGGCGAGCACAAGTGGTGCTCATGATGCCCGAGGAGTTACCAAGATGGTCTATGGACTTGGCATGGAAGGTTATACAAAAGGTTATGTTTGTCAGCTAATTCTTCACTGATTGAGACTTATTCTCAAAAACGTGTAAACATAAAAGTTGTAGAACTTAAAGTTATCTTTCCAACGGATCCAAGAACATTTAAATCCAAGTTCAGATGGTGAAGTTATGACTATTTTAGTATCTATTGTTCAGAAAATGCTGTAATTCGAAAAATTGTAAATCTGAAAATTGTAAAAAGGATTGATTGAGAGTTGGGCCGAATTGGGCTTCAGGCCCAACCTCCACCAGCTGTTAGTTTAGTCCTACATTGGTTGTAGAGACTACTGATAAGTGCTAAATTGATAGTATTTTTATCCTAGATTTAGTATTGAAAACATGCAAAATCATGCTTAAAACTCCTTTGATGTGACATTTTATGCGTAATTTTTCATTATTTTTACAAATTGCTTTCATGGTTGTGTTCACCATGTTTCAGGGATCAAACTTGCCACATTTGAGAGGATTTCGACCATATTTGGACCCAATTCGACCAAGAAAACCAAAACTGGAAGCAAAAAGGTTCTGGTCAAGTATTCTTCGGATAGAAGACCTAGTCGAACACGTTTTGGCGGAAAAATACCTTATTCGTACACGGTTGGGCGAAAAAGAGATCTGTTCGAACATGTGATGACAAAAAAGGAGTTGTACTCAAAGACAACTGCTCAAAAAGACTCCCAGTGGAATACGAGCACATGGTCGAGAAGAGTCTTGATCGACCACGACAACGACTTGGGAGTTTGTTTGCGACACGTGTTTTTCCGAGATTGCACCACATGTCCTGGTCGTGTTCGACTCGGTTTTACGCCACGTGTGCTGGTCATGTTTGGCTTGGTTTCTTTGGCTTTTATTGGTCGAATTTGGTCGGTTTTAATGAATTTTGACCGGGATTGGTCGGACTTGGTCGATTTTGGTCGGGTTTGACTAGGACTAGTTGGATTTGGTCGGTTTTAGTCGTATTTGATCAAAATTGGTCGAATCTGGTCGGTTTTGACTTAGATTTATCTGTTCTCACACCGTTTGAAGCCAGACTTTGTCGCCTACATGTCAAGGAGTTATTTTGGGCACGTTAACCCATGTACTATAAATAGAGAAACTTTTGGCTCAATAGGGATCTTTTTTACATACTAGCCTTTAGGGTTTAGTAGTAGTTTTTAGTCTAGTTTTCTTAGAAGAGTCCTCCTTTCTATTTTTCTTACTTTTGTAAGCTGATAAGGACGGAAATTTCAATTTTCAAGAAATCAAGTAAGTTTTATTTAATAATAACAATAATAATTATTATTATTATTATTATTATTACTTCATTCTTATGGCTTTTTGCAAGTAGATCTCTTTTAGGGTTAGAGATGACCTACTCCGGAAAGCGTGATTTTTCCTCGGTCTTGATCTCAAGTTTTGGAGTTATGTCTTGATGTTTTCTTCCTCTAAACCCTAAATTCTTGTTTCAACAATAGGCGTAACAGTTGAGTCTTAGCAAGAATTTAGGGGATCTTGGATAGGAGAGAGGCTCTCGCCAAACCTAACAGTGGAAGCGATCCTCCGACCTTTGTACCAACAACCGTACTGGCAACTTAATCTGTCTTGGAAAACGATTGAAATTAACTTACAATCCTCGGATCTTGGATAGAATTACGCCAGATGGTTATGGAACTCCCGAAACCCTAGATTTTCATTCCTGCTTACAAATCCTAGATTTCATACTTGCTCTTTACTGATTTAAAACCCTAGAGTGATAGCTTTAGTAGTATAATTAGTTGTAGAAACACAAACCACCAACTCGTTTAGACTTAATCAGTGATCCATTAAGCTAGAAAGACGAATATGCTTGTTCCTCGTGGAATTCAACCCTCAAGTGCTTAACGTTCAACCGTCCACTTGCGGTTTATTATTACTATACAATCGCGCTCATCATTTCAGGCGCGATCAACTACTCTAAGTGGAGACTAGTTGTATATAAGAAGGGGGAGTACTAGGAAGAGCACTCAACCCTTTGGAAAAAGTTTTTTGGCTATTCTTATTTAGTTTTTTGAGAGCTTTGTTGAGGGTGGTATTTAAGAACTTTTGTTTTGTTTTTGGATATTTTGAAAGAAATATAAATTTTCTTTGTACATTTTTTTATTTTCTTCTTTCATGGTTGTTTAAATTTCTGCTCTTGCTTGTTTAAATATTCGTAATTGATTGTTTAAATACTCGCAATTTTAATTCTTGCAATTGATTGCTTAAATACTTGCAATTTTAAATTCCTCAATTGATTGTTTAATACACGCGATTGATTGTTTAAATTCTGCATTTAATTATTTAAATATTTGCATGCCTTTTGTTTTTTTGCTTTGCATTCCTTTTGTTTCCCCTTTTATTTTTGTTATTTGAATATTTTTGATGCCATGATTGGGGAGATTTATACTTGATATATTTGAGCACCCATAGCATCCATACTATTTATTGTTTTCCTTGTTTGTTTTTCATTGAGGGCTTCAATTTGAAAATCTGATTCAAACCCCTCTTGGTTCGCCATCCTAGTCTTTCACTTGGCACCTCAATGGTAGCATGCCGCACCTAGGGGGATCACGGGCCGAGGATTACGGTGACTATCAATTCATCTTCGGGGGTGCTAGGTCCCCGTCCCATCGACCCCGAAGGCGTCCTCTAATGCTTTTGAAATCTCCTTAGTTTTTGGGCGTTGTGTTCCACCAGGAGGTGTGGTCCCCCAGGGATGTAAATTCTATTGGGGAGTAATGTGCCCAAAACTTTACTTCAATCAATAAAAAGTGCTTCGTTACATAAGGGGCTTCTTTATATGTTTGTTTATCCCGTGATACGAGTGTTTTGTACTGATGCATATGAGGGTACCGGGGGACACGAAAAATGGATAGGTTGAAGCCTTGATGCGCTTGAGGATCCCGAATGACATTTTAAGACCGTGGTTGTCAAGTGCCATAGAAGCATTGGAGCCCCAGTGGGGTCAAGGTTCTAGGGGGGGGGCCAGCGATTGGGGTCGGAGGCCACCAGGTAGTTAGAGCCCCAGTGGGGTGGAGGTTCCCGGGGGAAGCCAACAACCAGGGTTGGGGGCTACCGTGGATTTAGAGCCCCAATGGGGTCGAGGTTCCCGGGGGATACCTACAACCGGGTCAGGGGTCATCGGGGAGCTACAGCCCAGTGGGGTCGAGGATCTTGGGGGATACCCGCGACTAGGGTCAAGGGCCACCTGAAGGCTAGAGCCCCAGTGGGGGCCAGGGCTTTCAAGGGACACCTAGTTCAGTCCTCCTTGAGCCCCCTTTGGTCCCCCACTGCCCTCACAAGCCATTGGGGTGAAAGAAATAATCACCTAGAGGGTTGTGCAGAGTAGCCAATGGGGTCGTTTTGTGAAAGCGAGTAGAGGAAATTGTCTGGGTAGTCCATCTGGAATATGTCAGTATGGCGAAGGCATGTTTTTGAACTCTGGGGTATTCATCGTGGGACAAGTACGATGAAGGGACCCATTACTTCAATCAATGACTTGGTTGTCGCTGACCTCCCTAGTCTAAAGAAGTTAGTGCAAGCTACCTAGGGGTGATCGGGTCACAGCCGCGAGGTCTTGTAGGGCTTAATAGATGCCCGTAGCTAGTGGGATTGGCACTTGTGCTTAGGAGGCCGAGTGGCCTATTGTTCATGCTCTGGGCGTGTATGTAGGAGTCGGTAGGAAGGCGAAACACGTAAAAGGTGTATTTATATTGCTTGGAGTCACCAAGTTACAATTTTATCTTGGGGAGATGAGTACATCATATGTAGAATGTGCGGAGCAGAACCACGTTCCAAGTGTGCATTAACTCCTAGTTTTTGAGATTGGTCAACTTTTAAGCCAAGCTGAGCACCTTGGAGATGCGATATGGGCCTTCCCACATGGCATCGAGTTTCCCTTGTGTTGTAGGGTCGGTGACTCGTTTGAGCACAAGGTTGCCCATGCGAAAAGCCCACTCTTGGACACACTTATTATAATAGTGTGTCACCTCACGCTCGTAAGTGGCGTGTCACAAGAGGGCTTGATCGCGGTCTTCTTCAATGAGGTCAACGTAGAGTTGCTGGTTGGTGCTGTTTACCTCAAAGGCCTCAGTCAAAGCTTTTTTGAGAAGTCTGACTCGAAGGAATCGAAGTTAGACTTCCTTGGGGGGGACAGCTTCACAACCATAAATGTGTGAGAAAGGGTTTCTTTGTGTAGCCTGGCTAGAGGTTGTGCGAAGGGACCATAGGACACTTTGAAGTTCTTCAGCCCACGCTCATTTCTTGGTAGAGTGTTGCTTGAGCCTTCACCTGATGCCTTGGAGGAGTCCATTGACTTTCTCCACCACCCTGTTCGACTTGGGGTGGGTGACAGAGGTGAAATGGACAATGGTGCCTAGGGTTTGATAGAATTCCCGGAAGGAGCCGGAGTCAAATTGTGTGCCATTTTTGACGGTGAGTTCCTTGGGCACATCGAAGCGGCATATGATGTTCTTCCAGAGGAACTTTTGAACTACTCGGGTGGTAATGCTGGTCAAGGACTCAACTTCCATCAACTTGAAGAAATAATTTACCACCACAACCGTGTATTTATATCCTCTTAGTGCTAGTGGGAATGGACCGATGAGGTCTATACCCCACCTAGCAAACGACCAAGTGACTGGTATTTACTTGAGGGTGACAGTGGGGAGGTGTGTAGACTTCGACATTCTTTGACATGTGGGGCATGACTTGAGGAGGTTGTTGGCGTCTTTGGCCATGGTTGGCCAATAAAAGCCCTGACGAAGGGCCTTCACAGTGGTGCTACGAGGGGCAATGTGAGAACCACAATGCCCATCGTGGATGTTGTCGAGGAGTTGGAGACCGGCTTCTCGTGGGATGCCTTTTAGGAGGGTTGAGGCTCTCTTTTTGTAGATAGCCCCTCCCACAAGGGCGTAAGAGCGTAGCTTGATCTTGAGGTGATTGGCCTCGACCTCATCTTCAGGCTCGTGGCCCCCATCATTAGAGCGATTAGGGGGGGTCTATCCAAGTGGTGTTTGGAGTGATTTGGGCCATGTCGGGTGGTGCGTGTGGCTCTCCGTCATGCCTTTTGGGGTGGATTGACGACTTTGCAATGATCTCCAAGAATGCCCTTGGAGGGACAGGCCCTCGGGAGCTAGCCACCCTGGCTAGGCCATTGGCCTTTCCATTGTTTTTGTGGGGGATCTGATGGGCTTCAAGGCCTTCAAAATGCCTCTCCATCTTTCTAACCTCCTCAAGATAATGGCCCATGTTTGGGTCAAGACATTCATATGACTTGTCCCTTTGGTTGACCACTAATTGAGAATTCCCTTTAATGAGTAGTCGCTTGATGCCATGGAGCAAGCGAGTCGGAGCCCTAAGAGCAAAGCCTCATATTCGGCCACGTTGTTGGTGGCTGGGAAGTTAAGTCTTGTAGTGTACTCAAGGGTCTTTCCCTTGGGGCACTTGAGGACGATTTCCGTCCCCGCAGCTGACAAGCAAAAGGAACCATCGAAAAAGAGGGACCAGTGTGAATCAGGGCGTAGGGCAGGTGGTAGTGGGTCATGAGCAGACCCTATCATTGGGGGCGACGTCCATTTGGCGACGAAATCGTCTAACACTTAAGACTTGATGGTCGTTCGCCCTAGGAGGGTGAGTGAGAAGGGAGCGAGTTTAGCCACCCACTTCCCTATTGATACCGGCCTAGACCGTCTCACAAGAGGACGAGGATGATGCAATGGGTGAGTATTATGTCGTTCTTTCCTCAAGGACTAGAGAAGAGAAACGTGTAAAACTAAACTAAATCAATGACTAATGAAACTAAAACAGATGAGAGAAAGAGAGAAAATGTCAGAAGAAATGACGAGAAAGAAACAGCTAGTCAACCTAGAGATGTTTGGTTTTGCTAGATCCATACCCGTGTTTGTGAGTACAAGAGATAGCACCATAAACGTTCAGTAGTCTCGCAAGAGGGAAGCGAAAAAAACTGAGATGAATGCGTCCACATGGATATCAACAAATGAGTGCATAATGAAATAACACAGACCGTTACCTGACTCCTTTCAACATAAGCACGGGAAACCCAATACTCCAAACTTCCCAGTTAATTCTCAAAAGCAACTCTTGGAGTAATTCAGGAAACAAGAATATAATTCCCAGGACCAAGAAAAACTCTCAACCATCATAGAGATCAATTGCCATTTAATAAAAGAACAAGGAAGAGGTTAATTCATGAACAAAAGTCAGAAAAAATTCAAGCCACAGAAGAGCAATTGATTCCAGAGAGTAATTTAATTCAGCATACAAAAGATTATCCAATTTAGCTTGAACCAATCCAGAGAATTCAATTATAATAGATAATGGGTTTAATAGTCCCAGAAAATCATGTAGAACTCAGAATCTAAAAGACATGCTGTACCAAACAGACAATAGAGAGCAGATCGCTGAACTGATTCACAGAATGCAAACTAAATTAACTTGAATAGTTCCCCAGGATCCCATCAGCAGATGATTACTGAAATCGAACTCCAACATCAATTGGCTCAGAAACACAAGAATAATACAAACTAAGTCAAAGCATTCAACATCTCCCATTCTTGTATAGCAATTCAGATCCTCAAACATGCACACAACAGTTGTAAGTTTTATTTGAACACTGGAGATAAATACAACAGCATTGAATAACACTTCAAAGTTCATTCAAAGTTAATCATTTGAAAATCTCATGAGAAATTAGAGGACAACTTGAAGAATAGTTCAAAAAAATACATTGAGGCTCAAGCCATTCACAGAACAGTGAATTCGACTCAATATTCAAGAAATTTGTAATTGGTTCAGATAATTGAGTTTGACTATTTACAATTACAGTAATTCTCATTTCAGTGCATAACATGCATTCAGTTCAGCAAATTCTATAACGAGAATTGAATTCACAGTAGAGAGGGAGTGGTCAATGGAGAGTTTTACTACTGGAGTTGATGGCTGAGGACGAAGGAGACATTGGAGTGGTCAAGTGGTCGTCACTGATGACAGTTCACTAGTGGCAGGGGAGTTGGTGGTCGCAGGAGCTGGTCGTTGTGGTCGTCGATGAAGATGTGGTCGTCAAGCTATGGTCGTGGGAGCTGTGGTGGTTGAAGTTGCCATCGGCCCATAGGATGTGGCCGTGGAGGAGGTCGAAGGTTGAGGTCGTCGAGGAGGAAGACAAAGAAGAATGTGGCCGTGGGCGATAGAGTGCGTAGATCCGGCACAGGCTGGCGGAAATTGATGACGAGGTGTGAGTGGAGGAGAGAGGCGGCACGTGAGTGGTGGTGAAGCAGATCCGGGCGAATCCGTGCTCGGGATGGCGGAGTGTGTAGATCTAGCGGTGCGGCGGCTCCAATCTGGCACAGACCAGTAGAAATCGACTGCAGCGTGGAGGCGTGTGTGTGTGTGGAGGCGCAGCGTAGTAGGTGGAGGAGGTGAGATCTAGAGTGACGGCATCAAGGTGGAGCAGATTTGTACCTCGAGGTGTTGTTGGTGGCTGCGACGAGATCCCGTGGCAAGGAGAGCAAGAAAAGGGGAAGGAGGAGAGGAAATAGAGAAGAAAAAGAATAGAGAGGAGAAGAAGAGGGAGGAGGAAGAGAGAAAGAAGGTGGAGCTCGCCGGTGAGGACGAACGGCAAAGAAGAGGACGAACGGCAAAGAAGAGGACGAAATGTGGTGAGATGGGGTGAAGGGGGAGAAGACCGATAGCTCATCGGAGAGGGGGAACAAGAAGAAAAGAAGGGAAGAAGACCGAAGGCTCTCCGCCGGCATGAACCTGGCCGCTGGCGATAAGCTCGCCAGGGTTGGGAGAGAGAAAAAAAGGGAGAAGGAAATGGGGTAAGCCAGGCCAAGGAAGCTTGGGTCGGCTGAATGGGGTTTTTTGTTCATTTGGCATTTTTATAGAAAAGCCCTCAGACTTTGTAGAAATTACGGATAGGGCCCTATGTGGCGGCGGCTAGGGTTTATGTTCTTGGAAAATTTTCTTTAGGGTGTTTTGGGTTTTAGGAAATTACAGTTAGACCCTTGGCTGTTTGGTTTCTAGGGTTTTGGCCTCCCAGAGACTCCGATTTCGACACAGTCAGCTTCTATGTGTCCGTAGCGACACGTACTTCTGTACAAAATCATCCGTTTGTTAGATCCAGTCGATGAAGCTTGTCCATTTAGTCATAGATCACTCGAATTGTGTCGACCTGTAATTAAAATAAATAAAACACACAGTCGAGGTCGAACGACAGCAATTACAGCTATATTTAAGTATTTGATGACTAAAGTGAGCATGAAAGATGGGAAAGATATCTAGAAAATGAGCACAAATACGAGAGTTATCACCTATACGCCTTGTTGCTTCTTTGTTCCCCAAAACTTTGTTGAGAGGAAAGGAGGACAAGACAGTGATAAGGTGTCCTTGAAAGTAGTGGAGGAGTTTTCGCTAGTCATCAAGAGGGTGTAACATATCTTTTCCACCTCATTATAGCGAATCTTCGCACCCTATAGTGCTTTGTTGACATAGTAGATGAGGCGTTGTGCCCCTTCTTTTTCTTTGATGATGACCTTATTGACAGCGTTCGGGGTCACAGTGAGGTATAAGAGGAGGGGTTCCTCGTGGTGGGGGCTCATGAGCAGCGGGGGGCTTGTGAGGTACTTCCGTAAGGACTCGAAGACCTCGAAGGCCTCTTGGGCCTTCAGAGTCCCTAGAAGCCTTCCAGTCCTCGGAGGACTTGGAAGAAGTGGAGGCCACGTTCGACCAATCGGGAGATGAACCGACTCGAGGCTGCCATCTGCTCTGTGAGCCTCTGGACTTCCTTAGTGGACATGGGGGAAAGCATCTCATGGATGGCCTGAATTTTCTTGTGGTTGGCCTTGATACCTCTTTGCGAGACGAGAAAGACGAGGAGCTTACCCCCCTGGACACCGAAGGTGCATTTTCCCAGGTTAAGCTTCAACCTGTACTTCCACATGCAGCGGAAGATTTCCACCAAGTCTTCGATATGAGAAGTTTCACTGAGGCTCTTGACGACGGCATCATTGATGTAGACTTCTACATTGCGCCTGATTTGGTCCTTGAGAATGAGACATACGAGGCGCTGAAATGTAGCAAAAGATGCCCAGGGGATGAGGAAGCTTGTCTTTTCTTCATCCTCGACCACCATCCAGCCCTCCTGGTAACTAGAGTAGACGTCAAGGAAACTCATTAGTTCAGACCCAGCTGTGGAGTCTACAAGCTGGTTGATGTGCGGGAGAGGAAATTCGTCCTTCAGGCAGGCCTTGTTGAGGTTGGTGATATCAATGCACATGTGCCATTTCCTGTTGGCCTTCTTGAAGAGGACGGGGTTGGTGAGCCACTCAGGGTGCCACACCTCCCAGATGAATCCCGCTTCGTGGAGTTTGGAGATTTCTGCTTTTATCACATCCTACCTTTTAAGTGATAGCTTTCGTAGCTTTTGCTTGACCGGAGGGTGGCTCTTGGCCACCGAGAGCTTATGCTCCATGACTTCTCTGGGAACACCCTTCATATCGGGAGGTTTCCAGGTGAAAACATCTGCATCTCTAGGAGGAACTTGGTGAGGTCGTTGGTGAGTTCCTTGAGGAGAGTGGCCCCTATGCGTCAAGGCCCTCTTTGTTGCGGTTGTCCTATCCCTTCAAAAAGGGGATGATTTTTAGTGTGGGGAAGTCAACAGTGGAAAGAGAGTGGTGACGGGGAATAGAACAGGAATCTGAGTCTTCCAATTGATACGAGCTCAAAATCCTGAATCTATGAATCAATTGGGAGTGGGAGTAAGGACATCAAGCAAGAACTCTATCATGAAGGGTGAGGAATGAACGGACTTGGTCAAATGAAGATATAAGAAAATTGCCGTGCACTCCACAAAAACATCCTTGATCCTTTCCTTTCGTACGAACAGAGGAAGCTTGGATCAACGAAAACCTATAGGGAAAAAAGGGAAAGATTCTCGACTTTCTATCCACTCTCAGCTAGTCAAGAAGAAGCCGAGAAGATAGAATATCACTCCCTTTTTTGTTAAAAAAAATAGAGATTCTCATGTTTCGAGGAGGGAACCACCTACGAAGGGGGAGTTTGTGAGCAAAGAGACTCACAATAGGAAGGGGTATTGGACTAGTCCATTGATTGTTCTATGAAAGCAGAGACGGAGAGCTCAAAAGAGAGGAAAAAGTTGATTCGACTGATCTAACTACGATCGAACTTTCTGATCCGAGGATGTCTGCTTCCTCCAATCCAAAGGAAGTAAAACTCCCTACCCTGCTCAGACTTTTCCATGGGATAGGTTGGGTCAATGAAAGAGGGATTCGCTGTCTTCGACCATTGCATCGAGGAGATAAAGGGAGAGTAGGACTCAACTCAGGGAAAAGGTGTGAAGACGCGCTCGTCCAAAGGGGAGGATGGATTTCATTGAGGGTTTGCCTAGATCAGAAGGGAAGGATGTGATTCTAGTGGTAGTGGATAGACTCACAAAATATGCACATTTTCTCAGCCTAACTCACGCTTTCACAGCAGCTCAAGTAGCAAGATTCTTCTTAGAAGGGGTGTATAACTGCATGGACTGCCTACACATATTGTTAGTGACAGAGACAAGGTGTTTACTAGTAGTTTTTGGCAGGAATTGTTCAAGTATTTGGGGAAAAATCTTAACCTGAGCTCAAATTATCATCCAGAATCTGATGGCTAGACTATAAGAATTATTCAATGTTTAGAAACTTCTCTCAGGTGTATGGTTTGTCAATGTCCTCAGAAATGGCACAGGTGGCTTGGGCTAGCTGAGTGATGGTACAAAACATAAATTTGAAGACAACAATTGGCATTTGAAGCCTTGTATGGACACCAGAGTTTAGTATTAAGATTATTGTCATAAGTCTAGTGGCAACTGCGGAAGAACTACTTAAAGACAGGGAGCACATAGTCAGGGTGGTTCAAGAATAGTTAAGAAGGGCTCAACAAAGAATGAAACACTTTAAAGACAAGAACAAGGTTGAAAGGAGCTTTGACATAGGGGATATGGTCTATTTGAAATTGCAATCTGACAGGCAGACTTTTGTAGAGTTGAGGAAGAATTGGAAGTTGTCTTTCAAACCAAATTATAAGGGCCATCCAAAGTAATTGAGAGGATTGGGGCTGTGGCTTACAAGTTGGAATTACCTCCAGGTTCCCAAATCCACCCAGTATTCCATGTCTATCAATTGAATAAGAAGATTGTCAGAGAATACCATAACTATACTCTAGAGTAAAACAAACAGAATAGCCCAGTTCTCTTTGTCGTCGAGCTTTATTCCTCAATCCACTTATTTGTTCCCTTCTTTCATATACCTCCCCACCAATAGATAGAGGCAAATGGGAATAACCAAACCACGTCTACAAAATGCCAGTACCATGCAGCTGCTTCAAAGCCAATGTGATGCTTCTTGGTCAGATGACCAAGATATTGGCGAATACCACATATGATCAAGAAAAGTACCTATAATCACATGAAAACCATGAAAGCCAGTTGCTACGAAAAAAGTAGAACCATAAATACTATCCGAAATAGTGGAGTGTGCTTGGTAATATTCCATTCCTTGAAAGCCAGTGGATACTAGAGCCAATGAAACAGTTTCTACTAATGCGTAAACTACTCATTTTTCCTTCCCTGCGAGTATAGCATGATGAGCCCAAGTTACGGTAGCTCTGGATGAAGGGAGAATAGGGGTATTAAGAAGAGGGATTTCCCAAGGATCTAAAACCCCAATCCCTTTTGGGGGCCAAATACCTCTTATCTCTACCGTAGGTGCCAAAGAAGAATGGGAAGAAGCCCAAAAAAAAGCAAAAAGGAACATAACCTCCGAGACTATGAAGAGAATAGAACCATATCGAGGTCCTAATTGTACAGCTTTTGTATGATGCCCTTCCAACGTGGATTCACGTAGAACATCCCGCCACCATACGAACATGGTATAAAGGAGAAATATTAGGCCCAAACTGAGAAGTGTTGCACCCCCTTGAAATGAGTGCATGTACATCACACCTCCTACGGTGGTTGCCAAAGCTCCGAGTGAACCCGAAATAGGCCATGGACTTGGATCTACCAAATGATAAGAATGCCTCTGAGATTCAATCATAAACCACTTTGCCCCTAAAGTATGTAAACCCCCCTTCACCCCCATCCCCTAAAGTGGTCAAGAACGAGGCTCTTCTTTGTATCATTTTATTTTTATTTGACAGGACAAACAAATAGGAAGGGATAATTCTTGCATTGCATTGATAAAGTGAGATTATCAAAAGATCTCTCTATTATTTAGAGAAGAGAGTTGGCGTGGGTTCTACCAATGAAACAAAGAATTTTTTATTGGTCTTTTTCATTCGGAACCCTCTCTGTATTAGTAAGCGGGCCCACACCCAAACTCTGACTTCAATGGTGGGAACAACCTCAGCACTCCGGTGTGAACATGAACAATCATTCTATGAAAAAAATTCATGTATGATAGTGGTCGATCCGTCGGGAGTGACATTTGTTACTTTTGATTTTGTTCACGCGGTGATCTTCTATCTTTCCAAGAGTACTACCCTGTACATAATCTATGTTTGGGGAGACAGGTGCGGTAGAGAGGTCCCCCACTTCGATTCCTATCCCGTTAGCATCTCTGAGCTAAGAGTTGGGATGACTCTGTTAGTTTCGGTCAGGAGCCGGACGGTAATGGACCAACAACCCTTGCTTGTGGAGTAGCTGTAGAGCTAACCTTTGTTCTATTGGTTTGGTGGTTGCTGTAGGATCAAGGATGCCGACTAGAGGAGGGTGAATAGGAGATTAAAAACTTCAAATAAAAACAAATTTTTGCAAAGAAAAGAACCAAATTGCAATTCAATATATTAAAAAGAAAAGATAGAGAGAACGAACACAAGATTTTTCCCGAGGTCTCGGAGACATGCCCGGTCTCCCCTAATCCTCGTTGAAGCACTCAAGTGAATTGAGTCTTGGTTCAATATCCACGAAGGATATTTTTTACTAGTGGTTGCTCCTTGTCCACTCCGGAAAGGCGAGCACCGCTGCCTTTTACAAACACGCCGAGCCTCTCCAACAATATCCGAACAAGAGAGATCAATTGCCACGCCACCAAACCGTCTAGGTGAGGGCATTCACCAAGAGTAATAAGCAGCAAGATCTCTTCTAGACCTCCAACAATCACCGAGAAACTCTAAGTATGCAAGAACGATGCGAACAGAAAACTCGGTGGATCTCAGAAACACTCGACTTGATCAACAGATCAAGATTTTGTGTAAAGAACTAAAACTCAAGAGTATATAAGAATGTGAGGCTGCTGGATGTGCAAAACTAATGCTCAAAGCTTCTATTTATAGCCTCAAGAAATAAAAGAGCTGTTGGAGCTCGAGCTGAAAATCAACAGCTCAAACTGACAGCCAGTTTGCCATACTGACAGTCAGTTTGGTCACGACCAGAAAGAAGTAAAATTCGGAGATAAATCAGCTAGTTGGTTGAGGTCGAAAATGGAAGCAAAATTGTGCAAACTGACAGTCAGTCTCAAACTCAACGGCTGACAAAATTTACAGATAAAAAATAGCTAGCCGTTTGTAGTCGTATATGGAAACTGGTACCTCATACTGACAATCAGTATCACACACTGACAGTCAGTATGGACCACAAAAACGACCAGATCAAATAGAAACTCAAATAAAACGGCTTGAGGTCGAAATGCAAACTGACAGTCAGTTTAGTTCAAAAAAAATTTCAGCTCAAAAAACAACCTCTCTGGACAACTGTCAGTTAACACAAACTGACATCCAAACTGACATTCAGCATAACAAACTGACAGTCAGCATGGAGAAAAATAGTTATAATTTTTAATCCAGAAATCCGATTTAAGAGTTTAATAGCTCGTTTGAAAGATATTTTAAAGGGCTACATTTTTGTCAACAGAAGAAAAAACCATACCTGCCTAGATATTTCTATAAAATGCAAAAACTCTTATACTGTCAAAAACTAAACTGAAAATCCAAATCTTTCAAAACCAAATCCAACCAAAAAAAATGCAATGCAGTGACCTATCAATTTCTCGGTTTATGTTGAAAATTTAGAGAAGACTTGCAACCCCTCTTTATAGTATGGTTAAAACTAAAAATAAATTTCTAAACCGATCAACCTCCAAACGCCGAGATCGGTAAAATTAAAAACTCATATTACCTTAAGTCCTTTGCATTTCTCGATTTTGTTCTCATCTTTGTGCTTTGCGACTTGTGCTTGATCCATTTTAAGTTGGGTTTATCTTGATCATCTTGCATTTCTTCCCAACACAACTCTGAATCAAATATCTCAACAGCACAATTAGTCTGAAACACTTTGTTTTCATTAGTCATCAAAATTAGGTCAGGCATAACAGCCTAGATGCAACAGTTGCTACCAAGACGATTTCTTTATGCCCATCAAAGAACCTCGAGATTCTAATCCACGAAAAATGATATGAGAAATTTGATACAACTCAACTACATAATGAGGGCGACCGGTGACCTCAGTTTCTGACTCGTGCCATTGAGCTCTTTCTTGGAAACTTGGACAACTTATAATGATGTTTGTCCCACATATCAGACGGAAGATCAAGTTAAAAAATTCTAAAGCTTTCGTCTCAATTCATATTTAGCAGTGAGCAATCTATGTTTGTGATCTGGTATATTTCACTTCTCCGACATCTTACTTAGTTTCCCCCTCATCTTTTAGCAAAAAGCCGCTCCACAGTAGTAAACTCTCATCTTTTGTGTTCGCCGAAGTGATAATAGTCACATTGAACCCTTGAATATGCTCGAAGATCTTGAAATGATCTTCCAGTTCCTGGGAGAATTCACAAAACTTCGTTTCTGTCAACGATTTGGACTGAGGGTCCCCTGTCAATCTTAGGCAGATTTGTGAGTTGTATGTGAGACCTTTCAATGTGCCCTCAGGTAAGATATGATAAGAAATGTAATAAGAATGCAAAGATTTATACAGGTTCAGGCCCACGATGGTGAGAGTAAAAGCGCTACGTCCTGTTGTGATTTCACTAAGTATGGAAAAAGTGTTTACAAGAAGAGGAGATTATCACAGGAAACAATTTCCTTTTGTACTTATGCCTAACTAACTATTTCTAAGTCTTCAAACGTTGTAGACTTCAAAGAGTTTTTCTCCCCCCTTTACATCGTGCATCAACTATCCTTTTATATAGAAGGAAAGGATGCCAATGCAAAGTAGTTCTGGACGGTTGCCATAGTGCAGTTCGTATAACCGCACCCATCCTCTTTGCCAGTTGAGCACGTGCAATCATCGATAACCGCACATGTTAACTCCCTAGCAGTTGTCTTCACTTGTGGGAGAAATTATCTTGATCCTGAGGATGTGTCTAGTAAAGGCTTAAACATCCCTAGGTTATCTTGATTGCGCATAGTCAGCGACCTTCTGACCGCTCATCGCTTGCGACCTTATGATCGCTCAAGTACTGTGATCATAAATTGACTCTGTATCGCAACCCCTTAATGTGTAGGAAGCTGTCCACTTGCGACCATAGCGGCTGCTAAGACACACAGACACATATTAGATTCAAACCAGACTTGAACCTGATATATGTTAAGTAAACTATCTTGGGTGATAATCCTCGTCAGCTAGCCCCCAAATTTGAAGAAATGAGAAGACTTATTTACTTCAAATTTAGTTTGTATCGAATTATGCAACCTGACGCTCCAACTTCTTCAGTTGGCGCTGTTTCGCCGTGTGACTTTTTATCTCTCAAGAGAACCTTTGGGTTTTTCTTGACAGGTAATCATGAATTTATTAACTCGCTTAACCAAGGAAAAAAGCCATACGTGCTTTTGAAGAACTCGAGGCGTCCTCGAATGCGAACCATCACCTCCGGGCTCTATAAATAGCGAAGCCTTTTGATTTTGAAACTCACTAGCTTTCCTTTGGCTAAGTTTTAGAATGTGTTTCCTATTCTTAACTTTCATCTATTCTTATCTTAATGGCGCACCGAGACTCCAAGAAGATTGTTGAGAGTGATGAGGAAGAAATAGAAACAGGATTCAAGATTGATCAAGATCTTCAGAAGGTAGTTCTTTTCAGAAAACCTCTTATACAAATCTTTCCTTTATGGTTGGATTTGTTTCCAAAGCAATTTCTTTTTGAACTTACAGGTACTCGAGGAACTGATCCCTCTTAAGAGGAGATCCATAAATGACGAAGGATCCTCCAGTGGAGCTGCAACAAAAAAGCTAAGGGGAGCTGATATGCGGGCTGCCACACTGCCCCTTTCTTTGGCCCCTGCAACTCATCCAGTTGCATCTTCATCTCCACCTTTGGAGATCCACAACAATCCTTCCAATTTCCACTCTTTAGTGGAAATTTGACCAAGTCCTCCTCTTTTGTTGGGTGATCAACTTTCTGGAGGAAGTCGTGCACTTCCACGACCAAATCCCCTTCAAAGCTTGGCTTTCTCCTCTGCTCCTCAGGTAATCATCTTCATCCTTTCTGTTGGTCATATGTTTTTGAAACTAACCCATGAATGTATAGGAGGTGAAGGCCCCTGGAGCTCCCAGTGATCAGCTTGCTGAGATACAAACTCTTTTGAGGGAAAAATCTGACTTGGTCAGAACCCTCAAAGAAGAAAAAGAGGCGCTGAAGAAGCGTTCTGAGGAGATGTCCTCAGCCATTCTGCACCTGGCAGAATGGTATGATGGAGCTCGCGAAGAGGCGTGTAAGCTTCGGTTAGAAAGAAATCGTTCCCGAGAGCAGCGAGACCTCTCAGACACAATAAGGAATAGTTGTACTCCCTTAATAATGGATGACGTCAATAGGCTTAGAGACGTCGCTAGTTCTCTTGGGGCGGCCAGTGTTGATCCCACTAATGTCGCCATGTACCTAGGAGAACTTTTTCAATTACTTTCGGATCATGTTGATGCTTTGGTTGCCTGTATCCCTTTGTTTGTAAGTATTGTAAGAAATAAAGAATTTCTTTTCCTCACATACTTGACTTCTTGAATGATCATATATAACTTATAATCCCTAATTGGTGTTCTCTGTGTGAAAAATGACAACAAAAAAAACACTTCTGCGATCAGAACATACACAGGTAATATGTCTCCTGTCCGAAACCAATTCCAGACTGCGGTCTCAGGATAGTGTTGAGGCCATAAGGAACATTACGGTCAGAGAACAGCCTTGAGACCACACTTAGCACTAAAGTCACAAACAATACCAAGATCATAGAATTGCGTTGCGATCATGACTGGTACTGTGATCTCAAAACAATGTTTTCTTTCAAGATTGTGTCAGTGCTGAAAAATATAAGTTCTTTTCCTGAAATAATTTCTCACATAATTATCTGTACCATAGCCCCTGAATGTGAAATAAAATGTTCTTTATTAATTTTCAATAGATACATTTTTTTTCAGATTCTCAACAGGGTAAATGATATCGTAATGGGTTCCAACAGAAAAGACACCCGGTATGGAAAATTATTAAAATAATGAACCTGGCTAGTAGTTGTCATGGGCATATAAAAGGAAGGAGTGGCTTGTTTGAGAAGCTTCAGAACCAAAACCCTCTTTTGCCTTACCCATTCTCGCTGCACAAAACCCTCTTCTTGCACCTTGCTCTCATTGCCTCCAAAAAGTTGTCGCCTTTACACTAATTGCATCGTCGATGGTGTCCTAGAGCCGATCAATTCATCACAATGAGGAGAGCCTGATAACGCTTGAGAGAGAGGAGATCCTTCCTGATGTGACGCGAGCGGTCCGATCTTTCGATGAGAACAGCAACTATCGATTTGTGCAGACGACTCTCACAATCCGGCTACCAACCATACACGACTGATACGCCCTGGCAATCGCTGAACCAACTTCGGATTGTTATCGACTGAACTAGAAGTACGATCGATCTGATCACGAAGATCTATCCCTGCAAGCAATCGAAGAACAAGCAAGAACAAGATAAACAAGCAATCTAAAATTGCAAATATAGGTTGAATCACGATGAAGAGTTGGGGTTCCGAATACAGATATTGATATTGATCTAGCCGACCAAGAAAAATATCTCAATAGCTTCACGAAGGAAAGACTACAACTAAACAAAACCCGCAGAACCCTAATGGTTCGGCCAGATTATATAGAGGAGGTAAAAGAGGTCAGTGGCCAGGTAAGGAAACCTGAAACCGACATGGACTCTTTCCCTACTCGGACTCTAACTCGATACATGGGCCTTGACCCAACCAAAAAGATGATGCAGCACCGACTAGGCCCAATCAGAATCTGGTCGAAACTTGTTTTGTCAATTGCCGGCGATCCAGAAAGAATTTGGATGTGGGGCTAGATCCATTGGAAAGATCTCGTCATAGGCTTCTCCGTGGACTATAAGAACGTCCCAATCGGCCTTCGTATGAGGGAGTTATTCTCATTTGAAGGCAGGCTGCTCCTGGATGGCCGAACCGGACTCCAATTCGAATCCATCCCGGACTCCAACTTGACTTGGGCTCCTTGCTGGTCCTTGCGTCCTTACTGGTCCTCTCCGTGGTTTCTAAGCACAATATTATCACTATTAGGTAGTAAACCATTCTCAAAACCATATATATATAAACTTAGGAACGAATTCACCTGGCAATGCAACAATCGGGCTTTGCTGCGTGTTATTAGTCCTTGTGTAACAAGCGGAGGATTATGGTTGGTGCTATGGTTGGTGCGTGTATCCGAAGAAGTAATGTCCTCATCATCCTCCCCTGTTTGCATTTGAGTCATCCTCGACTCAAGCTCATCTTCCTCACCCAAATATGGCTTCAAATATGCAATGTTAAAGGTGGGACTAACCCCGAAATCTGCAGGCAAGTCAAGCTTGTATGCATTATTGTTTGTCGTGGTGTAAAAAATACCACGGCAGGTTTGATGACGTGCGCAACACGTGTCCCTCAACGCGAGCTGACCGTGCGACGGGTCACCCTGCGTTGGACAATCCCAGAGATTGACAGGGGTTTATACAGGTTCGGGCCTCAGTTGAGGCCCTAGTCCTGTCGACGTGCTCCCGACGAGCGTCGGCTAGGGGGCTCTCTCCCGAAGAGAGGGCTCCAGAACACGCCTTTTTGTCTTTTTGGATTGAGTACAAATGAATGTCTTAGGTTACAAAAGAGGGTTACAAGGGTATATATAGACCCCAAAAGACGCAAATTACTGAACTACCCCTGCTGCCACCGTAGGATCGGGAGCAAAACGGTCTTCTGACGAGGTTCAGGGCACCGATTTCTGACACGTGGCGGCCCTTGAAATCAGTGCCCACCAGAGGAGCACCGGGGGAAAACTCTCCCGAGCCCGGAGAAGGTGCGCCGGGGGAGGTCTCCCCCGAGCCCGGGGGAGGGCTCCGGGAGACGTCTTCCCCGGCCCGGAGAAGGGACTCCGGGAGAGGAGCTCTCCCTAGCCCTGAGGAGGTGCGCCGGGGGAGGTCTCTCCCGAGCCCGGGGGAGGGCTCCGGGAGACGTCTTCCCCAGCCCGGAGAAGGGGCTCCGGGAGAGGAGCTCTCCCTAGCCCGGAGGAGGTGCGCCGGCGGAGGTCTCTCCCGAGCCCGGGGGAGGGCCCCGGGAGACGTCTTCCCCGGCCCGGAGAAGGGGCTCCGGGAGAGGAGCTCTCCCTAGCCCGGAGGTCCGCCGGGGGAAGTTTCTCTCAACCCCGGAGAAGGAACTCCCATGGTGACGTTTCTGGCGTTGGCTAGTATTTTCCCCCAACAGAAGCCCCCTGCACCCCCGGGGACACTTTGCTGTCGCCGGGGGGTGCGATTCGTTACCTTAGAAGCATGGCTCTCCCGGGGAGCGAATATAACATCCATAACTCGCCCTCGTCCGGGAGAGGGGCACTATTTAAGTTGGCCATATATTGCCTCGATGTTTGTACGACCTTTCGTATTCACGGTGTAGATCCCTCGAGCTGACACGTGGCAGCCATCGAGGGCACCTCAGCTGCCTATATAAGGAGGGGCCCACCTCAAGGGAGGCACGCTTTCTTTCTCCTTAATCCTCATAATCCACCAAATTCTTCGGGAGTAACCTCTTCCCTGGTTGCTCTCCGGAACTAACTTCTCCCCCGGTTTCACAAAGCCCTGCGGGAGAAGAAATGGCGTCGAAGGGACGCGGGAAGGCTTCGGGTGTCCCGGAGGACGCAACCTCCGATTATCTCGGGACAACCGAGTTTGCGGCGGGGGACCGGGACACCCTCATCTCCCGGAGGATTTTTGCGGAGAGGGACATTCGCGTCCCGGCTGCGGGGGAGACGACCCCAAACCCCCGGGAAGGAGAAATTGTGGCCTTCATGGCCTTCATCCAGGCGGGCCTGCGGCTCCCGATCCACCCGCTTCTCCGAGATTTCCTCCGGGAGCACGGGATCGCCTTGAACCACCTAACACCCAACGTTCTCGTGAGGATGGGGCTGTTTCTGTGGTTAAGCGAGACAGCCGCCGGAGTGGAGGGGACTCTCCGCCTCTTCCAATACTTTTACCGGGTGCAATCGAAGAGCTCCCCGGTGGTGAAGCACGGGCCCAAGTCTACTTGCGGCTCCGTGATGCTGAAATTCGCTCCCTCCCGGGCGGAAGAGTACCCGGTGGCCGCCTCCCAAGAGCACTGGGAGGGATGGAGCCGGAAATGGTTTTATCTCCGGGCGGGCGACCCGGAGATGATTTACTCCGCGAGGCCGGCGACATTAGGTCGTTCCCCCGGCCCTCCGGTGCTGACGATGGAGGAGCTAACCTCCGTCGCCAAAATGAAGGAGGCTCGCTCCCAGAGGAGCATGCGAGACTTAGCGGAGGAGCTGCTCCTCCTCCGGCTTAGTCCCTTCAGCCGGAGTAGGAAGGGTCCGGGACTGGGCCCGGAGCTTCGTCCCCCGCGATTCCCGGTGGCGCGGCGTAAGTTTCTTCTCTCCGGGAGTTCACACATCGCGGGGATTAGTTTCTAAAACTTTGCTTTTTGCAGTTAGGTCCTACAAGTCCACCCGGGAGAAGGCGGAGCACCTCCTCGGGAGGTACTACGAGGACGAGCACTCCCGGTGTCTTGCTGCCATCGGGGAGGGTCCTCCCCGGAACATCGTCTCCGAGGCCTTCGGGATGACCCTCCCGGAAAGGGTTCCACTTCTAACCCCGGGCTCCCACAGGCGGCGGGAGACGGGGGCGCTCCCGGCGGCCAAACGCGGTAAGACCGCGCAGGTACCGGGAGAGGGCTCCAATCAAGACCACCCCTCTTCACCAGCGCCGGCACAGAGGCCGGCGGGGACGCCCGATGCGCCGGGAAAGACAAGACCCCCGGGGCAGGTGAGGTCCTCCCCGGGCCAAGCGACTCCGGGGACGCGTCGAACGCCGGGGGAGGTGAGGCCATCTCCGGTCCAAAGTACGATGGCCCCCCGGCGACCGGGGGAGACTACTCCTCCGGCTCAAGTCACCCCCCAGCGGGGGTCGCAGCCCCCGGAGCCGGGGCATGAAGAGAGCCCCACGGACACGGCCACGCTGGTCGCGCAACTTGATGCCCTGGGGGCATCAGGTGTGTTCGACCACGTGGTCGTGGAGGAGGATGAGTCCACCTCCGGGGACTACGACGCCACTCCTTCCCCGGAGCAAGCTCTTCGAGAGGATCCCCCGGGGGTGTACTTCCGGGGCAACGGGGCCTTCGCGCGCCTGGATGCCCTCTTTGCCCCCGACGTCGCGTCTTCCCCAACACCGCCTGCCGGGGGAGCGACCCATCACGTCCCCCCCGGGGGCGGCACCTCGACGACACCGCAACCGGGGAAGGGAGCCCCCAGGACGCTACAGTGCTCTCCCCGCGCGGGGGACGGGAGGTCCCCCGCCCCACCACTGGGAGACACTCTCCAAGGCTCCGGGAGTGGGGTTGGCCACGGGGGCCTGCCTATGGGAGGAGATCCCCGTTCCCCAGCGCGGGGAGTGTCTCTCTTCTCCTCGGAGGAGACGCGCAAGCTCTCCCTGAGCCTCGTCACCCCTACGGTGCGAGCTCACGTCCGGGAGGGCGGCATTGATGAGCGGTACGGGGAAGTCGTCTCCCTGGCCTTACAGGTGAGAAACTTGAAAACTCCCTCCTCCTCGCTTGCATTTACTGACATTCTTTTTCCTTAGACCACCGCCGTAGCTCGCGCCGTCCGGACTCGCCTCGCCCGGGAGAGCGAGGACATGAGGGCGGCCTTGGCCGCCGCGGAAGCGGAGCGTGACGCCGCTGTCCGGGAGAGGGACGCGGCAGTCCAGGCCCGGGAGAGGTTCGTCCAAGAGAGGGACGCGACCGCCCGGGAGCTGGAGCGCATCCGGGAGGAAGTGCTGGCCCCCGCGGAGGTTGCCCGGGACACCGCCGTCCGGGAGCTGGAGGGCGTCCGGGAGCAGCTCGCGTCCTCCGAGGAGGCTCGCTCCCGAGTGCTTCAGGAGGCGGAGGCTACGGGGGCGCGAGCCCTCGTGTCAGCGGGGAATCGACTCCGGGCCACGTTGATTGGGCTCGGAGTCGAGTTCCGGGAGGAGGGGAATCCTCGCAACCCGCTGGTGTCTTTGGCGGAGGCGCGTAGGTTCCTCACCCGGCACATCGCGGCGATCCCGGAGGCCGCGGATGTCCGTGCCCGGGCCTTGGCGTCCACCACCGCCGCGCTCGCAGCCTCCTTGGTGGAGTACGAGGGGGCCGGGGCCCAAGCTATTGGGCGCCTCGTCCCCCGGAGCTTCCAGGAGTTTTACGAGCCACGCCGGGCGGCGCTGGAGGAGTTGGCGGGGGCTTTCTACGACCGCGTGATTGAGCCCCCGCGAACGAGACGTCCCCAAGCGGCCGGGGAAGAAGCTCCGGGCGACGCCTCCTCCGGGGGGGACGACGCCGGGAAAGTATGAGCCTCCTGTCCCCCCTGGGTAGATTAGGGGATTTTTTTGTATAGGATTTTTGCTCCCGGTAGTTCCGTAGGGGGAACCCCGGACTTGTAAATTATTCATCAATGAAATGAAAAATTTTTGCTAAGTTGTATCTCGTCATGGTCAGGTGTCCGGGGCGGGGGTCCCGGAGAAGGACGTGGAAATCACTCCCATCTCCGGGAGTCTCGCCCCCGGTGTCCCCCGGGGGGAACAAGCCTTGCTCCGGTGGTTGCCCGATTGGCACTTGGCGAATTTTGACAACCACCGTGCGGAGTTGCCTGAACCTCCCCCGGGAGTGTGGGAGGCGATTCCTTTGCAGATCGAACCTCCCGAAGGGTATGAATACTGGCCGGAGGACATGTTCAACGCGGCGAGGCGACGAGTTCGAAGCTTGTACCGGGACATGGCGAGGACTTGACGATGGGCCTAGGAGATGCTAGTTCTCCGCATTAGGCATAGGTAGCCTCCCATATGCCCACCGGGAGTAGTCACTCCCGGTTGTACCCTGTAAGCCTACCGGGAGAGGCTGTGTCCCGGCTTATTTTCCATGGAATAAAAAAGATCGCACTTTTCGTTTATTTTGTGCTTCTAAATCACCGGGAGAGAGTATTTGGGGGATAAACTCCGGGGGAGCGAGGCTCCACTTCCGGAGACGATGTTCCGGGGGAGGTTCCTCCTCCGGAGACAACGACTCCGGGGGACGGAGGACTGGGCAGCAAGGCTCCACCTCCGGAGGACGAGGTTCCGGAGGAGAGGCTCCTCGGGAGACAGCTCCTCCGGGGAACGAGGATCCGGGGAGCAAGGCTCCACTTCCGGACAAAGGTCCGGGGGAGAGGCTCCTCCGGAGACAACTCCTCCGGGGGACGAGAATCCGAGGAGCAAGGCTCCACCTCCGGACAGAGGTCCGGGGGAGAGGCTCCTCCTCCGGGGGACGAAAGTCCGGGGAGCAAGGGCTCCATCTCCGGAGGATTCTAGATGCCTTATATGCTCCCCGAAGGGAATTTAGCTAGGTATTTCATCTCCCCCTGCAGCAGGGGGTGACCTAAACAGGCGGCCCGCGCTGAAATCATAAGAAAATTTGTTCCCATGAGGGGTGGCACCCTCGAAGGGTTATCCTCGTGCAGGCGAGTGTGTGATAAAAGATCTATCGGTCACGCGACCTAGAGCGCTCCCGGAGGAGGAAGAGCATAAAAGCAAGCTCTAGAGTGTATGGGGGGGGGGACTAGTCCCCCAAAGTGACTCGTTACCTCGGTTCCTTGGGAACCAGGTTGCCGCTTACGCCCTCAGTCCACGAGGGGATATTGTAAGCCGCCCAAGGGGGAACGGGGCTCCCGCCGTCGGGGCTTAAGGCTGAGCTGGAGCCTGTAGCTTCCTCGCGATGAGGGCATCCTCAGGGGGCATCCTCACGGGGAGGGCATCCTCGAGATGAGGGTATTGCCTCAGGGGCGATTAAAGAAGTCTGCACAAAAACATGGAGAAAAAACCATTTGCATTGATTGAAACAAGCTGTTACAATGCCTCCACCCTTTGCGGGATCGCAGACAAAGGGGCAGAGGGCAAAAGGGCCTTTGAGACCATTGTTACAACTCACCGCGCCTTCCCCTTGTGAAGTCCAAATAAGGGGAAGGGGGGAGGCTCGGAGACTAAGTGTAAAATTTGCGGAGCAGGTCCGCGTTCCATGTGTGCTTCAGCTCTTGGTCTTCGAGAGTAGAGAGCTTGTAAGCCCCCGAGCCAAGGATTGTGGAAATCCTGTATGGCCCTTCCCACTTTGGGCTGAGCTTCCCTTGGGCTTGAGGGTCGGTGACGCGCTTGAGGACAAGGTCTCCCAAACGGAAGGCCCTCCCCCGAACACGCTTGTTGTAGGCGCGCGCCATCTCGCGTTCTTAAATGGCGTTGCGGAGGAGGGCTCTGTCCCGCTCTTCTTCAACGAGGTCCACCTCCAGCCTCTGGTTGTCTTCGTTGGCTTGAAACGCGGCTGCCGAGACTCCCTTGAGGAGTTCGACTCGCAGCGATCGGAAATTGATTTCCGAGGGTAGCACTGCCTCAGCCCCGTACACGAGCGAGAAGGGGGCACGCCCTGTTGCTCGGCTTGGGGTCGTTCGCATGGAGCAGAGAATGCTCGGGAGCTCTTCCGCCCATGCCCCACGCCTAGAGGCGCTTTGCTCCAGGCGGCGACGGAGCCCTTGGAGGATAACTCCATTGACGCGCTCCACCGCCCCATTGCTCTTGGGGTGAGCCACTGAGGCGAAGTGGAGGGTCGTACCCAAGTTCTGGCAGAACTCGCGAAAGATCGCTGAGTCGAACTGGGTTCCGTTATCCACGGTAATCTCGCGGGGACCCCGAATCGGCACACTATGTTCTTCCAAAAAAACCTTTGCACCGCACGAGATGTGATGGCGGCGAGGGGCTCGGCCTCCACCCATTTGGAGAAGTAATCCACAGCCACAACCGCATACTTGTATCCCCCCGACGCTGGGGGGAACGGGCCTAGGAGGTCCATTCCCCACCGCGCGAAGGGCCACGTGAGGGGGATTGCCTGCAGAGTTGCGGAGGGTAGGTTGGAGCCCTTTGCCATTTTTTGGCAAGCCCCGCAAGCAGAGACGAGGTCTCTTGCGTCGCGGTCGACCGTTGGCCAGTAGAAACCCTGCGGATGGCTTTAGACGCGACGGCCCGGGGGCCGAGGTGAGAACCACAACACCCGAGGTGAATATCTTCGAGGAGCTGAACTCCCTCCTCCCGCGGGAGGCAGCGAAGCAGCGCTGAGGCTCCTCGCTTGTACAAAGTCCCTTCTATCAGCACGTACGCTCATGCCTTAGCGCGAAGGCGCTTGGCTTCGGCTTCATCGGAGGGCTCCCCCTCTCCCTTGATGCAAGAGATAAGGGGGGCCATCCAGGATGTGGCCCGGACGATTTCCGTGACGACGGGGTCGCGGGACTCAGAGTCCGGGTCGGGAGCCGTCGCGGAAGGTTTTGAGATGACTTCCAAGAAGGCCCCTTCGGGGAGAGGCCCCCGAGCACTTGCTGCCCTGGCGAGGGTGTCGGCTCGATCGTTGTCCCTACGCGGGATACGACGCACCTCGAGGCCGTCGAAGTATTTTTCCATCTTCCGGACCTCGTCCAGGTAGAGGCTCAAATTCGGGTCATGGCACAAGTAGGACTTGTCCATTTGACATACCACGAGTTGAGAATCCCCCTTGACGAGAAGGCGTCGGATGCCCAAAGAGCGGGCGAGGCGTAGCCCTAGGAGAAGGGCCTCATACTCCGCGACATTGTTCGTCGCGGGGAACTCGAGCCTGGCTGCATATTCGAGGGTTCTCCCCTCGGGGCTTCGTAGGACTACTCCCGCGCCCGCTCCCGCCAGGCATAGGGAGCCGTCGAAGAAGAGGGTCCAATGGTCGTCGCGCGGCGGGGCGGCATGCGCTTCTTCTTCCAGCCTAGGGACCGGAGCCCACTCGGCCACAAAGTCCGCCAGGACCTGCGATTTGATCGCGGTTCATCCGGTAAGGGATAGCGAGAAGGGGGCTAGCTCGGCCCCCCATTTCCCTATCCGTCCGGTCGCTTCCTTGTTCCGAAGCACCTCTCCCAAAGGGAGAGAGGAAGGCACCGTGATAGGGTGGCCTAGGAAGTAGTGGCGGAGCTTCCTGGAGGCCATTAGGAGGGCGTAACAAACCTTCTCCATCTTCGTATATCTCGTTTTAGCGCCTCGGAGAGCTTCGCTCACATAGTAAACTGGGCGTTGGTGCCCATCTTCTTCCTTGACGAGAACCGCGCTGACGGCAACCGGAGTGGCCGCGAGGTAGAGGAGCAAGGGCTCCCCCTGACGCGGGCTTACGAGCATTGGAGGGCTCGCGAGATATTTCTTCAGGTCCTCGAATGCAGTCTGTGTCTCGGGGGTCCAATGGAACCCCTCAAGGCCGCGGAGGATCTTAAAAAATTGGAGGCCGCGCTCCCCCGAGCGCGAGACGAAGCGACTTAACGCGGCCAAGCGGCCAGTGAGTCGTTGTACATCCTTGACAGAACGCAGTGGAGGCATGTCGAGGAGGGCCCGAATTTTTTCGGGATTGGCTTCGATGCCCCTTTGGGACACAAGGAAGCCGAGGAGCTTTCCTCCGCGAATGCCGAATGCGCATTTTTCCGGGTTAAGCCTTAACCCGTACTTACGGAGATTGCGGAAGGTCTCTCCCAAGTCTTCGATATGAGTGTCCGAGCGCGCGCTCTTGACGACTGCATCGTCAACATACACTTCCACGTTGCGGCCAATTTGATCCCTCAAGACCAAACTCATCAGGCGCTGGAAAGTTGCCCCGGCGTTTTTAACCCGAAAGGCATGTGGACATAACAGAAGGTACCGAGGGGAGTTATAAAACTCGTCTTTTCCTCGTCCTCCTCCGCCATTCGGACTTGATGATAGCCCGAGTAGGCGTCCAAAAAGCTCATCAGCTCGCATCTCGCGGTGGAATCCACCAGTTGGTCGATCCGCGGGAGCGGGAAGTCATCTTTGGGGCAAGCTTTGTTGAGGTCGGTGAAGTCGACGCACATTCTCCACTTGCCGCTTGCCTTCTTTACGAGGACGGGGTTCGCTAGCCACTCGGGGTGTAGGACCTCCCGAACGAACCCCGCCTCCCGGAGTTTAGTGATCTCCACCTTGATGGCCTCCTGCCTCTCGAGGGAGAGCTTTCTCATTTTCTGTTTCACCGGTAGGCGGCCGGGTATTACTGCAAGCTTGTGCTCGATAACATCCCTGGGCACACCCCCCATGTCCGCGGGCTTCCATGTGAAGACGTCCGCGTTTTCGTGAAGGAAGTCGGCGAGTTGCGTCGCGTGTTCCTCGGGGAGATCAGCCCCGATCATGATGGTCTTCCCCTCGTCCTGGAAAAGAGAGATTTCCCGAAGGTCTCCCTCAGGGCGAGGCTTGGGAAGGAACTTCCCGGGGAGCGTGATTGGCATGTTTGGAATTGAGGGGGAGCTCCCTCCCCCCGGGGCCTTGACCAGGTTAACGTCCCCGATCACTGCGGAGGCGCGCTCGTAGAGAGAGCGAGCCACACCCTGGTCACCATGCACGGAGATCACCCAGCTCGGCCCGGGGATCTTCATGCAAAGATAGTTGTGGTGGACTGCTGCTCCTAAGCGGTTGATGATGGTTCTCCCCATTATGGCGTTGTAGGAGGAGGGGAGATCCACCACGTCGAACCGAACCATTTCGGTCCGGTAATTATCTGGGGTGCCGAATGTCATCGAGAGGTCGACCTTCCCCATGGGATGTATGGTTTTCCCCGGGACGAATCCTTGCAGGGGCCCCACCGCGGGTTGCAGGAGCTTCTCGTCCACCTGCATTTCTTTGAACGCCTTTAGGTAGAGGACGTCCGCGGAGCTCCCGCCGTCCACCAAGATTCGGGCAAGGCGGCAGTTGAACACGGTGGCTGAGACGATCAGCGCGTCATTGTGGGGGAAGCGCACCCCACTCGCGTCTTCGATGGTGAACGTCAACGGGACGTCCGACCATTTGGACGGCCGGGACGTGTTAACGGCCCCTATTACCTTCACCTCCCGCGCATACTCTTTGCGCTGGTGTTTGGAATCTCGCTCGGAGGCAGATCCTCCCACAATGACATTGATGTGCCTCTCGGAGGCTTGGAAGGGGAGCTCGTTGCTCGAACCCTTTTCCTGGCCTTGCCTCTGACGTCCCCCTGGCGGAGCGGGGAGTGCCGCCAAGGCTGGTGATGGAAGGGGTAAGGAGGTAGAGCCTCCTCCTCCTCCCCCCGGCCCATGTTGCTCGAGGAATGTCGCGAAATGGTTGAGGAGCGCGTGGCATTCTCGGGTTGCATGGGAGTTGGACTTGTGGTAAGCGCACCACAAAGTGGCTCCAGACTCCTTGCCTTCTTGCGGACGGGAGGATCGGCTTCCTCCACCGCCTTTGGGCTTGGAAAAGGGGCGCTGTCCCCGGTTAGGCTCCCGAGAGCCGCCTCCGCCTTCGAGGACGAAAGTGTCCCGAGGCCTTGGCTCGTTGCTGGGCCCCCTCTGGGGACGTTTGTTGGAGGGGTCCTTCGCGTCCCTCTCCCCGGGGACGGAGGTCCCCTGGTGCTTTTTCCAGAGATCGTCTTCTTTGGCTCTCGCGTACTTCTCGAGTACATTGAAGAGCTCGTCGGCGGAGGACGGGCAACTCCGGGAGAGTCTTCGGTGGAGCTCTCCCGGGAGAATGCCACTCTTGCACGCTTCGATCACCGTCGAGTCGGGGACGTGAGCCACCTTGCTCTTGATCTACGCGAAGCGTTTGAAGAAACTTCGTATTGTCTCCCCCGACCGTTGGCGAACGGTGTACAACTGCGACGAATCCAGGGGACGGATGTAATTCCCCTGGAAATTTGCGCAGAATTCGCGCTTCAGCTGCGCGAATGACTTGATGGACTCGCTCTTTAGGTTATAGAACCATGAACGAGCTATTCCCGAGAGGTAGAGGGGGAAGACGTTGCATTGGACGCTTTCGTCCCCCCCAACCGCCGAGATGGCCGTGGAGTACACCTGCACGAACTCGTAGGGGTCGGCCTCCCCGTAGTAGTGCTCGATATGGGGCGGCCGATATGGTTTCGGCCGCCGAACACGCCGGAGGCGGCGGCAAAGGGGTTGGTTAGCCCCTTCCACTTCCTTTGGGGAGTTTGCATCGATATCCCCCTTCACGGGGGAAGCGCGTTCATTGTCCGAATCGGAGAGGGGTCCCAACGGACCGCCGGCCTTCCGGTATCGCCTTCGCTCTTCGGGGTTGGTGGAGCTCACCTCTTGTATCTCGGGGGGACCTCCGGAAGTGACGGAGGCCTCTTGCATGGGTCTTTTACCCTTGTCTGTAGGGACAAGGGGGGCGCGCTTGCGCGCGAGTGATTCCTGGCCGTACCGGGACGGGGCGCCTTCGGACCTTGCCGCGCGCATGCGCTCCACCTCCTCCCGAGTGAACCGCGTTTGGTTCACTGGGGGAGCCCGAGGAGGGGGACCCGGGGGAGGAGGCGGAGATGCGCCCGTCACCGGCGCGGGAGAGGAATCGCGGGCCGGACGAGTCCCGGCCACGGAGACGGCCCGCGGCGTGGGAAGACTTCCCCATGGGGGAACGGCCTGTAATGTAGGAATCACCCCGGGGATACCCGTTGGGATAGGCGTAGTCCCAGGGGGGAGAATTCCTTCTGGGGCAAGGGATGGTTCGGGAACGGGAGAACCCCCGGGGAACGAAAGCCCTCCCGGCGGGGGGTAGTGACGGACCTCCGGAGGTGGGAACACCTCCCGGGAAAGGGTAGCCCCCGGAGACGGGCTGACCCCCCGGGAGTGGACCTCCGGAGGTGGGGACGCCTCCCGGGAAAGGGTAGCCCCCGGAGACGGGCTGACCCCCCAGGAGTGACGGACCTCCGGAGGTGGGGGTGCTTCCCGGGAAGGGGAAAGCCCCCGGAGCGAAGAAGGTTCCTGGGTGTCCCATCATGAACGGAGGTGCCATCCCTCCGAACTGGAACGGGTGCGGGTACGCGGGGGCCGGAGGCCGCGCTATGGCGCGTAACAACTCTTCCAGAGTACATTGTGCGCGAAGCTGTCCCTCCACCAGTGCCCCGAGTAGCGGGTCACCTGAAGTTGAAGGCATTACCTGGGGTACGCTTGGTCCTCCCAAACCGGAACCTTCGGGCAGGCTCACAGGAGTCGTTCCCCCGCCAAGGATGACGGGAGAGTTGAGTGTTGCGCCCCCCCGAGTGTCCCCGGGAGGGGGGGTCGCGACGACGGCCCCTTGCGCGGGTGGTGCAGGGTTGCTAGGGCCAGCATCGTTGGAGATGGAGGTTAAGTGCCTCATCCTTCTTGGAGCCATGACTATTTGTCACGCGTCCCCACGGTCGGCGCCAACTGTCGTGGTGTAAAAAATACCACGGCAGGTTTGATGACGTGCGCAACACGTGTCCCTCAACGCGAGCTGACCGTGCGACGGGTCACCCCGCGTTGGACAATCCCAGAGATTGACAGGGGTTTATACAGGTTCGGGCCTCAGTTGAGGCCCTAGTCCTGTCGACGTGCTCCCGACGAGCGTCGGCTAGGGGGCTCTCTCCCGAAGAGAGGGCTCCAGAACACGTCTTTTTGTCTTTTTGGATTGAGTACAAATGAATGTCTTAGGTTACAAAAGAGGGTTACAAGGGTATATATAGACCCCAAAAGACACAAATTACTGAACTACCCCTGCTGCCACCGTAGGATCGGGAGCAAAACGGTCTTCTGACGAGGTTCAGGGCACCGATTTCTGACACGTGGCGGCCCTTGAAATCAGTGCCCACCAGAGGAGAACCGGGGGAAAACTCTCCCGAGCCCGGAGAAGGTGCGCCGGGGGAGGTCTCCCCCGAGCCCGGGGGAGGGCTCCGGGAGACGTCTTCCCCGGCCCGGAGAAGGGACTCCGGGAGAGGAGCTCTCCCTAGCCCTGAGGAGGTGCGCCGGGGGAGGTCTCTCCCGAGCCCGGGGGAGGGCTCCGGGAGACGTCTTCCCCGGCCCGAAGTAGAGGCTCCGGGAGAGGAGCTCTCCCTAGCCCTGAGGAGGTGCGCCGGGGGAGGTCTCTCCCGAGCCCGGGGGAGGGCTCCGGGAGACGTCTTCCCCGGCCCGGAGAAGGGGCTCCGGGAGAGGAGCTCTCCCTAGCCCGGAGGTCTGCCGGGGGAAGTTTCTCTCAACCCCGGAGAAGGAACTCCCATGGTGACGTTTCTGGCGTTGGCTAGTATTTTCCCCCAACATTGTTAATCCTCTCTAACACTCGAAAAGGGCCATCAGCTCTAGGCAGCAACTTTGATTTCTTAAGTCTGGAAACCTTTCTTTTCGCAAGTGTAACCAAACAAGATCGCCCGGGTCAAAAATTATTTCTTTTCTACCCTGATTAGCAGCAATCTTGTACTTTTCATTCATACGTTCTATATTCTCCTTAGTTATTTCATGCAGTTTAAGAATCAATTCAGCACGTCGTTTAGCATCAATGTTTACCCTTTCCGAAGATGGTAAAGGTAATAAATCAATAGGAGCGCGAGGAACAAACCCATATACTACCCAAAAGGGACACATCTTTGTGGTTGAATGCAGCGATCGATTGTAAGCAAACTCCACGTGAGGCAAGCATTTTCCCACATCTTCAAGTTCTTCTTCAAAACAGCCCGCAACATGGTGGATAATGTGCGGTTGACAACTTTGGTTTGGCCATCGGTTTGGGGATGACAGGTAGTAGAAAACAACTTGGTCCCCAATTTCATCCATAGAGATCGCCAAAAATGACTTAAGAACTTCACGTCACGATCTAAAACAATCGTATTCGACACTCCATGTAGTCGAACAATTTCTCTGAAAAACAAATCAGCAACATTTGTAGCATCATCGCTCTTTTGACAAGGTATAAAATGTGCCATTTTAGAAAATCTATCCACGACAACAAAGATACTATCCCTCCCCTTCTTTGTTCTAGGAAGTCTTAAAACAAAGTCCATAGAAATATCCTCCCAAAGTGTGCTAGGAACAGGCAGAGGCATATATAAACCATGTGGATTAAGTCATGACTTAGCTTTTTGACATGTAGTGCAGCGTGCGACGTAGCGCTCGACGTCACGCCTCATCTTCGGCCAATAGAAGTGAATGGCCAAGATGTCTTCTATCTTCTTAACACCAAAGTGTCGCATTAGACCTCCTCCATGCGCCTCCTGAACAACGAAAGACGAACAGAGCTAGCAGGAATGCATATCTTGTTAGCTCGATAAACAAAGCCATCATTTATCAAAAATTTATTCCAGCTTCTTCCTTCTTTACAATTCAGCAATACATCTTTAAAATCAGCATCATGCGCATATTGCTGTTTGATGGTTTCTAATCCGAAAATCTTGAAGTCAAGTTGAGATAACATAGTGTGACGTGTAACACCCCTGTTTTTGCCAAACCCTAAAATAGCCAAAATCCACATCCGGACGCCAAAACCTAATCCGCTTCAGCCATTCCCTTCTAAATGCTGTTCAGAACATTTTTCCCTTCGGGACCATCTCCAAAATCTCACCCTAAAGCTGAGTTTCAAGCCTTGCTATTTTAAAACCCTAATTACCCTATTTACCCTAAACTGTTTTCCCCAATTTTGTCGAAACCCTTCAGATCTTGCCCGATCTTACCAAACTTTGGCCAGATAAGTTCTACTAATCTTTTGCAACTTAGCTGCGAAATCAGATTTTAGATCGGACCCTCAGATCTCCAAATTTGCAAACAGGCCCAAGTCCTATTCAAATTATCCTCACAGAACAGCCCCTGGAATAAGTTTCAGAAATTGCAGAACAGCCCAAATGTTATTTTCAGGCCCTTTTCGACCAGCGCCTGGTCGTTGCCACGACCAGTGCCCGAGCCACCGTTGCCGCGCCGCGTTCTCGCCGCGTTCGCTCGCCGCCGGCCACCGTTCTTGTCACCTGTGTTGTGAGCAACCAAACCACCCCCCCCCCCCCGCGCACGTGCCAGTGCCGTGGCATCGCCTCGCCCAGCGGATAAACGGCCGCGCTCCCGAGCCTCATTTTCGCGCGCGCTCCCGTTGCCGTGGCAATTGCATGGCGTTACGTGTCATTGCCGGAGCTACATTGTCGCCTCCGCATCTGCGCCATCACTGGTGAAGTCCCAAGGCAACTGGCAAAGCTGCAGCACCGCCTGAAGCGCGATCACGTCGCCGTCGCCGTCGTTGCGCCTGCGCCCGACAATTTTCTCCCCGGCGCAAGCAACCGCTGTCGCGTTTCCCTCGCAAACTCCGTCCCCGTGCCTATTTAAACCCCCTCGACGCTGTGAAGAAGCACAAGCTCAGGACTTAGCCAAAATTCCAGCTTCTCGCCGTTTCCACTTTCTTCTCCGGCGAGCCAGTGAGAGAGCTCACGGTGCCAGCCCTTTCCACAGCCCCTCTCTTCAATCCAGGTTCACCAGTGAGTTCCCCTCGTTCCCCTCTCTGTGTCATAGCAACCAATTACACTAGATCGATCCCCATCGCCGGTGATCGCCGGATTCCCGATTTGCCCTGTTCCCCCAATGCCACTCGATTCAGCCCAAATTAACCCTCAACCCTGTAGAAGAAGTTGATCAGTAAGCCTAGTAGAGCAAGCCTGTAGAACCAGAATCCCCAATTAAGCTCAAATCGAAGAAATCCCAAATTTGAACCTCGGCCGTTCGCCGGACTTCGGCGCCAAGCTTCTCCGGCCGATATCCAATGAAATTAACCTCCCCAGTAGCTTTGTTATGCCCTAGAGACCATCGCCAAGCTTGGAATTGAGCTCTTTCGCCCTGTATCGAAAATACCCAAGCTCCAGTGTCGTCTTCTCCAGCGCCGGTCGCCGGAATTTGTTCCCGGCCGATCCAGCGCCTGAAACCTTGTCCCTTAGATAGATTCCAGTACCCTGAGCAATATTGTCCACTAGCTCGACACCTGGATCTGCCTAGATTGTGAGTTATGCCTATGCCAAGATCACTGTCTAGTAACTCAGTTCATGTCCAGGCCACCGTGGTTCATCGCCGGATTTGGCCACCCTCCGGCCACTTTCAGCCCTTATGCCTGTTGAGTATATTGTTCCTGTTAGTAATGCCTACCTCCCAGACAAAGTGGTGCATCATTTGGAGCCCTGGATCAAAAGTTAAGCCATGCCCTAGTTTCTGGCCATGTCCAGCACCATGTCAGTGCATGTCAGCCACTGGCATTAGCCTTGTTTGACCCCTTCTGGTTGAGCAATTGAAATGCCACCTTGTCCTTTAGATTCCTGGAGTTGAGATCTACAACTTTCTCTACTGTCACTTCTCCAGAAAACCATCCTAAGACTAGTTTCCAGTTATGTCAAAGCCATGAACTGAATGTCGGCCCTTCGACGTTCAATCCTTTTTAGCCGTTTCTTCGACCAGAGCCCTTGTGACCTTGCCCTAACTTTTTCCCCTGCATGCATGACTTATTTACTTAATACTTTCTATAGAAACTATTTTCAGTATGCTTATGTGGTATGTGTTTGTGTGTTGTCTGATTGCCGCAGAGTCAGAAGCTGAAGGAGCGGAAGAAGTCCTTGAAGATCCGTCTGAGTTTTTAGACCCCACATTGCAAGGCAAGCCTCATTCCTTTGATCATGTCTCACCCAATATTTTCATATGAAGTATATTCACTGTTTCTTACTATGCATGTTTAGTTAAAATACAAGTTATGTTTGAATGACATGAGTAGATATTCCCTAATGAATCATGAAACCCCTCTTGTTATTGAACCTTCATATATATGCTTTTGTCACCCTAGGACTCATATATTGAATGTTCACATTAAACTTGAAATGGTCAAATACATGAGAAGTTATAATGAAAACCGTTTTGACAAGAAAACCGATAAAAGGGATCAGTAGTGAGGATTGGATTGTATGGAGAGGGTGCGGTGCGCACCAGGGAATGTGAATGTTCCTCACTATTGATTCATAAGGACAAGAACCTTGTGCTGTGTCTCTATACGAATTGTAAACGTACCAACCACTTGCCTGGTATGGGACAGGCACAACTTAGTAACTTTTTGGTATTAGCAGTTCCCTGCATGGTTTGACGATCTGGTTTCTCGCGTGGAAACTGGAAGGCCAAGGTTCGGCCATGAGTGATGTGAGTCAGAAAAATGATGAGAGAAAAAGGCGTTAATGAAGGAAGGCGCCCTAGACCTGATTAAGCCGTGAGCGGCTGTAATCTTAAATGGTCGTATGTCTCGCGTGGACATAAACCAAGGCTATGTGTCCTGAGGGAACATAGACCAGAGAGGCTAGGAAGTAAGGCAGTGGGGAAGACCCACAACGGTACTTGAGACTTAATTGTCTATTTACCGGGCAGGGATACTGTTAATACTGAACTGTAAAGCGTTGTGTGATCTCGGCCTTGTCACATGTGTATAAGTCACATGAAGCTGATCCGACTTGAAAGCCGAGTGAACCAGTGGATTTAAAAAGAGGTACACCTTTGCAAAGTGTAAAAGAAGTATCAGATACTCTGTACTCCCAGGTTCAGGAGTCTTTTCGTGGTGGATGTTATCCATGGGTTATAGCACAAGTAATGTTTCGGAATATTTTCATAATGCGGTTAACAAAGTAGTGACTCATGGGAGACCACTACATCTAAGGTTTTATTGAAAACTTGTTTAACGTTCAAAGTATTATTCTCATGACAAAGTACTGTTTTACTGAACAAATGACTTGGAAATCTATATATCTCTATCCATAAGAAACCAAAACCCCAGAATCATATATTTCACCCTCATGTAAGTACAATCACATTAATTCCCGGAATGAGTATTGCTGAGCACCAAGTGCTCACCCTTGCAATTTGCATCCAACTGTAGAAGAGGGATTCGAGGATCCCGAGTCCTTCAGTTATGAGTTCCCGGCAGAAGATGGAAGCGCCCCGGACGAGCCCACGTTCTAGAAGGATTGCGCACCAAGTCAAGTCAGATGTGGGAGGAGCCACTTCAACCCCGCTGCGGATGGAAATCAAGCTTTTTGTCGTTGCTTTGTGTTTTATGCTGTGTGTTCGGTACTTAGATACCGACTCTGGTTCTGATAAACTTGTTATTTTCTTAGCAACTCTACTTAGCGCCATTTTCGGTGCTTTGGGTATGTAATATTGGCCAAGCTGGCCTGCTACCTGTTTAATGTTATTATTATGCTTGTCTGGTTTGGAGCTCATGTGGCATCCTGCTGTGTGTAACCTACCTGGGCGGTTACCAAGGTGATCCTCAAATGGGGGTCTCACATGACGTCTAGACAAAGCATCAGTAATAACATTCTCCTTCCCTTTCTTGTGTTTAATAACATAAGGAAAAGATTCAATGAATTCTACCCATTTTGCATGTCTACAATTCAATTTGCTTTGGTTTCTAATATACTTCAAAGATTCATGATCAGAATGGATAACAAACTCTTTCGGCCAAAGATAATGTTGCCATGTCTCCAAAGTCCGAACTAAAGAATATAATTTTTTATCATAAGTTGAATAATTCAGACTAGGCCCACTTAACTTTTCACTGAAATAAGCAACAGATTTACCTTCTTGAATTAACACACCTCTAAGTCCAATTCCACTGGCATCACATTCAAGTTCAAAAGTCTTACCAAAATCCGGAAGTTGGAGCAATGGTGCGTTCGTAAGCTTCTCTTTCAAGATGTTGAATGATTGTTCTTGTGCATGACCCCAAACAAACGGAACTCCTTTCTTCATGAGTTCATGCAACGGTGCAGCAATGGTACTAAAATCCTTGACAAAACGCCTATAGAATCCAGCAAGCCCAAGAAAGCTTCGCACTTGGGTGACCGTTGTTGGAATCGGCCAACTTTGAATAGCTTCGATCTTGGCTTCATCAACTTCAATGCCCTATGGAGTAACAACATAACCAAGAAACAAAACTCGATCGGTGCAAAAGGTGCACTTCTCAAGGTTACCGAACAAATGTGCATCACGTAAAACCTTAAAACAGCACGCAAAATGTTCAAGATGTTCATCCAAAGACTTGCTATAGATCAAAATGTCATCAAAGTATACCACCACAAATTTGTTGATGAAAGGACGCAAAACCTCATTCATTAATCTCATGAAAGTGCTTGGTGCATTAGTTAAACCGAAAGGCATCACTAACCACTCATATAATCCAAATTTAGTTTTAAATGCTGTTTTCCATTCATCTCCTAATTTCATGTAAATTTAGTGATATCCACTACGCAAATCAATTTTAGAGAACACAACAGAGCCACTCAATTCATCAAGCATATCATCTAACCTAGGAATAGGATGACGATATCGAATTGTTATGTTATTGATAGCTCTACAATCAACACACATACGCCATGATCCATCTTTCTTTGGAACCAAAAGAACAGGAACAGCACATGGACTAAGGCTTTCACGTACGTACCCTTTGTCAAGTAAGTCTTGCACTTGACGCTGAATCTCTTCAGTCTCTTGTGGATTGGTTTGATACAGCGCACGATTGGG
Organism: Pharus latifolius; assembly: GCA_019359835.1. Lineage (NCBI taxonomy): Eukaryota > Viridiplantae > Streptophyta > Magnoliopsida > Poales > Poaceae > Pharus > Pharus latifolius. The sequence goes on from CM033323.1 coordinate 18,155,500, forward strand.
CAACGAGGCTCTTGGAATTAGATCGATTTGATGCTCAATCCCTCGAATTGGAGGCAGCCCCGGTGGTACGTCCTTCGAAAATACATCAGCAAACTCCTGCAAAACGTTAGCAACAGCAGGAGGCAAAGAAGAAGGCATGTCCTCAAGTGAAAACAAAACTTCTATGCAAACTAAAGCATAGCAATCAGATGCATTAGGGTCTATCTCAATTATTTCAGATTTGGTAGCAAGCAAAACAGAACCTTTCAACTTAATTTCAGCATGGTTAGAACTAGGTTCGTTCTTTTTCGGTTGAACAAGTGGTTTAGCTACGATCTGATTTTCACCTTTGTTATTCTCCTTTTCTCTATTAGCTCTCTCGAATTGATCCTTTAAAATTGCTTCAGGAGACATGGGTAGCAAAGTGATCTTTTTTTGTTTAAACATGAGAGTATATTGATTAGTTCTACCATGATGCAAAACATCTCTATCATATTGCCACGGTCTACCTAACAATAAGGAACATGCTTGCATAGATACGACATCGCAATCAGCATAATCATGATAGGAACCAATAGAAAAGTGTACTCTCACAATGCGAGTTACCTTCAACTTACCACAGTTGTTGAACCATTGAATGTAGTAAGGGCGAGGGTGCTGATTCGTGGTCAAGCCAAGCTTCTCGACCATGTCCATGCTCGCTAAGTTGTTGCAACTTCCTCCATCGATGATCGTACGGCATGATCGGTCCTTGACAACGAACTTTGTTTGGAACAAGTTGTGACATTGATTCTATTCAGCACGCTCCATTTGTGCACTAAGCACACGCTTCACAATGATGCTCAAATATCGATCATTAATTTCAGCACCATATTGTTCATGTTCAGCTTGTTGCCCTTCACCTACATGGTCAGTTGCAAGTATAGTATATTCCTCTTCAATATCATTAGCTGAAGTGTACTCACCATCATTCTTTATGAGTAGGGCTCACTGGCTAGGGCAGTCACACATGATATGACTGAATCCCTTACAACGGTGGCATTATGTTTCTCGTGCTCTACCGGTAGAAGCAACCGATGATGAACTTTGTGCAGGGGCTTGGACTGTACTCTTACTCGTCTCGGTCACTCGTGAGGGTATTGTGGAAGCACTAGGACGTCGGTTGCTGCTGGAGAAACTCGGTGCAGGTGCTCGGCTCGATGTGTTGTATGGAGCTTTTGGTTGGGCACCTCTGAAACTCCCTCTCGGTCTCAACTTCCGTCCCTGTACTTCTCTCTCTGCCTTACAAGCAAGATGAAACAGACGAGTGATAGAGTTGTATTCTTTATAGTCAAGAATGTCCTGAATATCTCGATTTAAACCTCCCAAAAATCTAGCCATTTTAGCTTCATCGGTTTCTTCTAAACCACAACATAACATACCAGTTTGCAGCTCTTGATAATAATCGTCTACAAAATTACTACCTTGGTTTAGACGTTGCAATTTATTCAGCAAATCATGAGCATAATATGAAGGCACAAATCTATGTCTCATGACTCTCTTCAAAGCATTCCAAGTTCTAGGTATGTTCTGGTTATTGTGACAACATTCACTCCACCAAACAGATGCAAATTCAGTAAACTCGCTAGTAGCAGCCCTAACTTTCTTATCTTCAGAAACTTCAAAGCAAGCAAATTTTTGTTCTATAGCTAATTCCCAAGTGAGATAGGCATCAGGGTCATACTTTCCAGTGAATGAAGGTATAGTCAATTTAAGCTTACCGAATGAGTCATCATGACCACGTACCTCTCGTGGTGGAATTCTTCTCATACCATTGAGATTGAAACGAAGACGCCGATGGTCATGATCATTGTTGATATTGAATCCTCCATCGGACTCCGTATCAGCAGCATATTGATTTCCTTCGGCATTGAAATCATCTTCAACCTCATCAACCCATGCTTGGCGTCGAGGTACATTATTGGCAGTAGCAGCAACAGGGGTAGCAGTAGGGGCAACCGGTGCTTCTTTCTGCTCCAATTGCTCCACTGCAATGGCGAGTGCAGCAAGCGCTTCGTTATTGCGGTCTAGAATCCCTTCGATACGCTCAGTGTGCGTATTCAGCAAGCAGTTGAAGTGTTGTATGATGCCCTTCGTATGAGGTGTAAGTGGTCCGTCGTCCTCCTCGCTTTGATGACCCGAACCTGACATGGTTAGTAGCAAACAAGGAAACAAAATCACAGTGATATATCCCTATCAACTACTAGGTGTAGGTGGCTCAAACTCTCTTATAGTCAAGCTTCTTATCAAGCTCTTACCGATTCTTACCATGCAGCAGGTGGTGATCGGCTGCTAGTAACAGTCTCAAACGCTCCAAAGATTGGTTAAAGCGATTGCAAGCGATCGGTACCTGTACGTCGGTAGAAAGTGTAGCTTGGACAGGCTCAAGTATGTAGAAAAGGTTAGTAATGATCAGTTCAGAGAATGCAAAGTTGAAAAGTTGCTCAAAGTACTAGTCACTAGTATGTTGGCCTAGGCTAAACCAAACTAGAGACGCGAGTGAGGGCACAAAGGTAAAAAGCTCAGATTTTTCCTTTTTTTTTTGACGTCGGCAGCAGCAAGTTAGCAAAGTTAACGAATGGCTATGGGGAGGCTGTGGCGACGATATGGCACAGTGGTCGAAAAAGTGGAAAATTGCAGGGGTAAATCGGTAATTAAAAGTATATATATCTCTCTCTCAACACTTCGGTCACAATTGTAAAATTTGATCCTTCTTGGATTTTTTTATTTTGATTCTTTTCTTTATATATATATATATTTTTTCTGAGTCAACAACCTTTTTTTTTTTAAAACCGACAAGAAATCGGTGACCGGTTTTCCGAGACAGATACGAGATTGACTACCTTCCTCTTACCTATCCGAAACCACTAGGAATCGGATTCCCCTTTCTTTACTGGCACAAACAGATGCAAGGTAGATGGATGCAGTGGCAGGTGGCCAGGTGTTGTAGCGGTGAAGCGAAGGCGTGATCTCAACTCAAAACTCTAAAGCTTACACGCTAAGACTAGCAACTCGACACGACGATGCAGCAAAGATTCAACCAAGCAAAAACCAAAAAGATATTGCACGCGCAAATTGGTTTGGACAAGGATGATCTAACCCTAATTTTTTTTGTGGACTTTTCGGTATAAGACAGCACTCAAGAAAAAAAGGTAGGATATTCTCATCGATCAACTGTGCTCTGATACCAAATGATGTGACGCGGGCGGTCCAATCTTTCGATGAGAACAACAACTATTGATTTGTGAAGACAACTCTCACGATCCGGCTACCAACCGTACACGACTGATACGCCCTGGCAATCGCTGAACCAACTTCAGATTGTTATCGACCGAACTAGAAGCATGATCGACCTGATCATGAAGATCTATCCTTGCAAGCAATCGAAGGACAAGTAAGAACAAGATAAACAAGCAATCTGAAATTGCAAATATAGGTTGAATCAGGATGAAGAGTTGGGGTTCCGAATATAGATATTGATGTTGATCTAGCCGACCAAGAAAAATATCTCAATAGCTACATGAAGGAAAGACTACGACTAAACAAAACCCGCAGAACCCTAATAGTTCGGCCAGATTATATAGAGAAGGTAAAAGAGGTCGGTGGCTCGGTAAGGAAACCTGAAACCGACATGGACTCTTTCCCTACTCGGACTCTAACTCGATACATGGGTCTTGACCCAACCAAAAAAGGTGACGCAGCACCGACTAGGCCCAATTAGAATCTGGTCAAAACTTGTTTTATCAATTTCTGGCTATCCAGAAGGAATTTGGATGTGGAACTAGATCCATTGGAAAGATATCATCGTGGGCTTCTCCGTGGACTATAAGAACGTCCCAATTGGACTTCGTATGAGGGAGTTATGATCGTTTGAGGGCAGGCTGCTCCTGGATGGCCGAACCGGACTGCAACTCGAATCCATCCTGGACTCCAACTCAACTTGGGCTCCTTGCTGATCCTCTCCATGGTTCCTAAGCACAATATAAACTTAGGAACGAGTTCACCTGGCAATGCCATTTTGATCTTGGCGATTTTCTAGCACTTGTGCGAGGCTTTCATCGGAGTGCTGCCCAGTGTGGATCTCTTCCGACGATTTACTTCTCGGCGTGGTCCAAGAGTGCTAGCGCCGCAGGCTGCATATACTTCCACATAAGGGAGAAGAAAGAGTATCCCTTTCTTCCTTTGTGGGACTCGGTGCACAGATGGCACCACAAATGGTTCTAGTGCACTTCTCCGTTGGAGAGCAGTCTCTGGTTTGAGAACAACAGACTGGAGAAGGACAGTGAGATGGACACCATTCCCGCTTTAGATCAAGAATTGAAGAAACAGGCTCAAGCAATTCTTTACTTAGTCCAGCAAGGATTAACTGCGCGAGATATTATTCGTGACTTTGTAAAGAATAGGGTGAGCTACCTGCGGAAGAGGGAACATTCAGCCTGGGAGGTGGAATCCAAGGCAGATAGTACCCTAGACTACCATACAGGTATGTCCTCTGGTCTGCAAAACACACGATATCACTTGATGAAGGATGTCATGTCAAGTAATTTACTTTATTTTTGTGGTGTAGTTTTATCTCTATCCGAGATCGAGAAACGGACGAATAGCCTTCTGTGGCCCTATAATGCCGCAACAGAAGGAGCTCAAGGATCACCTTGTCCTCAGAGCTTAATCAACGGTAGCGACGATTTGAAACAAGAACGTCAAAAGGTATGACTTCTTCTGTGGAGTCTGTTTGAGAGCGCTTGTTGATTTTGATCATCAAATCGAATTCTTGAAATGATACAGCTGCTGAAGGGGCGAACCGCCGAGACAAAGCGTCCTGGTGACGACGCTGGACCTTTTGGGGGGTCAGCGGCGAAGAGGGTGAAAAGAACCCCTTCGAAGAAGAAGATAAAGGAGCCGGCCTCTAAAAAATCCAAGAAGATCTTAGGAGGGGCTTCTTCGAAGAAGAAGAAAACAACCGCGAAAAATACTACGGTAAAGTTTTCTATTCCCCCTGTTATACCAAGTATGGATAGGAGTTCTTAGTTGTACAGGGTGAGGGGAGCGAGGGTGAGGAAGACGAAGTTCCTCTCATCCGTCGCAAGAGGAAGGCATCAAACCCTCTGGAGATTATCGTTCCAGAGAGGTCGACCTCTTCTACCATTGTCGATGCTTTGTCGTCCTTGGCGGAGACAAGAACAGCAGCAGCGGATCACGTGGCCGCAGAAGGTCTTGCGGTCACGAAGGACATCCCCATCCTTGGGGCATGTGCTGCCACAGGGTTGGTAACTCCTCCTTCGACTACCGAAGGGACTACTGCGGTAAGAGTTTCGCAGTCTTTAAATTTTTACTTCTCTGCATATACCAATCGTGTTATGAACATGCAAGGAGGAGAAGACGCTGTCCTGTTCAAGAAAAGGAAGACAAGGACAACTGATGAGGCTTCAACAGGGGTACTCAGTGGGCTTCTTTCTCCCTAGAGCTCATCTTCGAAACCCAAGTCTTGTATGGGGTTCCGTATAAAGTAAGGATATCACTACTTTGTCAATTCCTTGCTATCAATAAGAGATATCCTAAGTTATGATACTTAGGCGCAGGGATCCTGTGCTTAGCGTCTCGTCGACCTCACCGAACGTCGGTGCAATAACTACCATGGAGGTCGCGGGGGAAACAGAGGTGACTCCGATGGCTGAGGTATCTTCTCAAGCCATTGTAGAGGAGATAATAGTGGACATCCAATCTCAGGGGATGGAAACCGCAATCCTGGCGCAGGGGCAGACCAACAAGAACAACCCTCTGCGGCCCCTGTCGGCAAGGAAAAAACAAGCCTCAAGGTTTAGCCTCTAGCCGAACTTGAGAGAACGTTGAGGAGTTCTTTTAGCGATTTTATAGATGTAAGTAAAAGTTCTTTTACCTCCTTAGATTCGGGAAACTCAGGAATGTTCAAGTTTAAGTAACAAGCTTTTACTGTGCTTCAGGATCTAACCCAACTGGCGACCAAATCAAAAACTTTGACCAAGCATATTGAGGTCACACAACAGGAGATCAGCCGACTGCACTAGTAAGTGTCAGTAACTTGCTAATTTCAATTTGAATTTCGTCTAATTACAACGGTTATCTTCCTTGTCACAGGGAAAACGCCTCCTTGGCAAAGAGTATAGCTGATTGGGTGAACCAGGAAGAAGCTGTAGCCACGAGATTCTCTTCTATAGAGAAGGAACTCCACGAGGCGCAGTTAAAGCTTTCCAGTAAGTTCATTTTTGACCGGAAGAATTTATTTCGTTGCATGAATTGCTGTAAAATTGATTATATTGCTCATGCAGTACAAGAGGATCAAATAAGCCTTATTTCAAAAGAGAGATGATCTTCGAGCGACCATCGAGCTTCAAAGTGCAAAAATCGACACTGTCTACAAGGAGAATGAAACCTTAAAGGCGACGATTTCGTCCTGCAGCCGTGCTCAATCAGACATCTTCGAAAAACTGAAGATGGTGGCGACTTTGCTGAAGGCCGATGTGGTCGAACCTCAAAAGGACAAACCAAGCCTCAGCGAGTCAAGCCAATTGGTTGCAGCACAAGCTGAATCGCTTCTTGAGTATCTCTCTAGAGATACAAAATGACAAGAGGAAATGAAGACCAATGTAAGATCTGTAGCCTCTACCATTCTATGCAAGTTAAGACTTCACCACGGCCCAAATTTGAATTTGAATCCAGTGGTGGGAGATGCAAAAATCGAGAGTGACGACCAACTTGAAGCCATTTTAGAAGAAGTCAAGCCTCTTATCGAAGGTCTCTTGAAAGGAATGGGTTTATCGTGACTCATTATAATGAACAATGATCCTCTTTTTTCTTTGACGGTACCTGTAAATATACAGTTATACTATGCAAATGCATGCCTTAGGTTTTTTGAAAAGGTGTACTTGATTTCGTTTTTATATTACGACCATATTCTCATAGCCCCCTCCTGAGATCATAAATACTTAGTGTTATGATATCAGAAAAAAATATGGGTTTTGACGATCAGGTTTATCTAGTGAGTTTCTAATACGTTTAGAAATGGTTCACAAAGAAATGTCTCGAGCTAGATACGATCATCTGGTCGTGCAATACTGATTTTAATACAATGCCAAGTATTATTACAAATAGGCAGTCACTTGAATGATCAGAAACATGCTAGTAAGTCCCGTGTGCGTTTAGAAACGACTTATGTAGGGATGTCTTATCTAGATGCGACCATGAGATCGGCCCGTAAATTCATCTTGGTTATCATAGTAGGATGGTCATTGGCGGCCAGCCCCCGAGCATGGCTCGGTATGGGTGTGGCAAAAGAAAAACAATCATAGCATAATTCGAAGAAAAATACACACAATTTTTTAACAAATCATGCTAATTGAAAAAGATAAAAGAAATGAAAAACTTACACGTAGAACTTGCGTAACTGATCTATGTTCCAAGTATTGGACAAGATCCTGCCATCCTCCATAGCTAATAGGGCCGACCCTGGTTGCGGTACTGAAACTACAGTAGAAGGGCCTTCCTACTGGGGAGAAAATTTGTTGCGGTTAGAACGGTTTTGTATTTTTTGTAAAACCAGGTCGCCTACGTAAAGACTACGAGGCTGCACCCTTTTACTGTGATATTTACGCAAAGCTTGTAAGTATACCACAGACTTGATCAACACCCGATCGCGTTTTTCTTCAAGGAGGTTAATATCTTGGGTACGTTGTTTGAGTTGGTCAGTCTGATCGAATTGATCTACCCGAACAGAACCAATACGAATTTTCAGAGGTAATACAGCTTCCGTACCATATACCAGTTGAAAAGGTGTTTCGCTTGTGGCCCCACTACAAGTAGTGCATAATGCCTATAGAACGGAGTAGAGTTCATCTACCCAAGCTCCCGAACACATCTTAAGGCGTTCGAAAACCCATTTCTTTATGCCTTGTAATATCTGCCCGTTGGCACGTTCAACGGCACCATTGCTTTGTGGATGAGCTACAGAAGCAAAGCATACTTTGGCTCCAATATCGTCGCAATAGTCCAAAAAGAGACCACTAACGAACTGGGAACCATTGTCGATAATGAGATGACTTGGAACACTAAATCATGTGATTATGTTCTTATGAAAGAACTTCTTCGCAGCAGCGGTGGTAATGTTGCAGGCTGGTTCAGCCTCAATCCATTTGGTAAACGTGTCAATAGCTACAAATAGGAACTTGTATCTATTGACCGCTTGGGGCATAGGGCCCACGATATCTATTCCCCAGACTGCAAAAGGCCATGTTAGAGGAATAATTTGTAAGGCATATGCAGGCTGATGAACTTGCCTTGCATGAAATTGACACTGTGGGCATGTCTTGACCAAATGCTTGGCATCATCAAGTGCCGAAGGCCAATAAAAGCCCTGTCGGAATGTTTTCCGGACCAGTGTGCGATATGACGCATGTGCACCACATACACCGTCATGAATTTCTTTCAAGAGGAATTTACCTTCCTCTTGAGATATACAGCGCATGAATACTCCTTGAGTACACTTTCTGTATAAAACTCCATCTATGAGTTTATACAAGTGCACTTTTGAATTAACTGATTACTTTCGATTTCGTCCTTGGGCAAGGTCCCATGTTCAAGATAGATTCGCAATGGACGAGTCCAATCTTTTTCTTGACCAAGGTCAGTGACGCAAACTGTCACCATGTCATGCTCAATCGAAGTCATGATCGAGGGATGTTCTAAGTGTTCAACGAACACTCCTGCCGGAGTGGATGTGCGTGAGGATTCAATTTTAGATAATTGGTCTGCGAGCATATTGTCCTTTCACGGGATATATTGGACTTCGAAATGACTATGTTTTTCTAATTTCCTCACTTCCCCCAGGTAATCAGCCATTGTCTCATCAGAGGTGCTATACTCCTTATTTACTTGGTTTACGACTAGTTGTGAGTCTCCCATCACCACTAATTGACGGACTCCGAGGAATCTAGTTGTTCGGAGCCCAGCAATAAGACCTTCATACTCTACCGCATTATTTGTCGCAACAAAGTGTAATTGAATGACATACTTGAGTTGGTCACCCTAAGGCGTGATTAAGACCACTCCAGCTCCCGACTGTTGAAAACTGCGAGAAACGTCGAAATACATCATCCAATGGTCGGTGCACTGTAAATCCTTGGATTCTTGTGCAGGGGGGTCGGGGTTAGTCCACTCGACCACAAAGTCTGCGAGAATCTGGGATTTAACTAGCACGCGAGGGGTGAAATGGATGTAGAACGCTCCCAGTTCCACTGTCCACTTCGCTATGCAACCAGATTTTTTCAGGTTCCGGGTAATACCTCCCAATGGGAAGGACAAAGGCACAGTTATTTTATGCGCTTGAAAGTAGTGTCATAGCTTAGGGAAGCCATCAGGAGTGCGTAAAGTATCTTCTGGACCTTAGGGTAACGTTCCTTTGGACCGTGAAGTACTTCGCTTACGTAATAGATTGGCTGTTGTACACCCTCTCTTTCTGCCATCAGAACTGTGCTGACCGTGTGAGGTGTGGCCGCCAAATAAAGGAGTAGTGGTTCCCCTAAATTTGGAGAAACCAATACTGGCGGACTAGACAAATAAGTTTTGATCTCCTGAAAGGCCTTTTCGACTTCATCCGACCAGGTAAAACCATTGTGTTTGCGAAGAGCCTTAAGGAAAGGTAGTCCTCGTTCGCCTAGGCATGATATGAAACGACTTAAAGCCGCCATGTGACCTGTTAGGTTTTAGATGTCCTTCATAGTTGAAGGAGATCTCATTTTCTCAATGGCCCTGATCTTTTCAGGATTAACCTCAATCCCTCTCGAACAAACAAGGAAACCCAAAAGTTTGCCAGAAGAAATTTCGAAGGAACATTTTTCTGGGTTTAATTTTATTCCATGTTTGTTTAAGTTACAGAATGTTTTAGCAAGATCATCTAAGTGATTCAAACTTTTCAAGCTTTTTACAACCAAATCATCAACGTAAGCTTCGAGATTACACCCCATCTGGGAAAGAAAGGTCTTTTGCAGCAAGTGCTGGTACGTGGAACCGGCTTTCTTGAGACCAAATGGCATTCTGACGTAGAAGTAGGTGTCAAATGGTGTGATGAAGGCAGTTTTCTCTTCATCTTCTTCTGTCATGCTAATTGATGGTACCCTGAGTAAGCATCCAGGAAGCTAATCAGTTCGCAACCCACTATAGAATCGACCAACTAATCGATGTGAGGAAGGGGAAGTCATCTTTCAGACAGGCACTGTTTAGGCTGGTGTAGTTGACGCACATGTGCCACTTACCATTTGACTTTAGGACCATAACCGGGTTTGCAAGCCACTCAGGATGATCGACTTTGAGAATAAATCCTTCTTTCTGGAGTTTATCTAACTCCACTCAGATGGCTTCTTGCCGATCAACAGCAAAGTGTCTGAGCTTTTGCTTTATTGGTTGCTGTACAGGTTGAATTGCTAACCTGTGCTCAATTACCTCGCTTGGGACTCCAGGCATGTTGGATGGTTTCCACGCAAATAAATCTGCATTAGCCCGGAGGAAAGTAATGAGCTCGAGTTCCTATTTGTTGTCCAGGTCTGATCTAACCCGAATTGTTCTAGAAGGATCATCTGGGTACAATGGAACTAGCTTTAACTTTTCATCTGGCCGCGGGGAAACTTTGATCGTATCAGAAGTTGTGGTTGCAATCTTGACGTCCCAAAGGGGAAGCTGATCCACTAACTCCAGGGATAACTGATCACAAGTTAACGCCATGTTCCGGTTGCCTCAAACCGAGATAATGCCCTTGGGGCCCGATAGCTTGGCACACTGATAAGCGTAATGCGTCGTTTCCATGAACTTAGCGGCAGTTGGCCTGCCAAAAATAGCGTTATCTGCCAAATCACAATCAATTTTGTTCAAAAGTTATCTAGTTCTCCCAGTGTTACCGGTAGCACCACTTGTCCCATCGGCATCATCGAGGGACCAGGAATTATCCCATAAAAGGGATGAATTATGGGTTTAATTTTCAAACGAGGAATCTACATCTCGTCCAATGCCTTGACCAATAAAATGTCCAAGGAACTGCCCTCCGTCAATCAGAACTCTTTCAACTCGAGCATTGCTAATAATTGGGGTAATGACCAAAGGTAGTCTCAATGGTCGCGTAAGCCCAATAGGGAAATCAACTCGATCAAAAGTCAAAGGAGTTTCTGACCAACGGGGATATTGAGGTTCACCAAGGGGAGCCTCTGCTTGATTTACCTCATGATAAAACGTCTTAAACTAATGCTTAGAAGAAAAACAGGAGGAACCTCCAAAAATAACATTGACATGGTTTTGGGGTACCTGGTAGGACATCTCTTCACCTCTGTCGGCGTCTCTAAGTCCATAGGCCTGATCTTTTTGCGGCAAGGTTGGCATCGGTCCAATCCCTTGGTAGAAGTCGTCTAGTTGCTTCAACCAATTCCAACAGTTCTTGAGATCGTGTCCTGAAGAATTGTAGAACTGACACCACTTCTTGTTTCCCTGCGGGTTAGTTTTTTTTCCCGGTTGGTCGCTATCGTGGCCACCAGAAGAGGTTTTATTCTTGAATGGAAACTTTTTACCTTTTCCTAGTGGTGGCTTCTCTGCTACGGCGACCTCCCGGTATTGTCCAAACTACTACAGAATACAATATCACAATCGGTTCAAAACAGTCATCACAGACGGTTCTGAACCGTCAGTGATATTCGAGTCAGTGATAGTCCGAGTACTATCACTGACGGTTTTGAACCGTCTGTTATATGCCTATCACAGACGGTTTTGAGCTCAAAATCGTATGTGATAACTTATCCTCACAGGCGGTTCTGAGCTCAGAACCGACTGTGATGTTGACATTTTTTTTTTATGATTGCTTTGTTTTCTTGGCTAGTCTCAGGAATCATGCTAGTCATGCCCTTTGTACATTAGCATTTCAGATATATACACACATAACCAGCACTTGCAAATATACATTTCAATAATCTGGGAAGAAATTTACAAATCTATGACAGGATAACATATTGCAAGATGCACTTAGAAAACAAGACATGAGTCTCATTGCAAGATACGTCGCTCTGAGTCCCCGACCGGTTCATTTTGTCATTCGAGTCATCAGCATCCCAAATCCTGAAACTTTCAACCCTAATTTGCTCAAAGTCTCCACCACATGCATTGTAGTACACAAACCTAGCATACGGAATTGTATTAGTTGCTAACATACAGGAGGAGGAGGAGAGGGAAAGGGAGGAGGGGCACCTGAGACGTCGGAGGTAGGGAGGTTGGGTCAGAGGTGGCCAGGAGGAGGCGCCAGAGGGAGGAGGCAGCGGAGGTCGGAGGAGTAGTTGGAGGAGGAGGCGCCGAAGGTGGGGAGAGCTAGGGCAAGTGAAGTGAAAAGTTGCAAAGTGTGGAAATGAGTGGGACGAAACCCGCCTTAAATTTTATAGAGTGTGGTTCAGATTGTAAACTATCACAGTCAGTTTTGAGCTCAAAACTGTCTATGATAATCCAGCGCTATCACAGACGGTTTTGAGGTCAGAACCTACTGTGATAGTGCTGGATTATCACAGACAGTTTTGAGTTGAGAACCATTTGTGATAATTAGAATATTACAGAAGATTCTGAGGTGAGAACCTACTGTGATAGTGCTGGATTATCACAGACGGTTTTGACCTCAGAACCATCTGTGATAATTAGAATATCACAGTTGGTTTTGACGTCATAGTCGGTTTTGAGCTTAGAACCGTCTGTGATAACTTAACATTTTCTCCCGACAGGCCTTCACAGACGGTTTTGTTCATAACCATCTGTGATGTGCCGTCTTGGATATCTGTTTCTGTGGTAGTGCCAGTCCGGTTTTTCTTGGACTTCTTTAATTTTCCGCCTGATGACGATTCTAGCTTTTTGCTTGAATCCTCCTTCTTAACGTCCTTAAGACCTGGCTGAGGCGGTTAATTTCCCTTATCCACCATCCTATTCCATTCCACAGCCTCAGCCGCATCAGAATAGCGGTCCACCATGTCAAAGAGATCGGCTACTGACTCAGGGGGGTGGATAAGTAGAACTTCGGTAAACCTTTGATATCACACGGCATGTTTAAATGCCCTAACAATGGAGTTGCCAGATATATTTGGAATGGTATTCCTCACTCCGACAAATCTCTTGACAAATTGCCGAAGAGTCTCAGTAGAAGTCTGGCGTAGACGATGGAGATCATCTTCTTTGCCCGGCTTCTGGTAGCAGTTCTGGAAATTGTTGAGTATAACGTCACACAACATTTCCTAGTTATAAATTGAACCCTCCGGTTGATTGAATAACCAGGTTCTCGTTGGCCCTTCGAGGACCATCGACAAGTAATTTGCCATGACGCGATCATCCCCACCTGCTGCTTGAATAGTGGTAATGTAGATTTGAAGGAATTGATATGGATTATGAGTTCCATCAAATCTCTCAATCGTTCTTGGCTTGAACTTATCTGGCCAGACCACAGCACGGAGGCCTGGCGAGAAAGCTTTGCAGCCAATATAGGAACTGTGGAGAGCTCTGTGGCTTTCAACTTGGTTGCGGGCGATCTCACCCTGAGGGGATACGCCCCTCGGTCCTAGACGAGAATGGACAGGCACGCGATCTCAATCGCGGGAATTCCCAATCCGCTTGGCCTTGTCGTGCTGAACTGATCCTGGTGGTAATCGATTACGCCTGCCATGACTAGAGAAAGAGTACTCCCTCTCATGGGAGTGAATCGTAGACCAGCATGACGCCGTTGGAGTTGCATCGGATGCAACTTCATCTAGCGTATCCGCCAGGATTCTGGCAAAAGCCGGTTTGTCCGCGTCTTTGACATTGGGAGGAGGGTTACGCAAGACATCCGCAATAGAACGAAGTCACCCATGTGTACTCCTCCTTAGTGCGCCAGGTGGTACCGTTGCCTCAACTGCCGACGGATAGCCCAGGGCTAAAGAAGGTGTCTGGTCGCGTCTACGATCATGAGGACGACGGGAGGAACTTGGAGCGGCATCATAAGGAGATTGCGCAATTTGCAAAGCTTCCTTTGCAGTCCTACGAAGCTCGTTGTCTTGTTGCTCGTGATCTTGATCCTCCTTTTGCTTTATTTCCTGTTCCTCCTTTTGCCTGCGCTCCTGTTCCTCCCTAGCAATTCGCTGCTCAGGAGTTTCCTCCAATAAAGTAGCAAACTCTCGGGGGAGCGAGGTCGCAGAAGGAGAAAACATCTCTGTTTGTTCCGAATCGGATTCAAAATCAAAAAGAGACTGGAGGTTATCAGGATCAAACCTCCCAGGACTAAGCTCTATGTTACCATCGTCCACGTCCTCAACAGCGACGCGCTGAGGTACATATTCAGCCTCCAAAGTGGTAGAACTCACATGGGGCTCCTGGTCTATCCTCTCTGTCTCCTGGTCAATGGACATGACCTGAGTCGAAGAAGATGCATCCTCAGGGAACATCCTCGCAATCAACCTCTTCCATTGGAACGGGATCGCTGGGTGAGGGCATCCGAACATGGGCATAGTCATCGAGATCAAAATCATTCTCGGAATCATATGCCCCAGTCATGACTTATCGAATCTCCTGATGAAGAAGAACACCTTGAGAAAGGCCCCACGATGGGCGCCAGCTGTCGACGATTTGGACTCAGGGTCCCCTGTCGATCTTACGCAGATTTGTGAGTTGTATGTGAGACCTTTCAATGTGCCCTCAGGTACGATAGAATAAGTAATGTAATAAGAACGCAAAGATTTATACAGGTTCAGGCCCTCGATGGTGAGAGTAAAAGCCATACGTCCTGTTGTGATTTCACTAAGTATGGAAAAAGTGTTTACAAGAAGAGGAGATTATCACAGGCGACAATTTCCTTTTGTACTTCTGTCTAACTAACTATTTCTAAGTCTTCAAACATTGTAGACTTCAAAGAGTTTTTCTCCCCCCTTTACATCGTGCATTAACTATCCTTTTATACTAAAGGAAATGATGCCAATGCAAAGCAGTTCTGGACGGTTGCCATAGTGCAGTTCGTATAACCGCACCCATCCTTTTTGCCAGTTGAGCACGTGCAATCATAGATAACCGCACATGTTAACTCCCTGGTGGCTGTCTTCACTAGTGGGAGAAATTATCTTGATCCTAAGGACGTGTCTAGTAAAGGCTTAAACATCCCCAGGTTATCTTGATCGCACATAGTCAGCGACCTTCTGACCGCGCATCTCCTGCGACCTTATGATCGCGCAAGTACTGCGATCATAAATTGACTCTATATCCGCAGCCCCTTAATGTGCAGGAAGTTGTCCACCATCGACCATAGCGGCTACTAAGACACACAGACACATATTAGATTTGAACCAGACTTGAACCTGATATATGTTAAGTAAACTAGCTTGGGTGATAATCCTCATCAGTTTCCATAAAGAATTTTATGGAGTTTTCCCGTATTTCGACTGGAGAATCTAACATAGACATTACTGTCAAGATTCTGACCAAAAATGTACATTCCATGCCCTCAGAGAGCGCTTTGTCGTGCAAAGTCATTGACATATCGAATGTCTTTTTTGGACACCAAGAATGGATTGGATCGAAACAACTTTCCTGCTTTAAAATAAGGACCCCTTTGTGTCTGTATGAATCTCTGACCGCACAAAATCTCCATAGTCAATTTTCCAAATTGGATTATGAAATCAGAGGCAGGTTTTGGTACTAATCTGATTTCAAACAATCCAGGAACTTACATAACATTGGCGTGATTTAGTTTGAGCAACAGATCCTGACGTAATACATCTTCGTAATGAAAATGGAGTGGAAACATCATGGCTTTCCTGCTATTTTTTAGAATGAGCACTGTGAACTATCCGCTTCAAAAAGGACAGTTGATCGAACCAAAACCAACACCAAGTACGAGTTATTAAGCTCCAAAAAAAAGTGTACTTCCTTTATGCTTGATTTAAGATGAAGTTCACTATTCTACTGACTTGAGTCCAGAAGGGAAGCAACTGATTTTAAATTCTTCTTTGCTAGCACTTGACTCTTGTGGAATTCCATTAACAAGCTTAAAAGAAAGCCTTTTTTATTTTTTGAGATACTAGTTATTTATAGGTTAAGTTTGATATTTCGCTCCATGGGCTGGCTAATTAATGAAAGTAATTCCGGGGGGGAATCAATCGAAGAGATTGCCACCCATGCTACAATTCCTTACTCAAAAGGACTAGAGTGCCAAGTTGCCTTACCGACAACACCACTATAATGAATGTCTCCAACAAATAGGAGATGAGATCACCCTTGATCCGTGAAGTAATTGAGAAGTCTCTTGTAAAGAGGAGAATCTTTCCGTAGGCATTTAATGAGATAAAGCTCTAGGTCCAGATGAATTGCACTCGGGCCTATCTGCCGAGGAGAGAGAGCTACAATCGATTATGTTTGGGCAATCCGGAAGACGACGAGTTAGTGTTGATGTACACCAATGACTACATCTTACTAACGGCTGAATTTATGTGTTTTCTGATAGAGGATCCTATGGAAGGTGAAGGTGAAGACGACAAGGAAGACGAGAAATAGACAAAATACCCTATGCTCAAATGAGTTGGGGGTCAGGTATAAATCTAGCACTTTCCTTCTATACAATTACATGCAGCTACGACCTAAACAAACTGCATTTTCAGGTTATCAATCCGTACATCCAAAATTTATATGTTGACAGCCCCAAAAAATGTTTGTTGTGGAAAGCACTTACATGACTGCTCTGTACGCTGGCTGGGAGCGGAAGGAGATGAAGAACAAAACTATAGAGAAAACCATGGTGGAGGCGAGTGAAGTCAGTAGGAATGAGTTTTTTCATATTGGTTGGAAATTTTCCAGAGAAAAGGAGATTGGTTGGGACCAGAATGATAACACTTTATGCTATTTAATTATTCCACCTTGTTCCCTCTCTTATTCAGAGAGCACTAGACATGGCATACTCCATTTACCTTTTATGTCCTTCAAATACAAACTATTCTTCGTTGGGCTAATCTTGAAAGCCTTTTTTCCATTATGTTTGAAATGAAAATCAAGTAAGCTCTGAAGCTAAGCGATTAAGGCTGACTAAAAAAATGAAGTCGAGAAAAAAGAAAATGCCTATAAAAATAAGAAGAGTTGAGAAAACAAACTACAGATAGATATTGAAAAACTAACTCCAAATATTGAAGAAAAGAGCATGGGTGGGGGCTTAGGAGTGATAAGCTTGTCAGATATGAATAGTTCACTCTTAGGTAAATGGTGGTTGAAATACATCAAGAATGAAATAGACAGATGTTGGAAGGAGGGAGGTGAAGACAAAGGGGCGGTATCGAAACAGGTGTTGGTGTGGTGGTCCCATCTGCCAGTGAATGAGGCCACGTGGGTGGGAAGATCTCTGCTTTATCGAGCAACAGTTTCCATAGTGGGGACAAGACTGATTTTTTGGGGAAAAATTGTACCTCGTGAAGGTCCCTCTCGGGGCAAGGTTTTAGGATGAACTTTTACAGGGGAGTGATGGCCGCAGTGGCCAGTGGAGGTCGCTCGGCGTCCGAAGCCTTCATGAGGTTGACAGTGCCGATGGTGGCTATTGTGTGCTAGTAGAGAGAGCAGGCGGCACTTTGGTCTCCTTGGACCGTGACTACCCCGGAGGGTTCATGGATTTTCATGCAAATGTAGTTTTGGTGGATGGCTGCATTGAAGCGGTTGAGAGTCGCCCTCCCCACTATGACGTTGTAAGAGGAGGGGAGGTCGACTACATCGAACCAAATAAGCTCAGTCCAGTAGTTTTCTGGGGCCCCGAAGGTCACAGGGAGATCTATCTTTCTATTTAGGTGGACAGTCTTCTCAGGGATGAAACCCTCCAAAGGCCCCACAGCCTGTTGGAGTAGTTTTTCTTCTACTTGCATTTCTTGGAGGGTATTGAGGTAAAGGATGTCCGCTGAGCTCCCATTGTCAACCAAGACCCAGGCCACTTTGCAATTGTAGATGGTGACCGAGACAATCAGAGCATCATCGTGCGGTAAGCGGACACCAGTGGCGTCAACCCCCTTGAAGGTGATGGGGGTGTTGGCCCACTTGGAGAGTGGAGCTGAGGGGAGAGCCCCAAGCACCTTGACTTCCAAGGCGTACTCCTTGTGTTGCCGCTTAGAGTCTCATCTGGAGGCGGAGCCCCTATGGATGACGTTGATGGGGCATTGGAGGGGCCTGAAACAGCAAGTCTGGGGCAAGCCTCCTACTCCCCTCCCTCTTGTCTTAACCTTTGAGGGTTAGTTGCAGAGGTGTTGAGCCCCCATACCCCCTTTCTCTCGCTTCTTAGGTAAGAGATGAAGTGATCCATGAGGATCCAACAATCTTTGGTGGAGTGAGAGTTTGATCAGTGGTACGTGCACCACGTCGCTGGCCCCGCAGGTGCAGCGCGATTGTCCCCCTCCTTGGGGGGGGGCGCAACTTTGGCTTACCTTTGGGGGGTGGGGCGCTTCGGGCGCTTGCGGTTCGGGGGGTTGCCTCCACCTTCGAGGACAAATGTGTCCCAAGGTCTTGGCCCCCTCCGATTGTCATAGGGCCCCTATTTGGAGCGCTTGTCCTAATGTCACTTTGATCGCCCCGAGGGTCACGTTCCCTCAGGAGGGGGGCTGTGGACCCTAGGGTCTCCTTCTAGAGGTCATCTTCTTCTACTCTCGTGTACTTATCGAGGATATTGAAGAGCTCATCGGCCATAGTAGGCAGCTTCGCGAGAGGTGGAGGTGTAGCTCCCCGAGGCAAATCCCGCTCTTGTAGGCTTTGCTGACAGTGATATCAGGGATGTGTATGTCCCTACTCTTAACCTGGGTGAAGCGTTTGAAGAAATTTCTGATTGTTTCGCCCGGCTGTTGTCTTACCGTGTAAAGCTGGGAGGAGTCCAGGGGCGATAGTAGTTGCCTTAGAAGTTGGCACAGAACTCCTACTTTAGTTGGGAGAAGGAGATGCGCCCTGATGCCAGTGGGGGTGTCGGGGTCGGGACTGCTGGGGGTGGCAGAGCTTGTGTCGGGGGCCCCAAGTGTGCCGGGTGCAGGTAAGGCCGCATAAAGGGGGGAGCCCCCATGATGAAGGGTGGTGGTGCCCCCAAGAATGGGGGTGGCAGATACATTGGCGCGAGAGGCTGCGTAGTGAGGGTGTGCAGTAACTCCTCCAGAGCGTGTTGGGTTCTAGCTTGATCCTCGATGAGGGTTCTCAAAATAGGATCTTCTACAGTGACGGATGCTAGCGTTGTAGATGGCCCGTTGCCCCCCGAAGGTGCAGTACCAACGAAGTCTCCCCTGGGGGGTTGGGCGTCTATTGAACCTCCTGAAGGGCTGGCGGCCTGTCTGTCGGCGGTAGAGGAACGGGTTTCGTCAATGGTCGTGGTAGCAGCCACCGCTATGGAGTCATGGGGGGAGCCCCTTCCATCCCTAGATGTGCCGCCAAATCACGAACTTGAAGGAAGTGTCCTAGATCTTTTGTGTGGAGCCAGGACAAAGCTGAATTATTTCACGGTTCCCACTGACAGCACTAATTGTTGCGGGATAAGGGCCCCAACAATAAAGGTCCACATGTCGCAAACTTCACCCAGTGTGACTGTGTGAGGGTCACCCCGAGGTGAGCAAAAGAGAATAAAGACGCAGATAATTTATATAAGTTGAAGTCCCAAGGAGGGACCTTACTCCTATAGATATGCCCTTGACTTAGAGTCAATCGGAAGTCCTCTCCGAGAGGAGAAGATTCCAAGGCATACCTAGGGTTTAGGAGGTTTGTATTGATTTCAAGAATGAGGGTTTTGTTACAAATGATGTGATACAAGGAATATTTATAGTCCCCAAAAGAAACTAAAAGTCCTTAATACCCTTTAGGAAGACATTGGATGAAGGGCAAGATTGTCTTCTCAGCGTCTAGGATCGATCGACAAGTGGCATAGTGGATCTCGATCTTGGAATTTGATCCACTTCTGACTAGAATGTTAAAGGGGGGCCCAAGTGTTGGATTTGAGCCACCAAGGGACTCGGGGTCCCCAGGCGAATGAGGGTCACCGAGCGACACAGGGTTCTTGGGTGAGTGAGGGTCGCCGGGGGGTGGGGGGGGGGGGGAGACTCGAGGTCTTCTGGTATACAAGGATCATCGGGGGATGAGTGTTCCCTGGGTGAGCAGGGGTCGCCGAGGGGGATGAGGGGTCTCTGGGCAAATGAGGATCACCGGAGAATGCGGGGTCTCTAGGTGAGCAAGGTTCGTCGGGGGACTCAACGTCCCCAGATGGATGAGGGTCGCCGGGAGACTCGGTGACATTTTGGTAGTCCAGATGACTAAATGAAAAATACATCAAAGAGTTGGCCTCCCAATCTATTCAAAGTGGCACGCACCAACAATAAGACAATGGAACATAGACTAATAAATCACCGCTAGGTTTTAGACATTCAGGGTCTCTCCTCAGGAAATCCTAGAATACCTCCATATTTGGTCTCTTGTATAGAATGTCCATCTAAATCCTTCAGTCAAAGACAGTAATATGGAGATGGACACGGATGGTATCCGTTCAGTTTCTTTAGGGTGCTATGACTTTTAGCCTACACGAAGCCATTTGGAAGGCAGGAGCCCCCCTGAAGTGCCGCTTCTTTACCTGGTTGGTAGTCCAATGGAGGTGTCTTAACTGCTAACGTCCTTGCTAAAAAAGGATGGCTTCATCGGAATGCTTGTCCACTATGCTCGTCGTAGGAAGAAACAACACCTCACCTGTTCCAGGCATGCCAATTGCGTTGGATATTAGGGCAGGCCTCTTAGGAGCCTTCGAACCATTACTACAACACAACACCCCCGCACCCCCCCACCCACCCCCCACCCCACCCCACCCTACAAACAGAATCATATTCCTCGAGGGGACTGGTGGTATGAGACCTGGTTGCAGTTCTGTACGAAACGGCAAAGAAAATTTGATTCCCTAGATATCTTAGTCGTTGGGAGCATCTGGTGTGAGAGAAGTAAGCGAATCTTCCAGGACATTAGAGTAGCTGCAAGACGCCATCCAGGAAGAATGGAATCAGTGACGAGGAACAGGACTCATACCTGGTGCATAGAAGCAACCTGCAGCGCCACAAACTGAAGCTTTGATGATGGCTGAAGCGAGGATCAAGTAGAGCTAATTTGAATAGTAGTAGAGCGTTCACAGTTTCAGCTCTTCTGCAGGGCTGCTAGGCTTCCCTTTTAATTCAGCTTTATGTTGTATAGAACGCCCTAAAGGGCGTCAGTTACTCGGTCTCTCGTAATTATTTACTCTCTCTCTTAATAGAAAATAAGCAGACTCTTGCATGTTTCAAAAAAAAAAAAAAGTTGGGATGTATTTTGATTATAGTTATGATGATTATGGACTAAATCAACTAAATAGTATCTAACATACTCCCATTACACAGAAATACATAAATCAAAATACAAAGTAAAATTCAATCTGGACATCAACCATATTTTATTAGTCTTCCATTAGATTACAAAAAAAAGGACCCATGAACACAACTTACAGTTACTGCCGCAGGCAGATGATAAACTTATCTTTATAAGGTCGTACAAGTACCCAACTTACAATCTTAAACAAATGCATGACCAAGTTGATAAACGAGCAAAGATCACATAATTAACACTTAAATTAGCTACGGCTGAACCCTAATTCGATCACTTATATTTTTCTCTCTAGTACTTGTGGATGAAGCTGATGATGTGGTCGACGGTCTCCTCCGGCCTCTCCTGCGTGATGAAATGCCCGACTCCTTCCATCACCACCATCTCTTGAAGAAACGGCACGTCCTTCTCGAATTCTCCACCGTGGATGTACTCCTTCACGCCGGGGATGTGGTACGTCAGGTCCTCGTCGCCGACGATGAACTTTGCTGGGACCTGGATCCGCGACCCTGCCCATGCTGCAGTCAACTCCCAGCTCCTGCATACCAACAATTGCTATTAATAGAACAAACTCATCAAAGATAATCGTAGTGATGTTGACTTGTCGATCCACTACACGTACAGGTCCAGTGCACGGTAGTAGTTGAGCCCCCCGGTGAACCCGGTCTTGGCGTATTTTCCAGCGAAGTAGCCAAGATCGTCCTCGGAAAGCCACGGCGGCAGCTCGATCTCGGCCTCAGGCGGCGTGCCGAACCCGTGGCCCCTGGGCACGGTCACGGGCTTGGGCTCATGGTACGTCAGGAACTTCTTCATCAGTAGCGCCGTGTCAATGCGCGCGAACTCGGCCTCGGCACGGTCCGTGTCCTGGCACAAACGTCAATGACTTAAGAAACGTGCTTAAAGCTACAAAAATGTATGGTGTTGGATTGAAAAAACGCATAGGAACTAAAGAACGGCCTCCCTTATTGGGTTTTTATATGGGACTCCTGCCAATGCACTAAGTGTTTATGGGCTCACCCTGTCATTATACCCTCGATCTTAGAGTAAAGGTGTAAGTTGGGTCGGATTGTTGTCGGGTCGGCCCGAAGCATGATATTTCGACCTGACACGCGGCACAGTCCGACACAGGCGCTAACAAATTGTGTCAGCCTGGCACGGGTTACTGGACCGCAAAACTCGGCCCAATGGGCGACACGGCATGACACGGCACGGTAAAGCGGGCCAGCACGGCACGGCACACATGTGTGGGCGCGAGACGCAAGGAATAGGAGCATGGTGTGGTGGGAGACACGAGGAACGACCGAAAATTTTTAGAATTTGAATGCACGGTTGGATTTCTCACACGCAAGCACAATCAACGGTCAAATTTCACACACGCGGGCTGGGCCGGCACAGCACAGCCCGGCCCAACACACGAGCAACAGTCCGATTTGGAATGAACGACCAGTTTCTGACACACGTGCACAATCAATCGTCGGATTTCGAGCGCAGGTGCAGCGAAACAATGGATTTTTCACTATAAATAGCAAACACACACAAAAATTCACAATTCATTCCAATATCTCACATTTCACTCAAATTTCTCACTCTCTTTAATAAATACTCTCATTTGTACAATCTTAATCAGTTACTCTGCTGTTTTTTTATTTTAGAAAAGTTTTCATTTTTAAAAAACATTTTTTATTGCTGAAAAGAGTAATTTATTTTTAAAAAAACAATTTTCTGTTTTTAAAATTTGGATTTGCTCTCTAAAAATCATATTTGCTCTCAAGAAAATAATTTTTGGTCTCTACAAATTGTGTTTCCGCCTAAAAGGTATTTTTGCACTCTAAAAATTATTTCTCTCTTGAAAATTTTTTTTTGCTACTTTATGGATTTCAACATTATTGATTTCGAGAATTTCAGTACCGACGAAATTAATATTGAGAATTTTGGTGCCGTTGAGAGACCATCGAACCTAATCTGATGTCATCTCCTCTAATGACAAGCTTTGCCTCTACGGCATCAATGACATCAAGCTCAGTAGGGAGCAAAAAAGAGAAAAAGTCGGAATGCTGATAGTATTTTGATCCATTTGAGTCTATTGACCTGAGTGGAAGAAAGGTATAAATTGCTATTTGTAAGTATTACAAAAAAATCTTATCAGCTGCATCTGCAGGTGGGACTGGACATTTACTTCATCACGGAAAGAGCTGCGCTAAAAAAACAACTACGTCCTCACAGTCAGCAAAGACAGTTAAGTTTCTGCTCTGATGGCATTGTAAGTACGTGGAACTATGACCCTATAGTAAGTAGGGAAGAACTCGTTAAATTTATTGTTTCTGAAGATTTGCCAATTAGGATAGGTGAAAGTGCGGTTTTTGAAAATATGATTCAAAGAGGATTTTGTCCTTAGTTTAAAAAAATGAATAGAATCACTACTACAAGTGATATTTTAACATATTATGAAAACCAAGTAGTAATAATAAAAGAAAATTTTTCAAAAGTACATTTTCTTTTGTACTTTATTTAGATGATAATTATATTTGGTCCGCCAACTATCAAAAAATAGATTATCTTAACGTAGTTGTACATTATTTAGATGATAATTATATGTTAAATAAAAGAGTTATAGGTTTAAAGTAATAGATGTTGCTCATACTGCAGAAACTATCGCCAATCGTATATTAACTGTAGTTAGCGAATATAAGTTAGAAAATCGTATTATTTCTATTACTCTTGAAAATACTTCAGCTAATACAAATGCCATGGATATATTGACTCCAGCACTTGAGTCATATGTTGGAGGATATGTTCTTCACCAAAGATGCATCTGCCACATCATCAGCCTTATCGTTCAAGCAGGTATGAAAGAAATGGCCACACCTTTAGATTCTATTCACTAGGCCATTGTTTACATTATTTTCTCAAATGTATATGTCGCTGAGTTTAAAAATTACTGCAAGGCCAACATTATGATGTCTTGAAAATTTTCCACCGACATGAAGGTAAGGTGGAATTTCACTTATCTCATGTTAAAAGAAGTACTATCATACAAAAATCTTTTTTTATTAATATTTGATTGAATTAAGTTTCTTTCTGACTATATTTGGTGTATTGCTGAGAGATTTTACAAATTTTTGGAGTTGTTTTATGCTTCTACTAAAATATTGTCTGGTATTTATTATCTTACATCTTGTTTAGTTTTGCATCATCTTTTTAATATTACAAAATTATTTGAACCATATAGAACAGATCCCAATTTTTTGTTGTCGTAGAAAAAATGGAAGAAAAAATTTTAAAATATGTTACAAGTATATCACATCTTTATTGTTTTGGTTTAGTTTTAGATCCGAGACTAAAATTAATTGGTTTGCAATCTTCTATGGAGCAATTAGGTGGAGCCTTAAACATTGATTATTTTGAAAGTTATTCACATATTGCTGATAAAATTTTTCGAGTTTTTCTTTTGTACGAATCTAAGTTTGTCAGTGCACATCGAAGACCAATGGCACCAATGCCACAAGAATCGGACACACGGAGGAAGGTTGGAGTTTGCTATGGAAGTCACTACGAGGAGACGGAGGTGGATCATCTTCACAGAGTTCTAGCCAAGGTGAAGCGCCTCCAACACCATCACTTATGAGCTCACAAGCGGAGCTCAATCGTTACCTCAACATTGATCATTCTATGGATTCTGAGTTTGCAAATGATCCTGACAACTCCAACAATATTCTCTTGTGGTGGAAGAACAACCAACGACAATATCCTGTGTTGTCGTTGGCGCAGAATGTCTTGGTTGTTCTGGTATCAACAGTTTCTTTTGAATCTACTTTCAGTATGACCAGAAGAATAATTGAAGACAGAAGATCAATGTTAGCACCCGATATGGTAGAGGCAATCAGCTGGCTTAAAGACTGGGAAAAAGCTGCCACAAGGGAACAACATAATTTGGAGGACACCAAGTTCACTAGTGAATTAGAATGACTAAATATTAATTAGGAATAATTTGTAATTTTTTCCATACTAAGGTTTTATCCCATTAAGTTTTTATAGAAGGAAATAAGGAGTTAACATTTTCATATAAATAATAAAATTGTTCTCATATTTATTATTTAGTTTTATTCTCATTTATGATTTTTCATAATTTTATAAAAATTTTTTGCAATTTTTTACTCTCATGTATGATTTTTAAAAAAATTTGTACGAATTTGTTTGAATTTTCTATGACATTTTAATCTTTGTTTTTTGTTTTTTTAATTACTATTATACACCAAATATTTTTCTCACTTTTAAAAATATTTTCATTTTTCCATTAGTTTTCAAATATTTAATTTTATAATAAATTTAATACATTAAAATTTTAAAACTAATTTTAAATTTTCAAATAGGCCGTGCTCGTACCAGCCCGGCATGCACTCCGGCCTGTGGGTTATTGGGCCGTGCCGGTCCTCTGCGTCGCGCTACCAGGCCAGCTCAACATAGCGCGAAAACGGCACAGATCGGCTCAGTACATCACAGCTCGAGCAACTGGCCGATGGGCCGGTACCATGCCGGGTTGGCACAACTCAACTTTCATCTCTATCTTAGAGTAGGTTGCTAGTGGTGGGAAGATGGAGGCCAGGTGGAAAGGCGGGAGATTTACACATTACTCAGTGCTATTTTGTAGTAATTTGTCCCTCAACTCCACAAAATTAAATATAAGCCCTTCTTGCTATATAGAAAAGTCGTAGTTAGTTATTTGACGGTAATTTGACCTTTGAGCTCTTTGAATTGATATATAAATCTCTCTAATTTTACACAAAAAAATCCTTTAATTTGGTTTATTTCTTTGTAAAGTTGTGACTCCAGTCTCAAAGGGAAAAAATTACGTATGAAAATCAATACAAACATCTGCGCCGGCGGCCACACTGGCCTTGGGGGTATGATGCGTGTGTCCCGTTAAACAATAGATCTGCAAAGAGAAAAAAATGTTGTGCTAACCTGAAAGGCGCAGATGTAGTAGTCGTCACCGTAGGCAGCTCGCAGAATCTGCAGAGGCTTCAGGGACGGGTGCCGAGGGCGGAACGGCACGCTGAGCGCGACGACGGCGCGGACCTTGTCCGGCCGGAACATGCAGAGGTGCCACGCCACGATTGCGCCCCAGTCGTGCCCCACCACGAACACCTAGCCGGAGAAGACATATATGCATGAGCCTGTATAGATTTAGATTCTTCACGGAGAAAGTATATCTCTGCGTTGCAGTAACCAGCAAGCTGTTGTGCTACTCACGTGTGCATGTTACATGCAACACCTACTTAATCTGAGTACTATCTCCTCCATTTTTGGATCAACTTATTATATATTGATTTGACTAGACTTGAACATCCTTCGAATTTCATGGGGTTCGGACCGAGTAAACAAAAAAACGGTTGTAGCAGACTGTCTAGAAATCAATTTAACCAATCCAATAAATACATCGGGCTAACTAGGTTTAGACCGAGTATAGGAAGCCCTGGCATGATGGTAATCCAAAGCATCAACCGGCCAAGTTTGGTTAGACTTGAATGGGCCTATTCATATTCAATTCTAGATCTGATAATAGAAAGGTCAATCTTTAAGTCATCTACGTCCTGGCTTGGAACAATGCATGCTTTGGCTGGCCAAGGACTCACCCACTTAGACGTTTCAGTCGTCACCCCGACTTGCGACTGAAAGCTATATTTAAACCTATCCCCACAGTATAAACATCATTTTCAACCATTTTACAACAGAGCAGTTAAAACAAAAACAGCAAAGAGAAAGAAGAGGTGGGGGGAGAAGGAAAAAGAGGAAAGAGAAGAAGACGAAGGAAAAGAAAGGGAAAAAAAGAAGGGGAGAAAGTTTTCGCCGATTCTGAACATTCTGTTTTTGACGACTATTTGTTGATTGAGGTGCATATTCGTTAACTCATAGATAATATTTAGATTTAATTATTTATATTATTCTAGGGTTATAAATAATTAGAAATTTAATTTTTGTATCACTCTAAGATTTAGGATAAGTAAAAACTTAATTTTCCGCTTCACCATAGGATTTATGATAGGTAAAAACTTAATTTTTCGATTCACCATAGGATTTAGGATAGGTAAAAACTTAATTTTCCGCTTCACCCTAGAATGTAGGATAGATAGTTTTGTGCAGTAACAAAGCACGATTTTAGGAAATTTGTGTCACCTTAGAATTTTCTACTTCACCCTAGATTTTGTGAAATATTGCAGCGTCTGCTACAGATTTAGGTTATTTTATATTACTCTCAGTCTTTCTAGTTGACCCTGGGCTTAGGATTATTTGTATTATCCAATACGAATGTATGATTTTTTTACTTCACCCTCAGATTTTCTGGTTCACCCTAGAGTTTAGGATTTTTTTTGCAGTGAATTCTACGATTTACGATTTGGCATATCACGCTAAAAATGTTCGGATGACACTAGATTTGAGATTTTTGTTAATGTCCAGACTAACAATTTTATTTTTGCAAGACACCATAATTTTCCGCTTCACCCTAGGGTTTAGAGTAATTTCTGATTCACCTTAAGATGTCCACTTCACCATATTGAAATATTGTTTTGTTTGAGATACAAGAAACATATTTTCCTGTTTTGACCTAACACGGAAAGTCAAATTGATTAGGTTATGGAGCAATCTGATATGGTTTGTGTTTATTACAGAGCTGGTATAATTCGTAATGGACTATACAGTGATGATTTGAGTGCGTGTTTCCATGTATATGGTCAAATGTTACAACTATAGTTAATGTCTTTCAGTGATTTGGAGATTTGATTAATCGATTTGTTAAAACTTAATCTTGCGACAGATAGTGTCAGGCTTGAAGGCCTTTTGTCGGAGGAAAATAAATGGGTACTTAAGAGACTTAAAGGAGACCAATCGTGGAGTTCGTTTGTACGATTTATGAAAAATCCAGATTATGGTATCAGGGTTTTCATACTTTACGCCGAAATTTTAAGCGTACATACTTCAGAAGACAGTTTTTCCATACCAGGAGCATAGAACACCGTTAATTTCAGTACTGATGTTGCCAGTGCCAATGCTAGTGTAGCTATGAAAACTACAAGAGTCACGCGTACAAATCATTTTGGTGACCATCAAGTAGATTTAGCTAATGAATTGTTCGAATTGGAGGAGAATTTCAATGAAGAGGAGTACATTAATCCATCATATATGTACAAATCTCCTAAGGAACCCACAAAACAGTAAGATCCTATAAATGAATGGACTGATTCATCATATTTGATGTCAGCTGTGGTTCTTGAAGATCTAAATTTTCAATGGTCTTTCAATAAAGCGACCATCTAGCTTGAACAATAGTTTCAGACAAAAAAGATGCAAAAAAAGTCATCACTACATGGGCTGTTTTGCTAAATAAGCCATTCCGATTGGTTAAATCAAATATGAGCTTGCGGACTGTAAAGTGCTCAGTTGATAACTACCTGTTGTACGTACGTATCACACGGCCACAAGATAAGCCTTTGTTTCAGGTAACCAGAATTGCAGACCACAAATGTTTGACGGAGGGCATGTTGCAGTAGCATAGAAATATCACCTTCGATTTTGTTGCCAGTCTGATACTATCGGTTGTAAAGGAAAATATGACAATGACACCGAAAGTGATTATTGCACATGTCATAGAAAAGTACAGTAACAAGATCAATTACAAAAAAGCGTTGAGGGCTAAACAAAAGGTGCTGGAAGAGCTTTTTAGGACATATTGTTGAGGCATATAACTCCATACCAAGACTCTTTCGGCGTATATGTGAAGCAAATCCAGACATAGTCACCGAAATTGTTGATATGCCGGCAATGTGTTGCATCGTTTAGGTACATAAGACCCGTTCTTTGCATTGATGGAACATTCTTGACCGAAAAGTATGAGGGTATTCTACTCACTGCCGTGGAAATTGATGCTGATGACTAGTTTCTCCCTATAGCATATGCAATGGTCTAGGGGGAGAACTATAACAGCTGGTTGTGGTTTTTGGGAAAACTGAAGAATGAGGTAGTTAAAGACCGAAAGCGTGGGTGCTTAATTCACGATCAAAACAGAGGAATACTGAGTGCAATCGAGTACATGCAATTTGGAATGGATGCATCACTAACCTGGGATGACCTGCAGAGTCATTGGTCCTCTCGACATCTTGGTGTAAATTTTCATACTCATTTCAAGAGTAGGCACCTGATGCAGGTGTTGAAAAGGATTGCTAAGCATAATTAAGAGTCAAAATTCACAGATATATGGAAGTGATTGGATGAGAGTACGTTGAGGCAAAGCCACGAGCAAGGTGAACCGGAAGCTGGTGACGTTACCAACGAGGGAAACTGTAGGAGGTGACTAAGTTTTAGTCAATGGATCCAGCCAAAACAAAAGGAGAAGTGGTCATTACTGCATGACACAGATGGGGCACAGTATGGAATTATGACAACCAATCTTACTGAGGTGTACAATTTCATCCTGAAAGGTGTGGGATGCTTACCACTCACTGCCATAGTTGAGATAACATTCTATCGCACAATAGCATACTACGACAGTCGGAGTTCAGCTGCATCAGTACTTATGCACGACCCTTTAGTACAATGGCATAAAAAGATTAATGATTACCTTGAATTTCAAATGAGAAATTAATTGTCACACGATGTGTCAGTGTTAAGCCTTTTGAATGGAAACTATGAGAGTCAGCTAAGGCACTAATTCGTTCATGGCACATTGAGAGCTGGTCGGGTCCACGAATGTAGAATTACAAGTGCAGATGTCGAGTGTACATGTAAGAAGTCTCAGTTGCTTGACATTTCTTACTCTCATGTTATCGCTGACTGTGCAGTCCCAGGAATCATCCGACACAGTAAATCTCAAAATATTATACTCTGTAGTACTTGTTGAAAACTTAGGAGGGTGTCTTCCATGGGTTTGTGACGACAGGAAACTATCGAGAGCTATTGTCAGAAGATGCCGTCACATGGATCCCAGACAGGAGGCTCCTTCTAAGCCATGTCGGTCGACGCCAAGTCAGGTTGATACATAACAATATGGATGTAGCAGAGCGTGCAGATGAACTCCGTAGATGCACCGTTTGCAGGCAGCCTGGTCACAGTAGAAACCGATGCCCGCAGGTGGCAGCACATCAACATCTTTGAGAAACTGAAGTAGTTCATTTTTATCTGTATGTATTGTTTTTCATTTATGTGTAACATACTTTATGTTTGAATGTCATGTTGTGAACTTTTTTAAGTGTATGCATGTAATGTTCAATGTAACATACTTTTGTAGCGGAGCATGAAGTTGAATATATGTTATTTGTAATGTTGCAAATATGTCTGCGTCTAAGTGTATCGACCAATATGTGATAACTACAGGTATGGTGGACGACTAGCAGCTTCCCGAGTTGATTGCACAGCACCATCAGCAGCGTCACCGTACTCATCGCCTTCTACAGGGCACCGTTTTGCAGGCTCTGTACATGAGGACACCGCGGGAGATGTGGCCTCTCGATGAGTGGTTTGCACCTCCTTTACTTGAGGCTGGATTACTTCCGTTCTCCCGTATGGTGGATCAGGCTCAGCGATTTCCGTTCTACCGAGCTCTGGTCAACGTGCTTGTTGATCGATGGAGGCTGGAGACGCACACTTTCCACTTCAGCTTCGGTGAACTCACCGTTACACTTGAGGACGTCAGTTTGCTGCTCGGCTTACCTATCAGAGGGGATATCCGCAGTGACTGACAGAGCTGCATGGCGTCTGGATTTCTTGCAGCGCTTTGAGGGTATCTGGCCAGCTGGAGGGTTTGCACAGACGACGGGAGTTCCACAGATTTACCTGCGAGTCATTCGAGATGCTGCATTCCTAGTGACCACTCCCGAGGAGGTCTCTAGATGTCACTAGGAGGCCTACTTGCTTTTCTTATTTGGGTGGCTACTGTTCCCTAGCACCCATGGAGACATATGCGAGTGGTAGTTCGTTCAGCTCGCTAGACTTATTGCGGACTCCGAGCAGAGACACGTGTCACAGTACAATTTTGAATCCACTGTGTTTTGCCACACGTACAAGGGATTGTGTGACACCACAAGCAGAGACCAGGTGAATTCACTGTTCGCGGGGTGCAACATACTCCTACAAATGTGGTCATACGAGCATTTCCCCATCTGGCAACCACTGGTGCCGCGGGATCAGATTGCGTTGGGCCATGATATGAGGGACGGCCGGTGATGGGATGGAGGTGGGCTAGATTGAGTTTGCAATGGGCCACGGATCAGGCGCACCTGTGCTATCCTTCCTAAGCCATGAGTTTTGATTTGCTTCTCGATAAGAGTGTTATCTGGCATCCATGGACACAGCAACACATCCAGTCCATCGCACCAGTAGGCCTTTCATCTCTATGTACGCAGGATGCTGCTTATTGGCGTACCCCGGTTCTTCTAGTTTCTCACACATGGTTGAGGGATACTCACTAGGAGTTTTTCTACTTTTATACGATTCATCTTTCTGCTTTTTAGCTTTTCTACTTTTGTGCGATTCTACCTTTCAACTTTTCCATTTTTCAGCTTTTCTACTTTTCAGCTTTTCTATGATTCGTCTTTCCTACTTTTTAGCTTTTCAACTATTCAACTTTTCTATTTTTTAGCTTTTCTGTCATTCAGCTTTTCTACTTTTCAACTTTCCTACAAATGTGTCCAATCGATGATTAAACTCTTCATTAAATTTCACTTCTATAAATTAGTTCATTGAGCTCTAAACACACAACTCACACTTCCCTCACAAGACTATCCGAACATGGCGGGTGAGACTAACAGTGACCGGAGAAGAACACGCACCAAGGTAAATACGTAATCAACTTTCCTAAATAAGTGGTTCTTTATGCGTTATTTTCTAGGCTATTCTCTTTCATTCATAGGATGAAGGACAAAGTTCAAGACCATGCTGTTGCAACTGCGATTTGTTGTTGAAAACTACTACAACTTGTATTCAGGGTGACTACGGGAGAAGATTTTTTAGAATGTGCTAGGGAAGATGCTTGTAAGTGCATTTTCCTACTTTGGTTCGACCCCGAGTGAAGCACAAAGGTTGCACGTATGATATTTTATCTTTTATGCAGAAAGAAGAGACTTCGTGAGCAGCTCAACTTCATGGAGGAGTTGTCAATCAACATGCGCGATGTTCAACACATGTGTTGCTGCAGACGTCGTTGTTATTGCACTTGTCATGGAGACACGTACCAACAAGCCATCCTCCAAAGGAGTTCAACTGGTCTGATGATTCATCCGACATAGATGACTTTATGTGCAAATGTCGAGGTGATATTAGAGTCAGTATGTCTTGGGCCTACGACATTGCCGGTAGAAATTACATACATTGTGGCCGTGAAGAGGAGGGGGATAAATGCAATTACATGTCGTGGCTCAACCCGGAGTGAAATGAAGTAGAGAAGAACACTATAAATATTCTTCTAGGATAACTGAACACTCTCCACTCGGATCAAGTGGCGCACCAACGTTTGATCACCTTTTGCTGTTGTAGACCTGGTTCCAACTGTTTTTGCAATTGTCACAGACGCGTGTAACTTTCTATTCTATCTACAACATCAATACTTTGTACTTAAAACCCTAGCATTTGGTCCCAGTAAAAAAAATCGTAGCCTTCGGACTCCGGAAACATAAATCTTAACTACCCATTTCATAACCCAAAAACAACAAACCTTAGCCTTCGGTTCTAGGAAACATAAATCCTAGCTACCCATTTTATTACCCGAAAAAAATAAACATATCAGTTAATGCTCAAAAACACAAAAATCCTATCGTTTAGTCCCTTGGAACAAAATAAAAAGCATATCCCGTATATGCAACAACAAAAACTAAAGATTGCTTTCAGTCGCGAGATGGGATCGCGACTGAAACGCTGAAATACTATAGGTTTCAGTCGCTACCCCGGCTCACGACTGTAGGTATACGTGGCCGGATCCTGAGTCAGTGGTGTAAATGAGCCGTGCTAACTAATCAGTTGTGAACTGGGTCTGTGACTAAAGTTTAGTTGTGAATGGGAGCTCGCGATTGAAGGTCATTTCTGACATTTTAAAAAGATTTAGGTTACTTTTGAAATTATTTTTTTTAACGAGTTATTTGTAAAAGAAAATTCTAATTAAGGAGATTTGATTGTACATTGGTTGATACAGTTGAAAGGGTTTGCATACGATTTATATAGCTAACTTCTTAGACTACCTCCAACGGCAGTGCGAAGGGTAGCTCGCGTCGACGGAGGTGGAGGCGTGCTCACCGCTTGCTCGGCGTGATGCGACAGCCGTGAGCTACGGGAGGAGATCAGCGACGGCCGAGTGAACGGCGAGCTCCACGTCGCCGTTGGAGAAGAAGGGGCCGCTTCACGACACGTTTTGCGAGCCCTACCCAGAAATAAACCAGCAACGCAAACCCGCGCAAACTTAAATCTGACAGGTGGGACCCCAAAACAAATGAGCCCACAAATCAATCACTGTGTATTATGTGACCTCATAGCCGTGAAATAACACGTGGGCCCCACCGCACCGCTGAACGTGCCTGTGTCAGTGCGAACGCGCACTGCGCGGAAATGAAGCCCACGCCACTGACAACAGGGTCCCACCAAGCGTCAGTCCCACATGTCATTTAAAGAAGTGAATTATCCCCCGGGCGGCGTGTTCTAATGAGGTGGGGCCCGCCAGGCTCGAGAAATGCGCGAGTGCGCCAACTTCGTGCACGTCGTCCACACGTGCGCACCGTAGCCTTAGGCACTGACCAGTGGGACCAATATTTTGGAGGGCCCGCATGTCAATGGATGAAGAAAAAATACGGTCGTGGGAGTAAATAAAAAATGAACCACATTGCGCACACCAGGGTTGCTGCCCCAAGTGACTGACATATAGGGCCCACTCTCTGCTGGCCCACATGTAAGTGTTTGGAGATGAAATAACTGTTGGAAATTGGCATGGGGCCCACCTGTAAGCGGCCAAAAAAATGACTGTCGTATTTATAGCCGTTGGAAATAGCCATTACAGTTTATTTTAATGTTTTATAGGATAAAAAATCATAAAAAATTGTAGAAAATTCCCAAAAAATTCCAAAAAATCACAGAAATTTTTTCCAACTCTCCCCTATACAACTCGCAGCCGTCATATCCCCCAACCTACCATCTGTATCCACCAAATTATCATTCGTACCCACCAAATTATCCACCCTATCAACCGCACGGCCATACATTTCGGCCACCTCCCCAACAGGGCCAAAATTTTCATTTTGTGGGTATGCCGCCAAACTATCTGCAGCTGGGCTATCCGCAGTTCTCACCACCGCAACCGCACTCTACGGCGGCGTCTAACCCCGGTACTCCAGACCCGGCTCCAGCCGATCTGTCGGCGCGAGTTGTCGTCGTCGACGACAGCAGCAATGTTGCGGCAGATGCTAGCCGCAAGACAAAGCGTTTACCATGGTCGACAAACGACGACGTAAAACTGATACTAATTTGATTTCCATACAGAAATACTATAAGGGAAATGTATTTACATTCGACTTCATCATTCAATTTTTTTTACAACACACAGATTAGTTCTTGGCTCAGCAATTCGCTCGATCCTATTGATGGAAACAATAGGAAGTGCGATATGTACTGGGCAAATGTCGCAGCGGCATTCAACGACATGGTCCCGACAAACAGGAAAAGAGAGGCCAAACACTGCAAGGACCACTGGCAACGAAACAATAAAAAAGTGGTCCAATTTAATGGTGTTTGGCTTCGACTGAAAGATGTCTATACCAGCGGTCGTTCCGACGACCAACTCATGGTGCAGGCCCGTGAGATGTACAAGATGGAGATGGGTCATCCGTTCATCTTGGATCATTGGTGGACGGCAGTTCGTGGGCAACCTAAGTGGTCCACAGTCTACGTTGAAGCCGCCAACAAAAGAAGCAGGTTGTCTGAGTCGGACACGTAACGTCATCGTCCAACAACGATGATGTTTCACCAGTAGAGATACGGCCAAAAGGACGAGACGCCGCTAAGGCGAAGGGCAAAGGTAAGAGCCAAATTGATGCAGCGTAGGATTCTACGGCGGCAATGCGAGAAGATCTTGATGCCTTCATCAACAATCACCATGACCGTGTCGAAAAGAGGAAGGACGCAGTTCGTGTGTCCAAGTCATTGCACAGCCTGGGGAAGTCAAAGGAGAAGTCTGCCTTGTACAAGGCATACTCGAGAATGATGGGCATCGACAAATCCACCATGGATGATGCTCAGAAAGAGGAGTATACGGTGGGCATGAAGATGATAAGAGATAAACTTAAAGCCCTGGAGGACGAAGATTAGTTATGATGTTTTGAATTTACTTTGGATAGCCAACTATGTATGTTTCTTTGTTAATCCATGTACGATGCTTTATTAATTATGGTATGAATTAAATTTAGCATTCTTGTTAGAATATGACCGTTGGAATATAGTCGTTGGTATGTGGCCATTGAAAACTAGCCATTCAAAATTATTCGTTGGAACATAGCTGTTTGAAACTAACCGTTGGAATATGGCAGTTCGAAACTAGCTGTTGGAATATAGCTGTTTGAAACTAACCATTAGAACCAACCCATTCGAATATAGCCGTTGGACTCTTTGTCTATATATTCAACCCCCTGAGAACGTTCTCCTCACAATCTAACTTCTCTTGCAAAACAGCATAATACTTCGCAAACTCACCTTTGTTGCCACTCAGAAAATGTCGTCTAGCTCTAGTTCGAGCACAAACAGCCCTGAGGAGGATGCCATCAGCAAAATAGAAGATTTTTTGGTGGACTTTATGAAGGAGGAAGAGGAGGAAGATCATATTATCACCGGTCTGTACGTCCGATTTGATGCTGCTTCCTCTCGTGGACGTCGCTGACGCAGCAGTAGAAGATATGTTGAGAGAGACCGCGAAGATGGCCATCTATGACTCGTCGCGGACTACTTCTCCAACTTTCCGGTCTACCCCGATGGTATATTCCGTCGGCGATTTCGGATAGGGAGACCCCTTTTTGTTCGTATTGTCAAAGCGCTCGGTGAATGGTCCCCTTATTTCACTGAAAGAAGGGATGCCACTAATCACCGTGGACTCTCCCCTTTACAGAAGTGCACTGCAGCGATGCGTACGCTAACATATGGTGGCCCCGCTGATGCTGTCGACGAGTACGTGCGGATAGGGGAGTCCACGGCGATTGAATGTTTGGAGCACTTCGTGCAAGGCATGATCAACAAGTTTGGCGAGCAATATCTTCGCAGCCCCACCGTCGAGGATATCCACCACTTGCTGCAACAAGCAGAGGCTCGTGGCTTTCCGGGTATGCTGGGAAGTATTGATTGCATGCACTGGGAATGGAGAAATTGCCTAGTAGCATGGAAGGGACAATTTACGCCTGGAGATTATGGAGTCCCAACGATCATACTTGAAGCGGTGGCTTCTTACGATCTCTGGATATAACATGCTTTTTTTTGGTGTGGCAGGCTCCAACAATGACATCAATGTACTGAATCAATCACCATTGTTCACTGATGTAATGAAAGGGCGAGCCCCTCGTGTTGAGTATACCATCAATGGTCGGCAGTACAACATGGAGTATTATCTCGCCGACGGTATATACCCGGAGTGGGCTGTTTTTGTAAAGACGATACCGCTCCCGTAGACGGCGAAAACCCGGTTGTTCGCACAGCATCAAGAAGGAGCAAGAAAAGATGTTGAGAGGACTTTTTGAGTCTTGCAGTCTCGGTTTGCCATTGTGCACAGTGCGGCAAGATTTTGGAGACAGTCAACTCTCGCGAAGATCATGCGGGCTTGCGTCATCTTGCACAACAGGATCATAGAGGACGAACGTGACGACAATGCCGAGAACTATGACTACAACAATCATCCGGGCACATCGACGGTAGTACCACTTGTGATCCACACTGGGGGTACGCCGTTATTCGAAGATGTACTTCGAAGAAATGCTGTCATCCGTGCTCAACCTATGCACACGCAACTCAAAAGAGACTTGATCGAACACATTTGGCAACATTTCGGAGGAAACGCCGACGAGTAGTATATTACCGAATTTCGTAGCAGGCATTTGTTTGCAAATTTAATTTTAGTGTATTTCGCAATTATTTCATATACCACTATTTGAATTTTAATATCTATTATTTTTTGTCAAGTGCAATTTTTAAATCTAAAATGTCAAATTTATTTTTTTGTCGCACATTTGAATTTAATTTCGTAAGTAATATGTTAATATATTGCTAACATTGAAATTCATGAATTAATACAAATTCGTTGAATATATAATTATCAAATCGTATTTCTTGATGTTTGCTTGGTGGTTAGGAGTGTGGGGCCCAAACTAAAAACCAAACTGTTGGAAGCTTGGTACTTTAAGATGGTACTTATACACATGACAGGAAATATTCTGTTTAAGAACCAAACAAAAATCAAACCTGTCGGAGATAACTTTAGTATTTACGAAATATCGGTCTAAAAACGTCTCTCGAGACCGATGCGTCCTTTCTTCTCCATCTTTATTTCTTTCAATGTGTACTTCAGTAATCGTACAGTCCAAAACAGTGTTCTGTTGAATCAGAGCAACATTAAATGAATACAGTAGCATAGCCAATGCTACGGGGCATTCTGTTCGTGCTCTTGCAAAGCATTTTATTTCACATTTGTTCCATCTAAACAAGAAATGTGAAAAATATTCTTCGGAAGGTGCTATGAGCTCGAACAGTGCCTAAGATTAGTAATTAAATACCCCTTTATTTTTAAATACATATCATTTTGATTTTTAATTTTATTTCTAAATATATGTATGATTTTGAGAAATATTTACACATACTTTCTTATATACCTTTCATTAAATATTTTAAAAAGATAAATATGTGATTTAGAGAAATAGAAGATGCATTAATAGCATGTATTAAATGATGTTACTACGTTTTTTCTCTTTATATTTTGTTTTTATGTGTTAAATGTTAAAATAATATATCTTTGGAAACAAAAAGAGTAACTTATTAGGGTTGTTGTAAAGATGATATTACAAGAATATTACTCAACAACTTTATTTCTGTTCACAATTTAAAACCCAGAATTTCTACAATGCCCTAATCTTTTGTTTTAGTGACGAACTTTAGTAGTAATTTTTGAACAAACAAAGTTATGTGGTACTTCGCAATGCAAGGACAAAATTATGAGGTGTTTGTTGTAAGGGAAGATACGATATTTCCCAGTTTTCCCTAGTGGGATATCTTTTACTGACTAATGCTTACAATAAACATGGCTATTAGTGTGGAGATTGGGGTGTGTTGTTTGGGTTGGGGTGGTTTCTATTATATAATATGTTAGTAAAAGTTATAAAAAATTAATATTATGAAAATATTTTTTAGGTGAATGTAATTATGTAATTAATGTAAATATTTATAAATATATTAATGATCAAAATTAAAAATTTTGACTACGTGCATACTATAGTGACACGTTTTTGGATGGAGAATATTAAATAGATGTCATTCAATAATTTTGGATGACTTTGTACAGTATTTTACTTATATATCCTTCTTTTATTATTTTGATAAGACAAATATTTAGTTTAAAGAATTAAGAGTAGTACTAATCAAATGTATTAATTAGGTTACTATAGTCATTGTTCCTTTGTGCCTTATTTTAGTGTTAAAAGACAAAATGGTAGAATATATTTGTTTTGGCGTTGGCAAATTTGAAATAAAGATTCTTCTTAGGGTATATGTGAGATTTCAAAAAATTAATAATGATAATACTCCCTCCTAAAAAACATATCATTATAGTATACATGTAATCAATATTGATATATTTATAAATATTTAAGTTTGTAATGTAAATTTAACATAGATTGTAATAAAAAAATACTTTATAATATTGTATTTTTATTTTTTTATTAATATATTCTAATATAAATTAGTGATTAAAGTTATTTATTAGGTATCGTGAAAAATTAAATATGATATATTTTTATTTTTTGACGGAGGGAGTAATTACTGGGGAAGTACAGCGTTCGGTTCTTAAAACGGGAGTACAGCAGTCAACAGATGGACAAACGTACCTTGTCTTCCCCAAGCGTGTCAATGAGCGCGACGAGGTCGCCGACGACGTGCAGTATGGTGTATTCCCCTACGACGCGCGGCGCGTCGGTGTCGCCGAAGCCGCGCAGGTCGGGCGCGACGGCGCGGTAGCCGCGGGCGGCCAGCGCGGCGATGTGGTGGCGCCACGAGTACCACAGCTCTGGGAAGCCATGCAGGAGCAGCACGGCAGGTCCCTCGCCTTGCTCGGCCACGTGCATGGCGATGCCGTTCACGGGCACCGTCCGGTGGGCGATCACCGCTCCCTCCGTGGCGCCTCTCGCCATGCCTATGCCGATGTCAATGTCTTGGGTTTTAGAGGTTTGTGAGTGGTTATACATGCGCAGGGGTGAATGTATCTGTGTAAGCAATAGCAAATGGGTGTGTGTGTGTGTGTCTGTTTGCAGGTGTGCAGGTGTGCATGGAGGAGACGTGTTTGTTTAGGGGGATATAAATGAGAGTAGTGGGTTGTTGGTGGGAGGAATTTTGGTACTTGATGCATCTGTGTGAACTGTGGACCTGAGTACGTTTGGGTTTGGTATTGGGAGTCTATGATCAGGGCTAAAGAATGTAAGTTGAATTGGGTTGACTAGACTTCAGTGCAATCCTGCCCTAGAAATATGATTGGGTTGTATTTGTATGAGCGGGTTATGTTTAAAAATTTGAGACATATTGGACTCTTGATTGGGTATTTAGAATGGATTGATCACAGGTTAGGCCCAAGATGAATCTTAAATACAGAGTTAGGCTTGATCGGGCTCAGGTGTTCCGAAGAGGCGGAATCACTGGTAAGATAGTACTTAAATCTATATTCGCATCCGTATTTTTTTCTGGATATATATGCGGATGCGAATACGGATATGAAGGAAACAGATACAGATATGAAGCAGATATTTTGCAGACATAGACACGAATATTAAATAGATTCAGAGTGGTTACAGATATGGATATTATTATTATCTGGCACGAATAATAACCTAATATAGACATAGATATTAAACATTTGTAAAATAAATATGATTATGATACAAAAATAAACAAGAATAATATAATAAAAGGTTTATACTACACCAAATAAAATACTCATAACAAGTATAATATAATAAAATGGTTCAAACATAACAAGGATAATATAATAAAAGAGTTCGTACTACACCAAATAAAAAGTTTCATACATCATTCATACACAACATCATAACTCAAGTTACATGATAAATTAATAATCCATAACAAGCATTTCAAATAGAACAAAGTATCTAAATAGCGCATAAAGTTATAAGTCACAAGAAATACAATAGCAAAATAGCATAGCACATCATCCATCAAGCCACCAACTATCAACTCCGCAACTCATTAGTCGACTTGAATGATGTGATTACCTATAGGTTGAACAAAATTAAACAATGAGTTCTCATATCATGTTTTACTAAGAGTATAATCATTCGATAATCTAAAAATGAAAAGAAGAACTAACATGATCATTTTCTTATAAAGTACTTGCATCACCATCTTTAAAATTATTTCCAACAATGTCATGTAAAATAGATTACAGTTGACCTATAACAAATACAAAAAAATAACAAATATACACAAGTCTATAACATAAAACTACAAAATTATAGACATGAAACATAAATATAATGGGTTGATCACATTTTGACTTGACTCTAATCCAATCTTGAGTGCAAATTAATCTTCCAACAGTTTCTGGGGCAAGTCTACTCCGGTATTGGTCAATGACACGTCTACCTGTACTAAATGCTGACACAGAAGCTACTAATGTAACAGGAATAGCTAACACATCATGAGCAATCTTTGATAGAATAGTATATTTAGAACCTTCTATCCTCTACTATACAAGAATGTCAAAAGGACTTTCATTATCCCATGGAAGAGTGATATCCTCAAGATACAAATCCAAATCAATTCTCTTAGGCGGCTGTTGAGATTTCTGAAGAAGAAACTCAGTAAATTTTCTTTTCCTCTCATTATAGCTACTTGTGCCTTGCTGAGAGACTCCAAAACTACTAGCATGCATGACTTGCTCATTTGGCCTAACATATTGAGCATAAAGTGAATTGATAGCTTGATATATCTCTTTGATCTCTTTCTCTCCACCAGTTTGATAAATCTGTGGGTAGTAATATTCAACCATCTGCAACTTATATCTTGGATCAAGTAAAGATGCCACAGCAAAAATCATGTTTGAATTACGCCAATATTTATCAAACTTTTCTTCCAATGCCATTACCATATTCACATGAAGGATATTGATAAGTGCTAAATTGATAGTATTTTACCCTAAGTTTGCTATTGGAAACGTGCAAAAATATGCTAAAAACTCCTTTGATGCTACATTTTATGCATATTTTTATATTATTTTTACAATTCTCTTTCACGGTTGTGTTTGCCATGTTTCAAGGATCAAACCTACTAAATTTGAGGAAATTTCGACTTTGTTTG
The DNA here is from genome assembly GCA_019359835.1 of Pharus latifolius. Classification (NCBI taxonomy): domain Eukaryota; kingdom Viridiplantae; phylum Streptophyta; class Magnoliopsida; order Poales; family Poaceae; genus Pharus; species Pharus latifolius. The sequence goes on from CM033323.1 coordinate 18,197,485, forward strand.
GGCCAAATTCGACAAAAGATACCAAAACTGCAAAAAAAGGAACTCTAATCGAATATTCCATAGTCGAAACAATCTGGTCGAACACACTTAGGCGAGAAGGAACCATAATTGAACACACCTGGACAAAAAATAGCTTTGATCGAACACGAAGGCACCTACTCGAACAATGTCCCGATCGAACACGAAGATATCTGGTTGAAAAGAGTCCCGATCAAACACGACTATCGCTTGGTCAGTGTAACACCCCTGTTTTTGCTAAACCCTAAAATAGCCAAAATTCACATCCGGACCCCAAAACCTAATCTGCTTCAGCCATTCCCTTCTAAATGCTGTTCAGAACATTTTTCCCTTCGGGACCATCTCCAAAATCTCACCCTAAAGCCGAGTTTCAAGCCTCGCCATTTTTAAAACCCTAATTACCCTGTTTTACCCTAAACTGTTTTCCCCAATTTTGTCGAAACCCTTCAGATCTTGCCCGATCTTACCAAACTTTGGCCAGATAAGTTCCACTAATCTTTTGCAACTTAGCTGCGAAATCAGATTTCAGATCGGACCCTCAGATCTCCAAATTTGCAAACAGGCCCAAGTCCTATTCAAATTATCCTCACAGGACAGCCCCTGGAATAAGTTTCAGAAATTACAGAACAGCCCAAATATTCTTTTCAGGCCCTTTCGACCAGCGCGTGGTCGTGCCCTCGACCAGTGCTGTATTGCCGTTGCCGTGCCACGTTTTCTCGCCGCAGTTGCTCGCCGCCGGCCGTCGCCTCTTGTCGCCTGCACTCGTGAGCAACCAAACCACCTCCCGCGCACGTGCCAGCGCCGTGGCCTCGCCTTGCCCAGCGGATAAACGCCCGCGCTCCAGGGCATCGTCTTCGCGCGCGCGCAACCGTTGCCGTGGCAATTGCATGCGTTACGTGTCGTTGCCGGAGCTTTGCTACTGCCTCCGCATCTGCGCCATCACTGGTGAAGTCCCAATGCAATCGACAAAGCCTGTAGAGCAGCTACACCGCCAGTGCGCAATCACATCGCCGGTCACCGCTGTCCCAGCTGCACCCGGCCGGTCTCGTCCCCGGCACAAGTTCTCTCGCCGTTCCCCCTCGCAAGCTTCGCCTCAATGCCTATATAAAACCCTTCAGCACTGTGAAGAAATACAACGCCAGGACTTAGCCAAATTCCCGGTTCTTCACTGTTTCCCTTTCTTCTCCGGCGAGCTGTTTCTGGAGCCACCGTCGCCAGAGCAAACCATAGCCCATCTCTCCAATCCAGGTTCACCAGTAAGTTCCCCACGCCCATCTTCCCGTGCCCAAGCAACCAATTGCACCAGATCGATCCCCATCGCCGGTGATCGCCGGAAAGGCCCAATTGCCCTGTTTCCCCAATGCTAGCCATTTCATCCCAAATTAGCTCTCGTACCAGTAGTAGAAATTGATCCTTAGCCATTTCTTAGCAAGCCTGTGGAACCAGAATCCCCAATTAAGCTCAAATCGAAGAAATCCCAAATTCGAACCTCGGCCGTTCGCCGGACTTCGGCGCCAAGCTTCTCCGGCCGATATCCAATGAAATTAACCTCTCCAGTAGCTTTGTTGTGCCCTAGAGATCATCCCCAAGCTTGGAATTGAGCTCATTCGCCCTGAATCGAAAACCCCCTTTGTCCAGTGTCGTCTTCTCCAGCGCCGGTCGCCGGAATTTGTTCCCGGCCGATCCAGCACCTGAAACCTTGTCCCTTAGATAGACTCCAGTACCCTGAGCAATATTGTCCACAAGCTCGACACCTGGATCTGTCTAGATTGTGAGTTATGCCTATGCCAAGATCATTGTCCAGTAACTCAGTTCATGTCCAGGCCACCGTGGTTCATCGCCGGATTTGGTCACCCTCCGGCCACTTTCAGCCCTTGTGCCTGTTGAGTATATTGTTCCTGTTAGTAATGCCTACCTCCCAGACAAAGTGGTGCATCATTTGGAGCCCTGGATCAAAAGTTAAGCCATGCCCTAGTTTCTGGCCATGTCCAGCACCATGTCAGTGCATGTCAGCCACTGGCATCAGCCTTGTTTGACCCCTTCTGGTTGAGCAATTGAAATGCCACCTTGTCCCTTAGATTCCTGGAGTTGAGATCTACAACTTTCTCTACTATCACTTCTCCAGAAAACCATCCTAAGACTAGTTTCCAGTTATGTCAAAGCCATGAACTGAATGTCGACCCTTCAACGTTCAATCCTTTTTAGCCGTTTCTTCGACCAGAGCCCGTGTGACCTTACCCTAACCTTTTCCCCTGCATACATGACTTACTTACTTAATATTTTCTATAGAAACTATTTTCAGTATGCTTATGTGGTATGTGTTGGTGTGTTGTCTGATTGCCGCAGAGTCAGAAGCTGAAGGAGCGGAAGAAGTCTTTGAAGAGCCGTCTGAGTTTTTAGACCCAACATTGCAAGGCAAGCCTCATTCCTTTGATCATGTCTCACCCAATATTTTCATATGAAGTATATTCACTGTTTCTTACTATGCATGTTTAGTTGAAATACAAATTATGTTTGAATGACATGAGTAGATATTCCCTAAATGAATCATGAAACCCTTTTTGTTATTGAACCTTCTTATATATGCTTTTGTCACCCTAGGACTCATATACTGAATATCCACATTAAACTTAAAAGGGTCAAATGCATGAGAAGTTATAATGAAAACCGTTTTGACAAGAAAAATGATAAAATGGATCAGTAGTGAGGATTGGATTGTATGGAGAGGGTGCGGTGCGCACCAGGGTATGTGAATGTTCCTCACTATTGGTTCATAAGGACAAGAACCTTGTGCTGTGTCTCTATACGAATTGTAAACGTACCAACCACTTGCCTGGTATGGGACAGGCACAACTCAGTAACTTTTTGGTATTAGCAGTTCCCTGCATGGTTTGACGATCTGGTTTCTCGCGTGGAAACTGGAAGGCCAAGGTTCGGCCATGAGTGATGTGAGTTAGAAAAATGATGAGAGAAAAAGGCGTAAATGAAGGAAGGCGCCCTAGACCTGATTAAGCCGTGAGCGGCTGTAATCTTAAATGGTCGTATGTCTCGCGTGGACATAGACCAAGGCTATGTGTCCTGAGGGAACATAGACCAGAGAGGCTAGGAAGTAAGGCAGTGGGTAAGACCCACAACGGTACTTGAGACTTAATTGTCTATTTACCGGGCAGGGATACTGTTAATACTGAACTGTAAAGCGTTGTGTGATCTCGGCCTTGTCACATGTGTATAAGTCACATGGAGCTGATCCGACTTGAAAGCCGAGTGAACCAGTGGATTTAAAAAGAGGTACACCTTTGCAAAGCGTAAAAGAAGTGTCAGATACTCTGTACTCCCAGGTTCAGGAGTCTTTTCGTAGTGGATGTTATCCATGGGTTATAGCACAAGTACTGTTTTGGAATGTTTTCATAATGCGGTTAACAAAGTAGTGACTCATGGGAGACCACTACATCTAATGTTTTATTGAAAACTTGTTTAATGTTTAAAGTATCGTTTTCATGATAAAGTTCTGTTTTAATAAACAAATGACTTGGAAATCTATATATCTCTATCCATATGAAACCAAAACCCCGGAATCATATATTTCACTCTCATGTAAGTACAATTACATTAATCCCCGGAATGAGTGTTGCTGAGCACCAAGTGCTCACCCTTGCATTTTACATCCAACTGTAGAAGAGGGATTCGAGGATCCCGATTCCTTCAGTTATGAGTTCCCGGCAGAAGATGGAAGTGCCCCGGACGAGCCCACGTTCTAGAAGGATTGCGCACCAAGTCAAGTCAGATGTGGGAGGAGCCACTTCAACCCCGCTGCGGATGGAAATCAAGCTTTTTGTCGTTGCTTTGTGCTTTATGCTGTGTGTTCGGTACCTAGATACCGACTCTGGTTCTGATAAACTTGTTATTTTCTTAGCAACTCTACTTAGCGCCATTTTCGGTGCTTTGGGTATGTAATATTGGCCAAGCTGGCCTGCTACCTGTTTAATGTTATTATTATGCTTGTCTGGTTTGGAGCTCATGTGTCATCCTGCTGTGTGTAACCTACCTGGGCGGTTACCAAGGTGACCCTCAAATGGGGGTCTGACAGCGAATGGTATCAGAGCATGAAGCTTGACTGTAGGTCGTGACCCTTACTAGAATGGGCGTCCCTAAAGTAGAGAATCGCTAGATTATTTGGTAAAAATCTAATTGTGAAAAACCTAATTTGTTTAAGAAAAGCATAATGAGTATTATTTGAAAATTTTCAAAACCGTTTTCCTACTTTTAAGAGTTCCGTGTTTCATCATCGCAGATGGCCCCTGGTAAGAAGCTGATTCACGGAGACGAGTTGGGAGCATGGGCATTGATGCTTTGGATGATGTTACAATTTCTGGGAGCAAGAGACAACCAGCGACCCGTATACTACGTCCGTCGAGAAGAAGTCGATGGTAGACCTTTTGGCTTCCGTGCCTCGGTGATTGTGTACGAGATCCCAGAGATCGGGAGAGGATCAACAAGAAAGGAAGCTCGTAGAGAAGAAGAAGAAGATGCTATCCAAGACGCTGCTCGTCGTGCTATAGGTACCATCCGTCAGCTGTACGATGACTTTCTTATAGGTTCTCCTTTCTGCTTTGTCCCCTACCAAGTTCCCGGATCGGATCGTCGAACTGTTCATCCCTCCAACAACCAGAGAGACGCCATCCTGACTAAAACCAGAGATGTAGTCCAAGTCCTGGAATCAAGCTACACTCGGTTGCTGCGTGAGCATGAAAATGCTCGGGATGACCGTCACTATCTCGAAGGAGCGCTTGCGAAGGTTCGCTCAGAACTCCAAGAGAAGGAGAAACAAATTCAGGAGTTGGCTGAACCTAGCAGAGCTCGAGAAGTCGAAGACGAAGGATCGGTGAACAAGAGGAACCGCTTGAAGATAAGACTCACAGCCCGCAAGAGTGTGGGAAGACCTAGGGATTACCTGGGTTATTTCACGCCTGCTTCGCGTGGCATTGTGATCAACACCCCTGCACCAGAGTATCCTCTCGCGAAAGGGAAGGAAGTTCCTGAAGGCAAAGGAAAAGAGATTGCTACCTGCAACACCCACGATTCATCTGAGGAAGAAGAAGACAATGACATGCAATGGGACCCTATGGATGCCGACGAAGATCAAGAGGAGGAAGACCCTGAAGAAGTAGAACCTTGCAGTTCTTCCAAGACCGACAGGAGATCGTAGTTTTCTCTTCAGCTTGACCCTTCTGCTCTAGCCCTTGTAACCGTTAGTCTTTAGCTCTTGTTGTAGTAGCTGCTTTGTTTGTATTGTTTGTTGGTAACTCCAAAGCTGTAAAGGTGAAAACCTTGTATCTTTAGAAAATCTTTGAAAATGGAAATTGCATGTTCCAATCCAATCTCTTGGATTGATCTTTTCTTTCAGCTTATGTTCAATCTGTGCTCTCTTGAATTAGTAGTCTTGTCTCAATTATCTTGGCAAAACAGAATGGTGAACACCAGAGGTAGAATCCAAGGCTCAGAAGAAGTCCCAAGAAACGCATCAACAAGAAGGACTAGAGATGACTCAGATCAGCCAAATTCATCAGCCTCAGTACCGCAAGGAGGGAATCTGACGGAAATATTAATATGGATGGAGCAAAACAGACAGAGATCTGCAGAGGTACAGAGTCAAATTCTGGAACAACTGATGCAAAACTCCGCAACCCGCCGCGAGGAAGGTTCGAACATTGGAGCAAGACTGACAGACTTCCAGAAGACACGTCCTCCAACTTTCTCCTGCACTGAAGACCCAATTGTGGCAGACGATTGGTTAAGAGAGATCGAAAGGAAATTGGATACCGTCAGGTGTAGTGATGAAGAGAAACTGCTATATGGACCCCATCAGCTCACAGGGTCGGCTGCAGCGTGGTGGGAGAATTACAAGACGGTACACCCTAATCAGAATTCAATTACCTGGAATGAATTCAAGGAACAGTTCCGTAGATACCATGTCCCCAAAGGAGCTATTCAAGCCAAACGCAGAGAATTCTTGAATCTAAGGCAAGGAGGAAGGACGGTGAAGCAGTATTTGCATGAGTTCATCAAATTGGCCAGGTATGCACCAGAAGACATCATGACAGAAGAGCGAAAGATCGACAGATTCTGTGAAGGCCTACAAAACTCATACCAGTATCACTTGTCAACGCACGAGTTCACGGATTTCCAAGTCCTTGTGAATCGAGTACTTAAAATGGAGGAGAAAAGAGGCGTAGTAGAAGAGGACCGCAAGAGGAAAAGTGTAGCATATCCATTTCAAGGAAATTCTAGCCGAGGAAGACCAGCGCCATATGCCAGAGCCGCTTTCAGACCACCCGCACCACCAAGACCCCAGAGGACTTCATCGCCAACAACTCTAACATGCCCCGGATGCAAAGGGAGTCACCTCTATAGAGACTGTACACTGAAGAATGCAGAATGCTTCCATTGTGGCAGAAGAGGACATCACAGAGAGACTTGTCCATTTCGGCATTTACCTCCCAGCGTTGCCAAAGCTCAGGCAGCCAAATCCCCTGCACCTGCACGAACTATTGCCAGAGGAGCACTACAAGCTAGAGGAGGAAGATTCCAAACCAACAGAGGAAGAGGAACACCAACCACCGGAGGAAGACTCAACTTCGTGACTGCTACAGAAGCAGGAGAGGCAACTGACGTCGTGATCGGTAGACTCTTGATCTCCTCTCAGATTTCAGTTGTTCTATTTGATCCCGGTGCAACTCATTCATTCATGTCGAAAGATTGCTTGTTGAGTAATAACTTACCTGTGGTTGCTTTAGAGCATCCTATCATCATTCAGTCACCTGGCGCTAGGATGATTGTTAATTCTATCTGTAGAAATGTTGCCTTCTGTATCGGCAATCTAGAATTCCTGGCAGACATGCTAGTTCTAAACCTTCAAGGATTGGATGTCATTCTCGGAATGGATTGGCTGGCCAAGCATAAGGGATTGATGGATTGTGAGAAGAAAACAATTACCCTGACAAATGCCAATGGAAAGCAAATTACATTCCATGCAGACAGAACTCCAATCTGCGACCACCTGCAGAGATTGAACTGCGTTGAGGAAGTGAGGTTTGAAGAGGTACCGATTGTCAACGAGTACCCGGAAGTCTTTCCAGAAGAACTTCCCGGATTGCCACCAAATAGGGATATAGAGTTCACTATTGAACTGAAACCCGGATCTGCGCCATATGCTAGAAAGTTGTTTCGGATGACAGGCCATGAGCAAGAGGAATTGAAGAAGCAGATAGCTGAATTGGAAGAAAAAGGATTCATTAGATCCAGCTCATCACCATGGGGAGCCCCAGTGCTCTTTGTTAAGAAGAAAGATGGTAGTATGCGACTTTGCATAGACTACCGCAAGCTAAACGACATGACCATCAAAAACAAATACCCCTTACCAAGGATAGATGACCTTTTTGACCAGCTCAGAGAAGCTAAAGTATTCTCAAGAATAGACCTGAGATCGGGATACCATCAGTTAAGGATCCGAGAGCAGGACATTCCTAAAACTGCTTTCGTAACCAGATATGGGTTGCATGAGTTCACAGTGATGCCCTTTGGATTAACTAATGCACCCGCGGTATTCATGAATCTAATGAATAAGATCCTCATGGAATTCCTGGATAAATACATCATTGTATTTGTGGATGATATCCTTGTCTACTCTAAGACGGAGGAGGAACACGCACATCACCTGAGGATTGTGCTACAGAAACTGGCAGACCACCAGCTATATGCCAAGTTTAGCAAATGTGCTTTTTGGCTGAAGAAGATCTCTTTCTTAGGACATATCATCTCAGGAGAAGGAATATTTATGGACCCGTTGAAGATACAAGCTGTTACCGATTGGAAACAACCTGAAACCGCAACAGAAGTTAGAAGTTTCTTGGGATTAGCGGGATATTATCGAAGATTTGTAGAAGGATTCTCGAAGATCACCAAACCGCTAACCCAGCTACTGAAGAAGAATGCCCCTTTTAATTGGACCGAGGAGTGTGAAAGAAGCTTTGAGGAACTGAAGAAAAGACTGACGACTGCACCAATCCTGATACTGCCGGATGTCAAGAAGGATTTTCAAGTCTTCTGTGACGCCTCCAAACAAGGATTAGGATGTGTATTGATGCAAGAAAGGAAAGTGATAGCTTATGCTTCTAGACAGCTACGACCTCATGAGGAGAATTATCCAACACATGATCTGGAGCTAGCTGCTGTCGTACATGCACTAAAGATATGGAGACACTACCTACTAGGCAGTAAGTGCGAAATTTATACGGATCATAAGAGCCTGAAGTACATATTCACGCAACAGGAGTTGAATATGAGGCAGAGAAGATGGTTAGAACTGATCAAAGATTATGATCTAGAGATCCACTATCACCCAGGAAAAGCCAATGTAGTAGCTGATGCTTTGAGCAGGAAGTCTCGTTACAACCAGATAACACAGCTAGAAGTGCCGACACAACTGATCAAGGATTTCGAAAAGTTGCAATTAGAATTAGTGGACCAAGGAACCACCGCTACGCTAAAGATGGAATGTGAGTTGAAGGATAAAATCCGACAAGCTCAAGCAATTGACCCAGATCTTCAAGAGATGAAGGAGGACATGAAGAGCAAAAATACAACCAACCTTCGAGAAGATGAACAGGGAATTCTATGGTACGATGACCGTATCTGCATTCCGAATGACCACGAGATCAAAGACTTAATCATGCAAGAGGCTCATCAGACCCCATATTCCATACACCCAGGCAGCACCAAAATGTACAAGGACTTGAAGAAAAATTTTTGGTGGAAAGGAATGAAGAGAGAGATTGCCAAGTTTGTCGCAACTTGCGACACATGCCAAAGAGTGAAAGCAGAACATCAAAAGCCTGCGGGACCGCTACAACCTTTACAAATCCCAGAGTGGAAGTGGGACGAAATCGGAATGGATTTCATTGTGGGACTACCAAGGACGAAGAAAGGATTTGATTCTATATGGGTCATAGTTGATAGATTAACAAAAGTAGCACATTTTCTCCCAGTGAAGACCCTATATACAGCTAAGGATTTAGCAGAGCTGTATCTCAACAGAATAGTTGTCCTACACGGAGTGCCGAAGGCTATCGTTTCCGATAGAGGAGCCCAGTTTGTTTCAAGATTTTGGCAAGAGTTGCAGAAAGCCCTGGGCACAAAATTAAAGTTCAGTACTGCTTACCACCCTCAAACTGGAGGTCAGACGGAAAGAGTAAACCAAATTTTGGAAGATATGTTGAGGGCTTGTGTTTTGGACTATGGAGACTCTTGGGAGTTATTTCTACCTTATGCAGAATTCACCTACAACAACAGTTTCCAAGCAAGCCTGCAAATGGCACCATATGAAGCCCTATATGGAAGAAGATGCCGCACGCCTCTGTATTGGACAGAAATTGGTCAAAAACAACATCTAGGACCCCAATTGGTAGAAGAAGCCACAGCCCACGTCAGGATCATACAAGAAAAACTGAAAACAGCTCAATCTAGACAGAAAAGCTATGCGGATAACCGTAGAAGAGAACTATCTTTTGAAGAGGGCGATTATGTGTATCTCAAGGTTATGCCATACAAAGGAGTTCGAAGATTCCAGATGAAGGGAAAGTTAAAACCTAGATATGTGGGACCATATCGAATTCTGGAAAAGCGAGGTGAAATGGCATACAAGTTGGAATTGCCACCAGAACTGAGCGGAATTCATGACGTGTTTCATGTATCTCAGCTGAAGAAATGCTTGAGAAAACCAACAGAACAGATATCTCCTACAGAGAATGAGATTCAACCAGACTTATCTTGTCAAGAATACCCTATTAGAGTTCTGGAAACCAGAGAGAAAGTGCTGAAGTCAAGAACCCTCCGATTCTGCAGAGTCCAGTGGAACAATCACTCAGAGGAGGAGTCAACTTGGGAAAAAGAAGAAGATCTCCGACGAGAATTTCCCTCCCTATTCTCTGACCTGCCCTAATCTCGAGGACGAGATTGTTTCTAAGGTGGGTAGATTTGTAACACCCCTGTTTTTGCTAAACCCTAAAATAGCCAAAATTCACATCCGGACCCCAAAACCTAATCTGCTTCAGCCATTCCCTTCTAAATGCTGTTCAGAACATTTTTCCCTTCGGGACCATCTCCAAAATCTCACCCTAAAGCCGAGTTTCAAGCCTCGCCATTTTTAAAACCCTAATTACCCTGTTTTACCCTAAACTGTTTTCCCCAATTTTGTCGAAACCCTTCAGATCTTGCCCGATCTTACCAAACTTTGGCCAGATAAGTTCCACTAATCTTTTGCAACTTAGCTGCGAAATCAGATTTCAGATCGGACCCTCAGATCTCCAAATTTGCAAACAGGCCCAAGTCCTATTCAAATTATCCTCACAGGACAGCCCCTGGAATAAGTTTCAGAAATTACAGAACAGCCCAAATATTCTTTTCAGGCCCTTTCGACCAGCGCGTGGTCGTGCCCTCGACCAGTGCTGTATTGCCGTTGCCGTGCCACGTTTTCTCGCCGCAGTTGCTCGCCGCCGGCCGTCGCCTCTTGTCGCCTGCACTCGTGAGCAACCAAACCACCTCCCGCGCACGTGCCAGCGCCGTGGCCTCGCCTTGCCCAGCGGATAAACGCCCGCGCTCCAGGGCATCGTCTTCGCGCGCGCGCAACCGTTGCCGTGGCAATTGCATGCGTTACGTGTCGTTGCCGGAGCTTTGCTACTGCCTCCGCATCTGCGCCATCACTGGTGAAGTCCCAATGCAATCGACAAAGCCTGTAGAGCAGCTACACCGCCAGTGCGCAATCACATCGCCGGTCACCGCTGTCCCAGCTGCACCCGGCCGGTCTCGTCCCCGGCACAAGTTCTCTCGCCGTTCCCCCTCGCAAGCTTCGCCTCAATGCCTATATAAAACCCTTCAGCACTGTGAAGAAATACAACGCCAGGACTTAGCCAAATTCCCGGTTCTTCACTGTTTCCCTTTCTTCTCCGGCGAGCTGTTTCTGGAGCCACCGTCGCCAGAGCAAACCATAGCCCATCTCTCCAATCCAGGTTCACCAGTAAGTTCCCCACGCCCATCTTCCCGTGCCCAAGCAACCAATTGCACCAGATCGATCCCCATCGCCGGTGATCGCCGGAAAGGCCCAATTGCCCTGTTTCCCCAATGCTAGCCATTTCATCCCAAATTAGCTCTCGTACCAGTAGTAGAAATTGATCCTTAGCCATTTCTTAGCAAGCCTGTGGAACCAGAATCCCCAATTAAGCTCAAATCGAAGAAATCCCAAATTCGAACCTCGGCCGTTCGCCGGACTTCGGCGCCAAGCTTCTCCGGCCGATATCCAATGAAATTAACCTCTCCAGTAGCTTTGTTGTGCCCTAGAGATCATCCCCAAGCTTGGAATTGAGCTCATTCGCCCTGAATCGAAAACCCCCTTTGTCCAGTGTCGTCTTCTCCAGCGCCGGTCGCCGGAATTTGTTCCCGGCCGATCCAGCACCTGAAACCTTGTCCCTTAGATAGACTCCAGTACCCTGAGCAATATTGTCCACAAGCTCGACACCTGGATCTGTCTAGATTGTGAGTTATGCCTATGCCAAGATCACTGTCCAGTAACTCAGTTCATGTCCAGGCCACCGTGGTTCATCGCCGGATTTGGTCACCCTCCGGCCACTTTCAGCCCTTGTGCCTGTTGAGTATATTGTTCCTGTTAGTAATGCCTACCTCCCAGACAAAGTGGTGCATCATTTGGAGCCCTGGATCAAAAGTTAAGCCATGCCCTAGTTTCTGGCCATGTCCAGCACCATGTCAGTGCATGTCAGCCACTGGCATCAGCCTTGTTTGACCCCTTCTGGTTGAGCAATTGAAATGCCACCTTGTCCCTTAGATTCCTGGAGTTGAGATCTACAACTTTCTCTACTATCACTTCTCCAGAAAACCATCCTAAGACTAGTTTCCAGTTATGTCAAAGCCATGAACTGAATGTCGACCCTTCAACGTTCAATCCTTTTTAGCCGTTTCTTCGACCAGAGCCCGTGTGACCTTACCCTAACCTTTTCCCCTGCATACATGACTTACTTACTTAATATTTTCTATAGAAACTATTTTCAGTATGCTTATGTGGTATGTGTTGGTGTGTTGTCTGATTGCCGCAGAGTCAGAAGCTGAAGGAGCGGAAGAAGTCTTTGAAGAGCCGTCTGAGTTTTTAGACCCAACATTGCAAGGCAAGCCTCATTCCTTTGATCATGCCTCACCCAATATTTTCATATGAAGTATATTCACTGTTTCTTACTATGCATGTTTAGTTGAAATACAAATTATGTTTGAATGACATGAGTAGATATTCCCTAAATGAATCATGAAACCCTTTTTGTTATTGACCCTTCTTATATATGCTTTTGTCACCCTAGGACTCATATACTGAATATCCACATTAAACTTAAAAGGGTCAAATGCATGAGAAGTTATAATGAAAACCGTTTTGACAAGAAAAATGATAAAATGGATCAGTAGTGAGGATTGGATTGTATGGAGAGGGTGCGGTGCGCACCAGGGTATGTGAATGTTCCTCACTATTGGTTCATAAGGACAAGAACCTTGTGCTGTGTCTCTATACGAATTGTAAACGTACCAACCACTTGCCTGGTATGGGACAGGCACAACTCAGTAACTTTTTGGTATTAGCAGTTCCCTGCATGGTTTGACGATCTGGTTTCTCGCGTGGAAACTGGAAGGCCAAGGTTCGGCCATGAGTGATGTGAGTTAGAAAAATGATGAGAGAAAAAGGCGTAAATGAAGGAAGGCGCCCTAGACCTGATTAAGCCGTGAGCGGCTGTAATCTTAAATGGTCGTATGTCTCGCGTGGACATAGACCAAGGCTATGTGTCCTGAGGGAACATAGACCAGAGAGGCTAGGAAGTAAGGCAGTGGGTAAGACCCACAACGGTACTTGAGACTTAATTGTCTATTTACCGGGCAGGGATACTGTTAATACTGAACTGTAAAGCGTTGTGTGATCTCGGCCTTGTCACATGTGTATAAGTCACATGGAGCTGATCCGACTTGAAAGCCGAGTGAACCAGTGGATTTAAAAAGAGGTACACCTTTGCAAAGCGTAAAAGAAGTGTCAGATACTCTGTACTCCCAGGTTCAGGAGTCTTTTCGTAGTGGATGTTATCCATGGGTTATAGCACAAGTACTGTTTTGGAATGTTTTCATAATGCGGTTAACAAAGTAGTGACTCATGGGAGACCACTACATCTAATGTTTTATTGAAAACTTGTTTAATGTTTAAAGTATCGTTTTCATGATAAAGTTCTGTTTTAATAAACAAATGACTTGGAAATCTATATATCTCTATCCATATGAAACCAAAACCCCGGAATCATATATTTCACTCTCATGTAAGTACAATTACATTAATCCCCGGAATGAGTGTTGCTGAGCACCAAGTGCTCACCCTTGCATTTTACATCCAACTGTAGAAGAGGGATTCGAGGATCCCGATTCCTTCAGTTATGAGTTCCCGGCAGAAGATGGAAGTGCCCCGGACGAGCCCACGTTCTAGAAGGATTGCGCACCAAGTCAAGTCAGATGTGGGAGGAGCCACTTCAACCCCGCTGCGGATGGAAATCAAGCTTTTTGTCGTTGCTTTGTGCTTTATGCTGTGTGTTCGGTACCTAGATACCGACTCTGGTTCTGATAAACTTGTTATTTTCTTAGCAACTCTACTTAGCGCCATTTTCGGTGCTTTGGGTATGTAATATTGGCCAAGCTGGCCTGCTACCTGTTTAATGTTATTATTATGCTTGTCTGGTTTGGAGCTCATGTGTCATCCTGCTGTGTGTAACCTACCTGGGCGGTTACCAAGGTGACCCTCAAATGGGGGTCTGACAGTCAGTTATTTGGCCGAGTAGAGCACGTTTGAGAGTATGACCCGTGCTTGGCCTGGAGCACGACTCGTGCCACAAGTCATGCTCGGCTCGGTTTCTAGAGGTATTATTGGTCGAAATTGGTTAGATTTGACTTAGATTTGCCTGTGTAGGATAGAGGATGCCGACTATAGGCGGGTAAATATGAGGCTTTAAAAACTTTTTGACTAAAACAATTTTGCAAGATATGAAGGAAAACCAAGTTTTCACAAAAGGGTCTAAAACTATCCAAGATCAAGTTGAGTTCAACAAGATAGAAAATGAGATACAATATACAACAAAGAATAAGCGGAAGTAAATAAGTCAAGGCAAATATAAAGTGTACAAGAGAGAAACCAAGTGACACAACTATTTTTACTGAGGTCTCGGAGACTCGCCCGGTCTCCCCAACTACTCGTTGAAGCGCTTACGCGTGAGCCTCGTTTCTATATCTATGAAGGATATCTCCACTCGAGTTGCTCCTTCTCCACTCCGAATAGGCGAGCACCAATGCATTTCACAAGTCTTTGTTGACCTCTCTGACAAACTCCAACGGAGAGATCGCAACTCTCCTTCAACAACCGTCTAGGAGATGACGATCGCCAAGGGTAATCAATTGTACACCTTTACTTGAATAAATCAAGTGCTAAAAACTCAAATGATGCAAATGAATGCTCACACTTTAGCACTAACTCGCACAATGATGGGTGATGTGCACTAAGTACTCTTAGTCTCTCACAAATACTCTAAGTCAAGCAATAAGGCTAATCTCTTGTATGTTCAAAGACACAATGATTTTGCTAGGGATATGAAATGAGGTGCCAAAGATAGTCTATCAACCAGCAAGAAGAGTTTATATAACCCCCATGCACAAATCTAGCCGTTAGAAACACGTAGGAGAAATGTCAGTGCATGCTGACAGTGAGCCTCAAAGACTAACAGTCAGCATTGAGCACTAACGGCTAGTTATGACACAATTAGAAGCTGTTGGAATTTTTGTCAGCACGTGTGCTGACAGTTAGCATTGTCATGTTGACAGTCAGCATAGGTCAAAAATATTTTGACTCAAAAACATGTGTCTCTGGAGAAATGTCCGCACATACATTGACATTCATGCTGACAGTTAGCATCACTATGCTGACATTCATGCTGACTATCAGTGTCCTATGTGGACAGTCCGCATGGGTCTGTGCAGCTGATATAAAACAAGTATGACTTTTGATCTACAGATCTGATTTAGGTGATTTTTGGCTTGCTGGAAAGATAACTCAAGGGGCTACAATTTTGTTAGCTTAGATCTTTTTAGAAAATTCAAAAACCTTCCTGCTACCAAAATGTCCAACACAAACGTCCGCGTCCACATGGACATGCATGTTGACAGTCAGCATAGTACAAATATTTTTGGCTCAAAAAACATGTGTCTCTAGATAAATGTCAGCATTGAAGCTGATATTCAATGCTGACTATTAACATCGACCACAACCAGTTTTGAGCTATGAAGTTGAAATCTCTGGTCAAAAAGCTAGTGGTCCAATGCCTTTACTTGATCAGAATACTGGTCGAATATCCTCATTCGATCGAAGCACTGGTCGAATGTCTTTTCAAAGATACGACCACGACCATATTTAGTACCGATATGACTAGTTTGCGTACTAGATATAATCACGACTAGGTTTAGTACATGTACGACCAGTTTTGAGCTGATACGATGCCCACGACCAGCTTAATTATTGTTTCGACCAGTTTGAACTGATTCAACCACGACCAGTTTTGATTTTTGATAAGACCAGTTTGAGCAGATCCGACCAAGTCAAGTTTTCAGATCTAGGCTTCAATTTAAACAATGTAGACTTGTTTTCTAGCAATGCAAGAGGAGAATAAGCACTAGTGCAATATGATATGAATGCATTTGAGCTTTCACACTAGATTGACTCAAGCTACTAAACTACTAGTTTCCGATCCCTCTTAATAGTATGGTCAATTTAGTGAAATTTTTTTTATCAACTCGGTTAATATCCAAACACCTAGACCAATAAAATGCTAAGAAAATGATCCTTAATCTTCGATATTACCTTCGGTGAAGCTTGCACTTGCTCAAGGTGACTCATATCAACATCATTCTCCATACGCCCTTGCTTGCTTTGATCTCACAATCCATTTTGAGACTACAATGCATATACTCATTAAACCACATTAGTCTCATAGTTAGGTTTTCACCAAAATAATTAGCACAATCTTGATGCAATGATGATGCAAACGCAGATAACTAATATGACGAGTTTCCCCTTAACATATGTATCGATATGAAATCACAACAAAGGAGGCATCAACTTCAAATCTAAAATAAGAAAGCTCCAAAATAAGGGTTTAAGAAATAACATTTCAAATACTTCTACTAAATCAAAGTTTATCCAAATTGTCATTAATCATCAAAACCTAGATGCAACAGCCTGCACATGAAAGAGTTATATTTTGGCACATTAACCAATTGTATCATAAATAGAGAAACTTTTAGCTTAATTAATACTATGCCTTTTAGATGTTTTTCTTAGTATGCCTTTTAGAGGCTAGATAAGCTTTAGAAGTAGTTTTTAGATACTTTTCTTAGTAGAGCCCCCTTCTCTATTTTTCCTGTGTTTGTAAGCCGGCAGGCACGACTTAATTTTGATGCAATCAAGTAAGTTTTCTTTTACTTCTTATTATTTCTGTATTTTTATGATTTTTTGCGAGTAGTTCACTTCTAGAGTTAGGGATGACCTAATCCGGGAGACGTAATTCTTCCTCAGTCTCAATCTTAAGTTTTGCAGTTATTTCCTTTTGTTTTCTTTCTCTAAACCCTAAATTCTCGTTTCGGCAACAGACGTAACAGTTGAGCCTTAGCAAAAATTTAGGGAAGTTATTGAGTCCTTAGCGCTTTGATGCAGGATCCTGAACAGGAGAGACACTCTTGCCAAATGTAACAGTGGAAGCGATTCTCTGATCGTTGTTCCAATAACCGTACTGGCAACTTAATCTGTCTTGGAAAACAATTGAAAGTAACTTGCAATTCTCAGACCTTGGATAGAATTACGCCTGATGATTATGGAATTCCCGAAACCTTAGATTTTCCTTTCTACTTTTTAATCCCTAGATTTCATACTTGCTATTTACTACTTTAAACCCTAAATTGATAGCTTTAGTAGTAGATTTAGTTGTAGAAAAACAAATGCCCAATTCGTTCAAACTTAATCAGTGATCTATTAACCTAAAAAGACGAATACGCTTGTTTCTTGTGGACTTCGACCCTCAAGTGCTCAACGTTCAACTGTTCGCTTGCGGTTATTACTTCACAATCGCACGCACCCCTCCACATGCAATTAGATATCAATAATGTCCTTCCATTCTTGCACTACCAATTTAACTTCACAAAACTCCTGAAAGAAAAAGTTTGATGTAGGATATTATGTTCTAGATAGAAAGCTCAGTAATGGTATAGAATGACTTTAAACAAGCAAACAAGTCTGTAGCAACATTCCACTCATCATTGGTTGGACAACAATTATACTTTATTGGATCCGGGTAGTTCAACCTCAAGAATGAATCTTTGTAGTGCAAAGCATCTCGAAGCTTGAAATAGGTAGATTTCCATCATGTAGTAATATCAGTAGATAACCCTTCAGAAATATTCAGATCACAATCTTTTTCTCTCTTTTGAAACTTTTCCCATTGCAAGGTTAAACTTTTCACCAATAATACAGTTCGCCGAATGTTTTCAATAGTATTTCTTATCACTGACATCCTATCTCTAACAACTAAATTTATAATATGCGCGGCACATCTCACATGAAAAAAAACACCATTACTAACAAGCAACTTTTGCTGATTAAGAGGCTTAATGACATCTTTGATGTAAACATCATTGGCTCTATCATTATCACAAGTTAATGAGAACATCTTCTGATCTATATTCCAATCAATTAGATTCTTCATAAAAGTTTGAGATAAACTCATACCAATGAGTCTACCTCTAAATGCATGAAGTTAATGATTCTCTTTTGAAGAGACCAATTCTCATCAATAAAGTGAGCAGTGATATACAAATAACTCTTGTTTTGTGTTGTACAAGTCTAAAGATCCATTGTTATAGAAATGCGGCAAGAGAGATCTAAACATATCATAGATAATCTTTTTCTACTCATCATATAGTTCAATAATATTGTTTTTAATAAATTTTGTTGATTTCATATTGAATGTTGGGTGTAAAGACTTAACAAAATTAACAATGTACTGTGCTCAATAAAGGTAAACAGATATTCATGCATCACAATAGAGTAGTAAGTTTTTTCAAACTTACTGTTTCATCATACTTATATGTCTCCATAAAAGATGTTTGACCACCATGTGATGAGTAAACAATTGTTTTTTGATCTCTAGGTAAGTTAGAGTTATAACTTTTTGCATGATTCATCAAGTAAGATGTGCCATTCTTACTTCTATATCTAACTTTTCTTTGCAATTCTTACAAATAGCTTCTACAAGTGTGACACCCTTTCCATTCACAACTTCCTTATATTCCTTTCTTTCAAAGTAATTCCAAACATTACATGTCAACTATTTACCCTTTTGCTTTAGAAGCTTCTTTAGCATTCGTGGTATTCCCGGCATTAGTAGCTTCACTACTTCCAGCGACATTTGTTTGTTCAACACCCTCGGTGTCAACTATGATCGGTTTAGCTCTCTCTTGAGACCCTTCTCTAGTCTTCCCTTGAGTCCCTTCAACGCTTATAGGTTCCATTTATTATTGTTACCCCTGCAAATTTCATTAATGACATAATGCAACTATACAAAACTAGTACATAAATAACTTAATTTGATGGCTTAGTAAGATTGTGATCTGATTTAAATTAATAGAAAATTCTAGTTTTTCGGCAGATTAGGGAAAAATGGAGATGTAACCATCCACTGTGGGTTTTGAGCACAGATGAACACTTTGCCTGCTGCCTAGGACAATATTGTCAAAAAGAGAATGATTTTGACATTCTGCTATCCTACAGGAATCAGGGCTTAACAAAAGGAACCAGAAGGCACTAGCAAATTGCAAACTTGACGAAACACATTAACTTTTTGGTTAGCACTGCAGTTGATTCTGTTCTTCTAGAGCTCCCTATGGTCTCTTTTCAAACAATAGGTTTTAAGCAGAAACTAACCGCCTCAATAGGATTTAAGCCAGGTTGGATGCAAAAATTGCTTATGCCACTTGATGCTCTCATGCAAAGTTCTGAATTCCATTTAAAACATAGAGGCACATGAGAAGCGTACTTTAACCAGGATGATCCTTGACTTCAGTTTACCTTGTGAGTACGGTGGGAATGCTTGCTTGATTAAGAAAAGATCTTCGTTTTCTACTCGTGAAAGTTATCGCAGCTAGCCAGCCTGCAAGGAAGGTTTATGGGACCTGACATACAAAATGTAGATTATTTCTGTGTTTCTTGAGTTCTAGGACAGTATAGAAAATCATTTTCTTTACATAACATAGGAAAGACAAAATTTTTCTGTTTTGCTGAAGTGTAACTATAATTGTGACAAAGGAAAAACTAAATTCTGTAATCCATCATATGTAAATAAACTTATCTACAGAATGGAACACTTCCTTTAATTTATCCTATATAACAAAACCAATTGAGCCAGTGCACCCATACAATTAGGCAATACCAACTTACATCCTAAAGAAATCCTTACTTTAACCATCCTCCATAACATTACAATTTATTCTTGTAGCAAGCTGCTAGGTGGAAGTGCAGAATAAGTGTGTTGGTTCAATTTTCAACAGCTTAGAAGCCTAATTCCATCGAGTAAAATAAAATTCTCACGTACCAAGAACCCAGATTTAGCAACTGGAAATCCTGCTGCATCTCTAATGTCAAAGCAAAAAAGTGCCCACACACACTCACACACAATGCTCGATCTTTAGATCATTGGCCAATCGAGGTTTAAGTTTAATACAAAGAAATGAATACTGATGATATTAAGCAAACAAATGAGTTTTAGATGGTTGCATAAGAAAAGAAAAAATGTGTGGGTGCCAAAGCAAATATTCCTTCCTTCCTAATAACAGAAGTGAAACATATCTTCCACAGACAGAACATTATGAAACATGAAATGGTTAAGTTTCTCAACCTCTCGTCGTTGGTCCTCCTGGCTTGGGGTCAAAGACGACAATTGTCATACATCGACTTCCATGAAAGTTCTTTGTTCTGTGTTTTAGAGAGGATTAATGTATGATTTCCATGTCTTTAGTTACAGAAAGTACAAATGGAGAGCAAGAAGGGAAGCGCTGATGAGAAAGAAGGAAGCACCTACGTATGTGAAACAGGCACTTCCTTTGGCCGTGGAAGTGGCACAGACAACGGTTGGGACAGTCACGGCCGTGCTCCCCGCTGATGAACTGGCACTACATCCAGTTGTACAAGAGCATCGTTCTACCTCGGCCTTCGTGTGATGGATTAATGGTTGAAACTATCTGGATCCACCTGCTTTAAAAGGAAACAATATTAGAAATTTCATCTGTACTAGATGATAAAGTAGGAGGAGAGAGTGCCCAAATCAACAATAAATCCGACATCATAGGAGGCTTCGTTTGGATTTGGGGAGTTAAATATGTGGGGCAAGACGACTGCATTCAAGGCGTGTGAGGAAACTTGAATGTACCCCAAGTTTTTTCCAAGAAAGCAGCGCACTAGTAACAGAACACCAAAATTCATCTCAACCATGTGAGGAAGTATGAACGGCTATCTGGAGCGCAAAGGTGGGGGAGGACGTGTGCTGGTGTCGACTGGAGGCGGAGGTGGCGGAGGGCCGGAGGACTTGTGTGGCATGCCAGCGTTGACTGGAGGCGAAGGCGGCAGAGGGGCGGAGCCGCAGAGGCCTCGTGTTGGCGGATCTAGGGTTGGGTACTTGGGGGTGGTAGGCCGGTGGATTTGTGAATTGTGAACACTATATCTGAGTTTAACCTATATCTACATCTGTGTCCAAGATATTTCAGTCAAACTCGACTCCGAACTCAAACCCAGACGCTTAAATAAAAATAGATCCGCATTCGCATTCACCCGGGTCGGATCCGTATTTCACTATCCGTATCCGACTCCGGGTTGAACCCGACCCAACCCGGCTTCATTTCCACTCCTAGTGGGGAGGTGGGGTGAGAAGATTCACAGTGTAGTGGTAGCTGTTCGCCCAAAATTCTATATGTTTAAGAGTTTGTCAGTAGAACTAGTAGTCAAATTGGGTTAACTATTAATATTTGTATCCAATACAACCTGCTAATGCTTAAAGCTTTTGACAAAACCATCAAAATTGCTTCCGTAAGGTTTTACTCCAACCTCTACCTGCAATCTATAGACTTTATTAATGGTGACGAGGATTAGAACACTTCCTCTTGGTTGAGAGGTTGATTAATAAATTTCATCTATATCTATTAGTTAACTTACAATTGAAAACTGTGCTAGTAATTTTCTGCTAGCATAATTAATATGGAGCTAACGACCACGACTAGCTCTGATCAAGGCACACGACCATGTCTGACTTAAGACAAAATATACGACTACGATCAGTTCTGATTAAAATACTACTCTCGGGCAAAGATACTATGTGCTGAGACCCCTGGTTGAAGCACTAGTTACCTACGACCACAGACACGTCATCTTCCACATGTTTTGCGATAAGTGAGTAACGTGTGGTTCCCCAACAACTGCAACCATAACTACCTCAAGAGAGGTTGCGGACAAAAAGGCTAATAATTGATGATGTTCTCTTGATAAGAATAAGCGCCCTCACAATACTATAAGAGGAGGACAATTGTACATGAGAAAGGACACAGAAGATGAAACACGACAACAAGAATCAGACTATAAGATAGCTGAGAGAAAGAATATTTCTCTCTTGTTTTCTCTTTTTTTTTAATTACTTATTCCTTTAAAGGAAATCATCCCACACAGGACGTAGAATTATTACTCAATCTTTTGAGAGTTTGAACTTGTCTAAAAACCTCTGTGTTGTCATCATGTTTGATTACCTTTGCTCTCCACAATTTCATTTCTTTTGTAAGATCAAGGATATATCGCTTACCGATCATTGGCAGTTGGCACCATCCGTGGGGACGAACAGAGACAATTTCTCTTTAATAACTTGTTCTAGATCTTTGTCTTCAAGTTACATTGAGAACTTTTACAAAGAACATGATGATGGGAGTATCTCCTTGTTATGACGAGGATAATGATTTAGAGCTCAACTTTGGTGATACCGAAGACAACTTCGCCCTCAACTTCAATAAGGAGGACAACGTTGTTTTTGATTTTGGAACTAACTCTGAAACTAATGAGCCATTACCAACCGGCGGTGATTCTAGTTGCCGTAAGGTTGAGTCGGCGTGCAAACTGTCATCATGACTTTGATCGCCAAAGGCTTGGGTTCACGAAGGCAGAACCTCCAAATCGTGATGGCATAAGCCTTTGCTTTGAACCAAGTTCGGAGATTGAGGAAATGCTATCGACCTCTGGTGATTATAGTTTCCGTGAGGTGGGAGCCATCGATGAGGATGATGTTCTGACCCCAATCAATGACCCTGAGAGTCATTATCCACGCAATGCTTCTCACCAAAAGGATGATGTTGCTGGTATTGAATATAGGCCCTGTTTAGGGTATCAGTGATTAATGAAAAAAAGAACTAATGCGTTTATTCTGAGTGGTTTAAGTTTTAGGTCAAAGTAAGATAACGTCGTGACAAAAGCGAGAGATAAATAAAACCCCATGATTGATGGTCAAGATAAAGATGAAGATTAAGGTTTTTTAACAAAAAGATAGTATGAAAGTCCCTACTGAAAGTCATATATTATCAAGAAGATAATAGAAGTTTACAAGGGTAAGCACGAAAAAAATTACAGAAAAAACATTATAGAAGGATAAGCCAATTTTGGAGGCTTATCTTTTTAGCTACACGAATCCTGAGAAGGATCATGATTAAGTCATTTTGAATCTTTTTTAACCAGTCTGATACTGTTTTGGGATTATTTTGAAATATAATCTTATTTCGGCATTTCTAAATATTCCAAAAAGCAATTATTATGACTTCCCAGTAGAAGGTTTTGATGTCTACAGTATGAGATCTTCCATTTAGAAGCCTATCCCAGCAAGATATATCATTCGCCCAAACAATTCCAATACGTTGCCAACAAGCTTGAGCAAAAGAGCAGTGAAAAAATAGATGAACTTGAGTCTCTAAATCTCCATTGGGACAACAAACACAATCAGAGTTGTCCACATTGATGTGTTTTCTAATCAATAAGTCTCTTATATTTAATTTTTCAAGAAGAAAGGTCCAGAAGAATACTTTTTGTTTGAGGAGGCAACCATTCTTCCAACATTTAGAAAAGAAGACATGAGATTCAAAATGACCACTAATAGAGTGATAAATCTTTTTAGTTGCAAATTCAACATTTTGAGATGCCATAGCAATCCATCTATCTGAGTCTTCCACATCTTGATTTTCCAGCCTTAGATGCAAATTTGATAATAGTAAGAAGTGTTGGTGGGCTATTGATGAGAGAGAAAGCGTAAATAAATCAGCTATCTTTGTCTTGCTTAAAAAGTTTTGAACAGATATTTCCTGCTTTGAATAAGAGTATAACTCAGCTCATTCTTGTGATAATACATTATGATGCCACACATATGTCTATAGGCTGCAGGTGCTTCCTTTTGCAATTGCACATTTAAATATCCCTTGAAAGAATGATAGATTTTGAAATACATCCTTCCACCAGAATGAACCTTGCACAGAAGCCCATTGAGGTAGATTTCTAGCACAGTATTGTTCCCATATGAGATTTACCTATGGAATATCCTTGTGGTTGAAAAATTTAAATAAAAATTTCATTAACAATGCCAAGTTTTGGATTTTAAGATTTAGAACTCTAAGACCACCTTCTTTCTTTGGTCGACATACTTTTGACCATGCCACTAAACAATTTCCTCCCCCACATAAAGCTTGTCCTTTCCAAAGAAAAGCCCTTCTAATTTTATCAATTGTAGCAAATATTGATGCCGGAATCTTCAAAGTACACATGTGAAACATTGGCATGGAGGATAGTACAGAA
The DNA here is from genome assembly GCA_019359835.1 of Pharus latifolius. Lineage (NCBI taxonomy): Eukaryota > Viridiplantae > Streptophyta > Magnoliopsida > Poales > Poaceae > Pharus > Pharus latifolius. The sequence goes on from CM033323.1 coordinate 18,221,546, forward strand.
TTTAACAAAGTTAATCTTCCTACTAAAGAGAGAAAGGAAATATGCCAACCAATCAACCTTTTTTCTATTTTGTTTACCATACCTTCAAAGTCTTTTAACTTCGGTTTGGATGTACTTAGAGGTAATCCTAGATCAGGGAAAGGAAATGATCCCATCTTGCACCCAAGAATGCCAGCAAGATTAACCAATACGTCTTGTTTACAATAAACCGGGACAAAGAGTGATTTCTCAAAATTAATCTTTAATCCCGTTGAGCATGCAAAAGATTGAAGCATAGCCTTGATAAAGAATATTTCTTTAGCCGAAGCTTTAAGAATGATAAGAGTATCATCTACATATTGCATGATAGGAAAGTCTTGGCAAGAAAATTTTGAAACAGGTAATTCTAGAAATCCCTTTCTTCGGGCAGAGTTTAGGATACTTTGCAGTAAATCAGCCACTAAAACAAATAGCAAGGGTGACAGAGGATCTCCTTGTCTTACACCTCTTCTGCAATGAATTGTTTTGCACAGAACGCCGTTTAAAAGTATACTAAAAGTCCTTCAATGAAGAATTGATGAAATCCAACTAAGCCATTTAATACCAAAACCCCTAACCCTCATGACCTCCAATATTGTTTCATGTTCAATGGAATCAAATGCTTTCTCAAAGTCCAATTTCAAAAGAACCATTTGAATCTTCTTGGTTTTACAAATATGAAGATATTCATATGTCCATGCTAAACAATCTTGTATTTTACGACTTTGAATGAATCCATATTGATTCTTATGAATGGTCTTCTTAATAGAGCCCTGAAGTCTAGAGGCAAGGAGTTTAGTAATCATTTTTGAAGCACTATTAACTAGAGAAATAGGGCAAAAGTTTTTAATTCTCAAAGATTGTTCTTTCTTGGGAATGAGAGTAATCCAAGAGGAATTGAGACTTTGTAAATCAACTGATCTATCAAAGAAATTCCGAAACAACTTGTAGAAATCACCTTTTATAATCTCCCAGCAAGTCTTATAAAATTGCCCATTAAAAGGGCTTTTATTATTTGACATCTGGTGGACAATAAGATCAATTTCCTTAGGAAAAAAGGGCTTTCGAATTGAGTAAAGTTCATTTCTTAGTCTTTTACCAATCATTGGTGGTGAAGTCGACCAGATTCATTCTTTGAATTTTTGATTTATTGGTCATACTATTAAGAGGGGTGTAACCTTAGTAGCTTCGTCCATCTTATGTCTTGAAGCTCAAAATGCATATCATATAGTGTAGATGCAAGCTAATATCTTTCTGCAAAGCTCTGGATTAAGTCTCCGCAAATTGGTTACATGGGCACAACTTGTCTGATATGACCGGATAAAGTCCGATGTGACCGGACAATGTCTGGCTAGTACAAAACTTGGTCGCACCACTAAAAGAACTAATCGAATTAGTAAAAAAGAAACTTGGTCGTGACAGTAAAAATCTTGGTCATACCAGTAAAAGAACTGATTGAATCAGTAAAACAGAAATTTTGTTGTGACAGTAAAAATCTTGGTCATACTAGTAAAAGAACTGATCGGATCAGTAAAACAGAAACTTGGTCATGACAGTAAAAATCTTGGTCGCACCAGTAAAAGAACTGATCGAATCAGTAAAACAAAAACTAGTCATATTAGTACAAGACCTGTTCATGGTCGTATCAATTCAAAACTGATCATATCAGTATAAGATCCTGTTTATGGTCATTCAGATCAAAACTGGTCATATCAGTTCAAACCTGACCATATGAGAGTACAAGACCTGTTTGTATTAGTTCAAACCTGATTGTATCAGTTCAAACCTGGTCATATCAGTACTAAACCTGGTAATACTAGGTTTCAACACAAATGTAACCAGAGTCATATATATTTGTCCTGTCAATACAAAAACCATGTCTGTGTTAAGTGGAGTGTAATAAGAGACAAATACATTTGTCCGGACCATTTGTTCGACCGAGTATGTTTTTGTCTAGCCTTCACAAAATTGTATTGAACGGTCAGTGACAAGTGTATTAATTGTCCAATCACTAGTCACTTGTACTAGCCGAACAATGTCTGATGTGACCGGACAATATCCGGCTAGTACAAACTTTGTCTAAAATTTGCCTAACATCTAGTTTCAGCTCGTGGGCTATATATACACTTCAATTGGCATTCACTAAAAGAGCTTTTGGCACACAAAATTCATTGCTAGTTGTTGCTAGTTGTTGTAAAAACTAAGAGCATTCAATTCTTCATTCAATTCATAAATTCTTGCATCTAGAGCTAGCAAATTGTATTCAATACATTAGTTACATTGAAGGGCTAGCTTAAAGAGTGAATTGCATTGCATATTGAGCTTCCTGTGTATAAGTGGATTAAGTGAATGTGTTTCATTTTTTACTCTTGGTGATTGTAGTCATCTAGACTGATGCGCCAACGGATGCCGATCTTCTAGTGAGAAGGTACGTTTGGTTGGGTGGAATGTGACCTAGGCGAAGCGGCTATCAATCCAGACAGACGTGGACGCCGACAATCGTCAAAGCACGATCACAATTTGTTATCAACCGTGCCAAACACGGCTGACCTGACCACGAAGGTCGATTCCTATGATGCAACCAAAGAAACACAGCAAGAACAAGATAAAAGCAACTAAATTTGCTGGAATTAGATTAAGCTCACACAATTTGAGGTTCTGAGCTCGTTCTCGATGATCTAGCCGATATAAAAGGAATCGAGGTAGTTTCACACGCGCAGTGGATAACTAAACAAAACAAAACCCGAGCAAGAAGAAGGGTAGCCGCGGCCATAAATAGAGCAGTGGCCATAGGAGGGGCGCCGGCCAAGATGGTACCCACACACATGCAACCGTAGGAATACATGGGCTTTTGGCCCAAAGAAGAGGTGACGCAGCACCTGGTAGTTTTTGTTCTGTGGTATATTTTGGCGATTCCTGTCGTTCTTGGCCAAATCTGGCAGTGGGACCAGAACCATTGGAAATATTAGGAAATAATCTTTCCGTGGAGTGGTGGATCGTCGAAAACGGACTTCGGACTGCTCCTGGATTGCCTAAACGGGCTTTTCTGCAACTTGGGCTTCGACGGTGACTTGGGCTTGGAGTTGGACCTTCCTTGGGGCGTTGAGGCTTCTGGCATGAGGCTCTGGACTATTGATGAAGGCTTGAAAGGCACGGCTTGTGGATTGAGGCCTCCATGCGTCGAAGAAATAGTAGGGGAAGGAGCGGCGGCCGCAACCGTGTCAGCGATGTCCTCATCATCCTCCCCTTGTTGAATTGGAGTCATCCTCGACTCCATCTATGCTCCTGCAAAAGATTAGTGACAACAACAGGAGGCAAAGAAATAGGTACTTGCAATGAATCCTTGTTAGTCAATGGATCATGTGAAGGAATTTTTGTAGCCAACAAAACAACACCCTTTTATTTAATCTCAGATTGTTTAACTCCAAGTTCGTTTGGTGGGTTGTGTTCTTGAGCTACACATTGATTTTTAGTTTTATCACACTCCTGTTTCTCTCTTTGGGCTCTCTCTTTATCAATGTTCAGCAGCTCTACAGGGGTCATAGGATCCAAAACAATTTTCTTACCCTTGAACATAAAACTATATTGATTGGTCCGACCATGGTGAATGGCATCTCTATCATATAACCACGGCCTGCCTAATAGCAGTGAACATGCATCCATAGGTACAACATCGCAGTCAACGTGATCATGGTAAAAACCAATAGAGAAGTGTACGCGCGCAGTTTTAGTTACCTTGAGTTTACCACACGAATTTAACCATTCAATCGAGTACGGGTGTGGATGTGAACTCGTGGTCAAGCCAAGCTTCTCGACCATGTCCACAGTAGAGAGATTGTTGCAGCTACCTCCATCAACAATGACGTGCACAGCACGCTCTTTGACAACAAACCTTGTTTGAAAGATGTTGTGGCATTGATTCTGTTCATCACGCACTGGTTGTGCACTAAGGACATGCGTGACAACAAGGGCCGGGTATTTCTCCACCAATGCAGAACTCAAGATCTCTTTTTGTGGTTCAGTGTTACCTGCATTGTTAGTTGCAACAAGGGCATATTCTTCTTCATCAATGTCACTAGCACTAGTATACTCACTATCCTTTCTCACAAGGAGGGCACGCTGACTTGGACAATGGCACGACACATGCCCAAATCCCTTGCAACGATAACATTGTGTATTGCGAGTACGTCCTGTGGAAGCAACAAAAGAAGCGCCCTTCGCGGGTGCGGCTGCCTCGATAGCACGCGAAGGAGTGGATGTAGTGGCAGCAGGCGGAGGCGCACGACCGGAAGCAGTGGATGGTGCCTTGGAATGCACCACCGGGGTCTGGCCTAAGGAAGAAGAGCCTCCAAAGTGTCCTCTTGTCTTGGGATGGCGTCCATGTACTTCCCTTTCAGCTTGGTGGTTGTGTCGAAGACGACGATGGGCACGGTCATTGTGGACATTGAAACCATCTTCTGCCTCAGTATCAGCAATGTAGGCATTCTCATACTCTTCGACCTCGTCTGCCCAGGAGTGGCAGTTATGCTGAATGGGAACCGCATTGGATGCGGCGTTGGCCGCAAGTCTAGCAGCATCAACAGGAGGCGCATGTCTTGGGGTAGCAGCGTGCAGTGCCCTCTCAAACTGATCCATTCTGTTGACGAGGTTGGAGATGCTCCGCTCAATGCACTCCATCCTTTACTCGCTGTCTTGGGCAAGCTTGGTGAGGTTTGCACCGATGCTGTTCAGTGCATTCTGATTGTCCTCCACGTACTTGTTGAATTTTGATCTTAAGATGCACTCGTCATCCCCTTCGGTATTAGATCCTGCCATTGTTAGTAGGAGACAAAGGAAAACACAGAATATATGTGCGTCCTACCAACTACTAGGATGTGGAGTGCTCACACGCTAATGCTTGTACCAAGTTCTTACTCGTTCTTACCAGCCGCAACGAGGAAGGATTCAACCGGTGGCTGGTTCATGACAAGCCAATTGTGATGTGAGTTCAACGATTGCAAGGCCCTGTTCCTGGCTGGTTAGTAAAAGGTGGAGTTTGGATAGGCTATTATATGTGTAGCAACAATTCAAGATCAATAATGCAAGATTAAAAATTAGTCCAAAGTAATAGTCAATGTGTTGGAACTAGCATAGACTCAGACCTAGCTCAAGCAAGCAACTAGCAACACAAAAGACTAGAACCAAAATATGCACTACAGAAAATTCGCCTCTTTTGCTACACACATTTTTCTTCTCTAATTTTTTTTTGTGCGGCTCTTTTTTTTTGTGCATTTGTATTTTTCTTACTTCTTTTCTTTTTATGAATAGTGCGGCTTTTGTTGCATTTTGTCTTTTTCTTTTGGGCTGTACAACTAGGACAGAAACATTGTTTAGCAATTTCGAACTCCAAAAACTCTGAATCTGAAGATCTACCCAACAGAAAAGTTGTAGAGGATCTTTTTTATCTTTCCAACAAGTATAAGAACGTCAAAAAAGGAGTTGGGAATCAAATATGACAATTTTACCGAAGCTGTCTCAGATTGAGCAATTTGAATCCGAATTGGACTAGAGTTTGAAGATTGCACAACTAAATTTGCCCAAATTTTAGCGTGATAAAAACAGCCGAATTTGAAGATTACCCCAACTAACTTTTTGTGGGATTTCTCGTAATAATTCCAGAAAGTTTAAGTTTATCCCAATCCGAGTTCAGATGAAAGAATTAAAAATACCAAAACAGACGTATTAGATTCAAACTCTACACCGTCGACATTAATGGCCCAATATCTCATAGATGGAAGCCGAATCTAACTTTATCCTCAACAGTAAAGTTGTAGAGCATGATCTGATGTTTCTAGAAAGTATAAGAACGTGAAAATCCGAGTTCGTATGAAGAATATATGATGAAAACAACGAACTGGACAGCGGCAGATTTGAATTGGACGCGACGACGGAGAGATCGACGTGCAATTCGACTCCGCGACTAGATGCAAGACTAAAACTAGACCAAGACTAAAACTAAAAACCAGCACTCGACAACGATGGACTAAAATTCAAAGATGCAAACTGATAAGAATGATGCAAGGCTAATGACGACGGTTTGGACAGCGGAAAATAAATCTTTTTGTAGGGCAATTTTCTGGACACTAGGTGTGAAATCAATCTACTAAACTAAGATAAATTCTCACCAGTCAACCGGAAGCTCTGATACCAACTGATGCGCCAATGGATGTCGATCTTCTGGTGAGAGGGTACGTTTGGTTGGGTGGAACGTGACCTAGGCGAAGCGGCTACCAATCCAGACAGGCGTGGACGTCGGCAATCATCAAAGCACGATCACAATTTGTTATCAACCGTGCCAAACACGGTTGACTTGACCACGAAGGTTGATTCCTGTGATGCAACCAAAGAAACACAGCAAGAACAAGATAAAAGCAACTAAATTTGCTGGAATTAGATTAAGCTCACACAATTTGGGGTTCCGAGCTCGTTCTCGATGATCTAGCCGATACAAAAGGAATCGAGGTAGTTTCACACGCGCAGTGGATAACTAAACAAAACAAAACCCGAGCAAGAAGAAGGGTAGCGGCGGCCATAAATAGAGCAGTGGCCATAGGAGGGGCGCCGGCCATGATGGTACCCACACACATGCAACCCTAGGAATACATGGGCTTTTGGCCCAAAGAAGAGGTGACGCAGCACCTGGTAGTTTTTGTTCTGTGGTATATTTTGGCGATTCCTGTCGTTCTTGGCCAAATCTGGCAGTGGGACCAGAACCATTGGAAATATTAGGAAATAATCTTTCCGTGGAGTGGTGGATCGTCGAAAACGGACTTCGACGCGAAAGTTACGGACGTTTGAAGTTGGACTGTTCCTGGACTGCCGAAACGGGCTTTTCTGTCACTTGGGCTTCGATGGCGACTTGGGCTTGGAGTTGGACCTTCCTTGGGGTGTTGAGGCTTCTGGCATGAGGCTCTGGACTACTGATGAAGGCTTGAAAGGCACAGCTTGTGGATTGAGGCCTCCATGCGTCGAAGAAGTAGTAGGGGAAGGAGCGGCGGTCGCAACCGTGTCAGCGATGTCCTCATCATAGACGACCCTGGAAGTCTGGCGATCTCTCTATTGACGATTTTTGTCGGAGAGGCCCAATGTTTGAGTGTGAAGACTTGGTGCTCGCCTGTCCGGAGAGAAGGGTAACCACTAGTGGAATTGAGACGATACTCTTGTGTAGAGTGCTTCAAAAAAGAATTAGTGGAAATCGACAAATTTCTGATACCTCGAGAAAAATTAATTATGTCATCAGTTATTTCTTTCTCTTGCAAATTTTATATTTAAAGATATTTTTTGTTTTCTTGATCACTATATGAAAACAAAATCTTAATTTGTGCAACAATACTTATTGTGATAATTTCGTATTATTATTTTAGATTGATATTGTAAATTGAAATTAAAATTTTAAAATCATCTATTGACTCTTTCTGACCGATTTCTTTTGATCAACAGCAAGCGGTGGTGAAAATGACAGTACTGCTCACCACGACCAAAATAATGAACTCCGTGCCAATTTTGATGTCATCGGAGCAGCAGGAACAATCATCCATGAATAGAAGATATCAATCTTGCTCGTTAACCAATACTAGTCACGTCCCCCTTTGCCCTGTCATACAGCTCATTAGGTTCACAGACCCTTGAAAGCCCTCAAAATTCTAGTAAAGGCTACACTTCCCAAAATAGTTTAGCCAGTTCAACCAAAGCCCCACACCCAATTCGAATAGTTAGATACTAGTGCATCCAATCAAGCATGGCAAGACGGATATTTAAGAGAAGCCAAAGATCAATCATCAACAAAATAAAATAGAGAATCACAAGATTAAACTCCAAAAAGATATAAGTGAAGAAAAGATCAAAGAATTTATACACCAATTGGAGGGAAGCACAAAGAATTACATCAATATAATAATAACATAAGATGCTAACAAAAATTCTAGGCGATGAAGCTCCGACTCGCTGGTTCCACAGAACCAACTCTAAGCCCTAACTGATTCTCCCTTGGTCGTGGAGTAAAATGGAGGGAGGTGGAACCAACGCGGACGCTGGGATTGCTCTATATGTCTCACGTTGCTTATAGGGATGCCTCTGGGTCCTAATTTATATGATCCAACTCGTCGTATCAACTTTGGTATGCAGATCTTTGAATTGGAGATTGAAAGAGACTCAAATTCACTGATTAGCGGAGGCGCACGGTCAAATTGACGATGAGGCTTAATCGTGCTCAACATAGGGTACTCAGAAGTTGCCTCATGAAGGTGCACGTTTAATTGCTCAGTCAAAATGATTGTGAGGTTTTAACGGTGTGTTATAGAGAGAGAGGCCAGAATTGACCGTGCACAATAATGAGTGATGGGACTCAATGCACGTTAGGCAAACGATCAGTTTAATCGTGCTTCTTGACTGTGGACGACAGTGAGGGACTCCTCCTCGAGTTTATTTATCTTGGTTTTTGTCCTCAATCCATTCATTTTCTAAAAAAATGATCAGTGGCACACGAAACAGATATATTGCAATTTATGCACAAGCAAGGATGACAATTCACACCTTTTAGTGTAAAAGTGTAGCAGAATGGGGGTGAAAGAGTGTCAACAATGCTATTCCTCATTGAATACAAGATAGTGTGCATTTAATACTTGGCAACAAAGTTTTAAGATTATAGATTTGTATTCATTAAAATATATGCATGAAATATCAATGCACAAAGATAGGGTGCGTTGCATCAATTTGTCGAATGCATTGTTGCATTGTAGAAAAATGTTTAGATTCTAGATATATGTTGACTAAATGAATAAAAGGCAACTGCATTAAAATGTTTTTTTAATACTAATTTTTAGATGACGGCATATGATATCCCCCATTGAATGCAAGATAGTGTGCATTTAATACTGGGAAAAAAATCTTAAGATTATAGATTTGTATTCATTAAAATATGCATGAAATATCAACGCTCATAGATAGGGTGTATTGCATCAATACGTCAGATGTATTATTTCATTGTAGGAAACTATTTAGATTCTAGATATTTGTTGACTAAATTAATAAAAGACAACTGCATGAAAATGCTTTTTTTTAATACTAATTTATAGATGGCGGCATATGCTATCTCCCATTGAATGCAAGATAGTGTGCATTCAATACTTAGCAATAAAATTTAAGATTATAGATTTGTATTGATTAATATATGCATGAAACAATGCAACTGCATTTGTATGTGATCACTCCCTATATATAGATCAAACAAGAAGTTCCTTGTCACTAAGAACAATCCATTATACATTTGCACACATGCTTCACTACACTAAGAAGCAAATGGTGCCTTTTTCTCACCTGTGCCATTTTCTACTCATAATCATTAGCCTAGGCTTTGTTGCAACACCAATGGCGCATTTTCTCCAAGACGAACGTCTGACTAAGATTTACACCATGCATGACCCGATAGATCATCCCCCACATAGTCAAGGGGCATTTGTGAGCAACAACAAGCGTGAATCTCGTGGTAGTCCTGACCCAATGCACCATCACCATAATGAAAGGGCAATGGCAACCAACGTCGAGCATGAATCTTCTGGCGGTCTTGACCCGATACATCATCGCCATAATGTAAGGGCAATGGCAAGCAACGTCGAGCGTGAATCTCCTGGCGGTCCTGACCCGATACATCATCGCCATAATGAAAGGGCAATGGCAACCAACGTCGAGCATGAATCTCCTGGCGGTCTTGACCCGATACATCATCGCCATAATGTAAGGGCAATGGTGAGCAACGTTGAGCGTGAATCTCCTGGCGGTCCTGACCCGATACATCATCGCCATAATGTAAGGGCAATGGCAACCAACGTCGAGCATGAATCTCCTGGCGGTCTTGACCCGATACATCATCGCCATAATGTAAGGGCAATGGCGAGCAACGTCGAGCGTGAATCTCCTGGCGGTCCTGACCCGATACATCATCGCCATAATGTAAGGGCAATGGTGAGCAACGTCGAGCGTGAATCTCCTGGCGGTCCTGACCCGATACATCATCGCCATAATGTAAGGACAATGGCGAGCAATGTTGAGAGTGAATCTCCTGGCGGTCCTGACCCGATACATCATCGCCATAATGTAAGGGCAATGGCGAGCAACGTCGAGCGTGAATCTCCTGGCGGTCCTGACCCGATACATCATCGCCATAATGTAAGGGCAATGGTGAGCAACGTCGAGCGTGAAACTCCTGGGGGTCCTGACCCGATACATCATCACCATAATGTAAGGAAAATGACAAGCAACCTCAGGCGTGACTCTCCTGGCTGTCCTAACCCAATACATCACCGCCATAATGAAAGGGCAATGACAAGCAACATCATGCATGACTCTCCTGGCGGTCCTGACCCAATACATCATCGTCATAATGAAAGGGCAATGGGAAGAAATGTCTAGCATGAATCTCCTAGTGGTCATGACCCACTACAGCATCCCCTGTATACTTGGAGAAAGGTAGAGGGTAATGCCAACATGTTGTTTCTAGACATCTTGACATGAAGCAGCCTCCTCACTAAAATTATGAATAAAAGACCTTAAATTTCAATGGACTTGAATAATATCTTTTTTTAGAAACTTATTTCTATTTTTTATCATTCTTCTAATTAATTGTGGAATCTATTTAATTTTTTGTGTTACACTAATTTCTACCATTTATGCTTTTGTATCTCAGGAATTAGGGATGTAAACAGGATGCGGATATCCGCGGATATCTGTTTATTGAATTCGATACAATAGCTATTTGGTAAGAAAATTAGCATCTGAAAAATAATCCGACTTTGGATTCGGATGTATTAGTTATTGTTATTCGGATTCAAATCTGGATTCGATAAGGTATATATATGAAAATGGATGTGGATATCCGGATCATCCGAAAAATCCGAGAGCACATTGGCCACTGTTTGCGCCTTCGTGGTTGCGCCCTTGCGGCCTGCCCAGTAGCCCAGTAGCCCAATTGCCCCACGCCCCCACCCCACGGCCCATGGCCCACTACAATGCAAGTATGCAACTTAACCCTAATTTTCTACTGTGTCTCCACCTCCACCGCCCACCGCTCCACGCCTCCACGAGACCACGACCACATGGGGCACAGTCCAAGCTTGTCGTAAGCCACCGCCCGCCCAGTCTCTCAGCCACTGCCCGCCCAGTCTCTCAGCCACCGGTCGTAGCCGCTGCTCGCTAGTCCTAGGCTCCCAGCCATCGGCACAGTCGCACAGATCAGCCTTCATTCCCTTTTTTTTGGCCGCACTGCTCTCTTCTTCCACGGCCACAGTTGTACCACCTCTTACTCCTACTCCACACACCGGTGAGATCGAGCAGGTCCTCGCTGTCGGCGCCACTCCTTCTTCGCCAGTGCCCTTGGCATTTTCTTCTGCTGTGTGCGTCACTCTCTTCTTCCACGACCGTGTTGCCTCTTGCTCCCAGAGCTCCACGCCGGTAAGCTACCATCTGAGCTGCCTCTTGCTCTGATCCGTTTAAGACCTAGCCTTGATTTTTTCACTAGGCTCGCCCAGATTCTAATATGCAGAATAACGGGATCTTACTCGGAAATATCAAAACCCAGAGTAATTGCACAACTCTTTATTTCAAAGAGAGTTTTACACATCGAATGTCAGACAAATTTATCTACGTCGATGAACTATGTGTCTAAGACTTCAATCTAGACTCGATGATCTAAACTAGACCTATTACAAGGTATTTATAGTCCAATCATATAAGTATGTATCAGACTCAATAACCTAAATGTATTAGACTTATATAACTAACTAATCCGAAACGGATAGGCTTAGTTATATATATTTGGATCGGATTACAATTCCGAACAGGGAACAGATTCCTTTTCATGGTCGCGAACCAAACCATGGTCACGAAACCTTTCCGAACACAGTTATGATCGCGGAATCGTATGCGATCAGAGCTTGAAGATCCTCCCTGATCATGACTCCCTTGTTGAGAAGGAGCCAACCCCTGTTGCGACCTCTCGATCAAATTGAAGATGTGGAAATTGGGCTTGTCCATGTTCTTTGGTGTACCACTTTGCCGCACGTACTCGTTGATCTTTCCGACTGACTCGAAAAGTCTCATTTGTGCCACTGCGGATGGTAGTCACCTTCTTCTCCAAAATCACATTTTCGCGTAGAGATTCGTCTCGTTGATAGACCAAGTCTTCAACAGATGGTAATATGATATCTGACTCATCATCCAGCATTGAAGGCTCGAAGAGTTTGAGGTGCTCAACATTAACAACCGAGTAAATATCCCTGTATGGAGGTAATTCGAGCTGACAAGCATTATTACCCACTTTCCGCAAAATCCGAAAAGGACCATAACGATGGGTTAGTTTCTTACCTTCACCTTTAAGTCTCTCCTTACTCAGATGTAATCATACCATATCACCTTTTTGAAATTGCATATCAACTCGGTGCCGATCATGTCGCGCCTTGTACTTGAGTTGAGCTTTCAGCAAGTTCTGTTCAACCTCACGATGGAGTCGTTGAATACCTTCCAGGAACTTTTGTGCTCGATTTTGATCAGATGCTTCCTTACTGTTCTGTGCTGAGGTAGGAATCACAAACTCTGTGGTAGAAATCTTAAACAGACATCAAACGGCGACTTTCTAGTCGAACCATGCACTGCTCGATTAAAAGTAAACTGCAGGTACGGTATGCTTTCATCCCAGGTCTTCGGGTGCTTCGAGTTATATCCTCTCAAGAGATGAACGACTATGCGATTTACCACCTCGGTTTGACCATCAATTTGCTGATGAAAAGCAGTACTCCTCTTTAGCTTGGTGTCCATCATCGTCCAGAGCGATCGCCAAAAGTGACTAAGGAACCGGGTATCACGATCAGACACAACAGAAGTCGGCAGTCCGAAGTGTGTCCAAACATGTTGAAAGAATACCCGAGCTCCTTCTTCTCCCATGATAGTCTTTCGACAAGGTATAAGAATAATCATTTTGGAGAACCGATCAACAACCACGAATAGATAGTCGTTGCCACGTCGGGTCTTAGGCAATCCTCCCGAGAAATCTATGGATATGCTCTCCCATGGTCGTGATGGAATTGGCAAAGAAGTGTACAAACCTAATTTTCGGTTTGCCGGTTTCGAGATGCTGCAGAGACCACAGTCTTGAACAAAACTAGCCACATCTTGCTGCATACGCGGCCAGAACACATGTCGGTGAAGATTTTGCAATGTCTTTGTAACCCCAAAGTGACTAGCTACCTTCGATGTGTGCGCTTCTCGCAACCATTGAATTCGAGGTGCTCCATGAGGTATGCAAAGTAAATTGCCCTTGTACAAGAGTCCTTCTCAACGAACGAACTATGTAGGTTTCCCTATTTTGAGCTAAGTCAGTGCTGTTTGAAAATCAGGGTCTTCACTGTACATATTGGCGTAGTCACATGACATGAGGGCTCAATCTGCATGAACGCTGATAAATAGAGGGTCGTAACTGGTGGTCGTGACAACATGTCCACCAATTTGTTGTGTACGCCTTTCTTGTACTTAATCACCAGATTAAACTGTTGCAGATACGACATCCACTTCATGTGCCGAGCTTACTGTAGCTTGGACTGAGTTTACAAATATTGCAAGGGTTGATGGTCGGTGTGAACAACAGTCTCTTTACCCAAGAGATAACACCACCAATGTTTCACGGCCTAATACAGTGCACACAACTCTTTGTCATAAGTCGGGTAGTTCTTCTGAGCTCCCTGGAATAACTCAGAGTGATATGCCACTGGTCGACCTTCTTGCATGAGTACTGCACCCATCGCATAACCTGAGGCATCGGTTTCTAGCTTGAATGGTTGCTTGAGATTCGGCAAAGCTAACACAGGCGCCTCGCTGATCTTCCTTTTCAGCAAGAGAAACGTGTTCTCATGTTTCCCTGTCCACTCGAACTTCTGATCAATCCTGGTTAATGCATGCAATGGAGAAGCCACAATCGAGAAGTGTCAGATGAACTTTCGAAGGTATTGGCATGCTCCCACAAAACTACGCACATCCATAACTGTTCGCGATCGCGGCCACTCGCGAATCACTTTTACCTTATCCAGGTCGATTTGCAATGTACCGTTGCTGACCATGAATCCTAGGTAAAGTATAGTTTGTTGGCCGAACTCGCACTTCTTACGGTTGAGGCGAAGTCGATGTTGTCGAAGTTTTTCAAAAACCTTTTCGACATGAATGAGGTGCTCATCCTATGAACGACTATAAACCAGTATGTCGTCGAGGTAAACGATCACAAAGTCGTCGATGAAATGTGTCAATACGTCATTCATAAGACGCATGAAAGTTGCCGGGGCATTGTAGAGACTAAATGGCATGACCAGCCATTTGAATAGACCTTGTTGTGTTTTGAACGTGGTCTTCCATGTATCCTCCTTCCGGATGATGGCTAGATGATATCTTGACTTAAGATCCAATTTGGAGAAGACAACAACATGCTTCAATTGGTCTAGTAGGTCGTCAATACGAGGAAGGGGGTACCGGTTCTTGATGGTGATCTTGTTCAATGCTCGATAGTCGATGCACATACGCCAAGTCCCATCTTTCTTTGGCACTAACACCACAGGAGATCCACAAGGTGAACTACTCGGTTGAATGACACCATCGTTTAGCAATTCACCAAGTTGTCTCTTAATCTCTTCATTCTCCAATACTGAGTTGCGATACATACTTAGATTGGACAGTGTCGCATCGGACACAAGCTAAATTTCGTGCTCGACTGGACGTTCGGCGGACGACCCTGGGCAGATCACTGTATTTCTCCAGTAGTCTCGACAGACGACCAGAATCCTCTCGGCACGCCAATGACAATGCTGGTCGAGTACCCTCACCTTGACCAATGGGTCGAATCATGACAAGCACATATTTGTGACATGCATTAACAATTCGTTTGGCTTGATTTGCCGTAATCAAGTTCGAAGTGTTGACGTGGATTTCTATACTAATCACGAAATTAACTCAGTCTTTGGTGAGGTCATACTCTTCCGCTCGCCGATGGAAGTGAGTGTCTCGATCATATAGAATACGGACTCCCAAAGATCACCTGACAGATATCGATAGGGACAACATCGCATTGCACTTCATCGATATATCGTGCAGAGATCGCAAACTCCAACACACACCGACTCATAATCTGTTGGTTCACGTCGGATGTAAACCAACCTAGTGGATATGGTCGCGGGTGTGTGGTTGTCTTCAAACCAAGTCGTCGAACCAGTCCAGCGGAGACCATATTCTTCTGACTTCTGGGATCGAATATCGCTGCGACCACTTTGTGCTTCACCTGGATGTTGATGGTTAACAAGTCCTCAGTTGGGTGATGATCGTTCAGTGGATCCGAACCCTTCTCCTTCGGCATTGCCATCAGAGACAAGGTGGTATCCGCCTCATCAACCGAATTCACTCGTACAACTTCTTTGTTGGGTGAAGTCACAGTAGCCGTGGTTGTTCTTTTCCCTGGTCCGTTTTTCTTTGGTCGAAGTTCAGGATGAAGCTTGTAGCATTTGTCCTTGGTGTGTCTCGCGACTTGACAATGTTCACAAAAGGCACCCGTGCCCGATTTTGAAGCGTTTTTCTTCGGAATCGGCTTTTTCTTTGTTGAGGTCGCACTTTCCTTCGTGCTTTTGGCCCTGCGGGATTTGTTCTTCTTCTCGACCGCCATAGCAGTTGTGCTTGCGGTCGCGATGTCTTGGACGCCGAACAGACTTAGCTCTGTATTGATTGATTTCTGAAGTCCAGATGTGTATTTTTGAAATACCTGAGGATCGGACAGTGAGATGCCGATGACCATTGCTTGTCTCCGAAACTCCGTTGTATAGTCTTGGACGGTCTGGTCGCGCCGTTGGTACGATCTGTGCCAACGTTCCCATCTCTCATCAAGGTAACCCATCGGATAGAATTCCTGTCGCAGAAGTGGTTTGAATTGACCCTATGCAAGGTCGTCAGCTTCACCACTGGCGACAAGGGTCTTCCACCAAGTCTTGGCGTGGTCCTTCATCTTCAAAGGTGTGAACTTCACCTTTTGAGCGCTACTGAACCCTTTTAGGTCAAAGTAGGTCTCAAAATGGTCGATCCAAGAATCCAGCTTCTCAGCATCGATCACCCCATCATATATGGGTATATAAATCTTAGCGTTGACCTTAAAAGATCCGACAGCTAAGGAGGTGTTGGCGAGGTCGTCGGTTTTATGGTCACCTTCGTCTTCATCTTCGTCAGCCATGCGCAAGTCTTCACCAGTCTTCACACCCATAACCTTCTCTACTTCAGGAGGTACAATCATGGCCTGCTGCTTAATCCAAGCAAGCACGATTTCCATGTCGGTGGAGAGCTTAGCCACTTGTTTGGCTAGGTTAGCTTGAACGGAGGTATCGTCAGACATTGTCGAAGACGCGGCTGTAGGAACCGTCAATTGATTGCCTGGAGTTTTGCCGGAGGTTTTGTAATCCTGGTGAGTCTTCACCATCCACAGGATAGGAAAGTTGCTCTAATACCAACTTGATCCGTTTGAGACCTAGCCTTGATTTTCGCACTAGGCTTGCTCAGATTCTAATATGTGGAATAACGGGATGTTACTCGGAAATACTGAAACCCAAAGTAATTGCACAACTCTTTATTTCAAAGAGGGCTTTACATGTCGAACGTTAGACAGACTTGTCTACGTCGATGAACTATGTGTCTAAGACTTCAATCTAGACTCGATGATCTAAACTAGACTTATTACAAGGTATTTATAGTCCAATCGTATGAGTATGTATCAGACTCAGTAACCTAAACGTATTAGACTCATATAACTAACTAATCATAAATGGATAGGCTTAGTTATATATATTTGGATCGGATTACAATTCCGAACAAGGAACGGATTCCTTTTCATGGTCGCGAACCAAACCATGGTTGCGAAACCTTTCCGAACACGGTTATGATCACAGAACTGTATGCGATCAGGACTTGAAGATCCTCCCAGATCATGCTCCTAGAGCTCCTCGCCACCTTTTGTGCCGTCGTTCTACGAGCTCCCTCGTCCAAACCCTAATTTGAGGATCACAATCCCAAATTGGAGTCGCTACCGCCTGTGGCTGCCTGCATCAACCCCGGTGACAGCACCTCTTCCCCGAGCCCGGAAAGTTGGTTCACAAGCGGCCATCTCTAGTTCTCCACCTTCCTCGACTAAAGCTCCAAGAGCTCTACTTCAACTTCAGCTTCATCCTCACTTTCACCAGCAAGCAAGCAGAGGTTCAATTCCTTTCACACTTTCTCAGTTCTTCAATTTTGATTGAATTGTAATGAATTGGATCTGGATATTGGATGTATGAGATGTGTGAGATGTATGAGATGGCAGTTCATGTAATTGTTGACACGAGGAGTTGAGGACGATACTCTGAACTAGTTCAATAGGTTCTAGAATGCATATAAGCACATGGTTGTCAAGCATATATTTTGTAATTTTGACCAGTTCAAATGTTCAATGCATATCTAGTTGTACAAAATCTGGTTGGATGGGTAGATCAGTGATACTATGATAGATGATCAGATGTGTGTAGATCAAGAGCAGGATTAGATGAGAGTAGTACTTATTGAGGGTGTGGATTAGTTTTTATAAAAAGTTTGTGAGTGTTTTCGAATGTGGAACAAAAAAAAAGAGTATACAAAAGTTTGTGGGGTATGGAGATATATATTGGGGTGAAAGGATAAATTTGAGGTTTGGTTGAAGCTAAAACTCTGAATTTATTTTACCTGTAGTTATATGTAGTATTTTTTAAGCTTTTATGAGCATGTGTCGCATCTGAGTTTGATAGAATTGTGTTGCATGTGAACAGGAGGTAAAATAAATTGAACCGAGTGTGATCCAGAAAGAAATTTGAGCACAATGTCGGCATCTGGAAGTGGTACTAAGAAACATGCAAGTGCTAATAATTCAGAGAAACATGTATTTAAAGTTTAGTAACAGCATTCTATTTGGAGTTAAGAATTCTAATATTGTAGGTTAATTTGTTGTTTATCTATACAGATTTCTTTGGCATCTTGTAGTGGTGCAAAACCAGCAGGTGTTAACATTCAAAGTATTGTGAGTGAGAATGTTGCTGGAACAAGTGCGAGTGATGGGACAAAGACTGCTACTACTGGGAATCCATCATAAAAAATGAAGTCTAGGGCACCAAAAAAGAGAACTTCAGATGTTTGGAATCATTTTACCATTGAAGAAGTGAAGACTGAAGTGGAAGGCAAGGTTGTGATGAGTAAGATGGCAAAATACAAGTATTGCAAGGATGTGTTTTCTGGTGAGAGCAAGTATGGTACGACTCACCTCAGAACTCATTTTAAAACACAACATGAAAAGTCTTCTCATCAAAGCACTCTTAGCTTTACAAAAGTAGGAGAACAGAGTTCTTTGCAAGCTTGGAAGTATAATGAAGAAGTTAGTATGTACAAGTATCATCTTTCCATTGTCATGCATGAGTATCCATTCAATTTTTCAGAGCATGAGTACACTAATGATTTCATCAGATCATTATCCCCCTCATTTCCTATTAAAGGCCGCAATACCACTAGGAAGAGGGTTATGGATATTCTTAAAGAAGAGAAATAGAAGTTGTTTGATCTTTTTTCATCTCTCAAGTGTCGGGTGAGTTGCACAATGGATCTTTGGACTTCTAATCAAAATAAAGGTTATTTGTGTGTCACTTGTTACTTCATTGATGATGATTGGAAAATTCAGAAACGAATAATAAATTTTATGCATTTAGAAGGAAGACATTTAGGTGCCAATTTGAGTAATGCTTTTGTTAGAAACATGCTAGCTTGGAATATTGATCAGAAGTTGTTTGCTTTGACTATGGACAATGCCTCTTGTAATGAAGTTTGTGCTAAAACTGTTGCTTCAACCTTTTGATGAACATAATTCTCTAATTTATAATGGCAAGTTCGTCCATGTTCGGTGCGCGGCTCATATTATTAATCTCGTAGCAAAGGATGGTTTGAAAATAGTTGGGCATGCTATAGACAACATTTGTTCTTCAGTTATGATTGTCAAGAGTTGTACTTTGCAATGGGAGGAGTTTCAAAAGTGAGCTTCTGAACTTAATTTGGATATAACGAAGGGTCTTTTGCAAGATGAGCTACTAGATGGAATTCCACTTATTTAATGCTCTCAGATGCACTTTATTATAAGAAGGTTTTCCAAAGGTTGGCTTTTCTTCATCCAGAAAAATATGGGAATTGTGCTCCTTCTAGAGATGAATGGGAAAAAGCAACTGTATTGAATAAGTGCTTAAAGAATTTCTTTAGTGTTACTGAACTCTTGTCTGGTTCTTTATATCCAACTGCAAATTTGTTCTTTATAAAATTTTCTGAAATTAATCTCATGCTTATTGATTGGATAAAAGGCAGTGATGAGTTTATTGCTTCCATGGCAAAAGCAATGAAGGAAAATTTTGACAAGTATTGGGAGTTGAGTAAACTGCTTTGTTGGTTGCTTGTTTTCTAGATCCTCGCTACAAGAAGAAGGTGGCTGAATTTTATTACAAGAACATGTGTGACTATGATGGGATTGATGAGATTTCTTATTTCAAATTACTATCAGGCACCTATTTGAGTCATATGCATCTAAATATAATGCTTCCTCAATTAGTGGTATACAGTCTTCTGTTGGAGCCTCAGTTGGTTCTCATCTTCGTGTTTCTGATGATGAGCCAAAATAGAGGAAACTAAGTACTTTTTTGAAGGATATAGGTGAAGATTGTAGTGAGAAGTCTGAATTGGAGAAGTATGAGAGTGAACCACTATTGAAATGGCCTGAAAATGAGGATTTTGATATTTTGGCATGGTGGAAGACTAAAGGTACAAATTATCCTATTCTTGCTCATATGGCATGCGATGTGTTAGCTATTCCTGTATCAACCGTTGCATCTGAGTCTGCTTTTAGTGCTGGGGGACGAGTAATTGATAAATACCGCATTCGTTTAGAACCCGAAGTAGTTGAGGCTGCACCAAAGATTGGATTAAAGCATCTAGGAAAGGTAAATATATAAATAAGATCCATCAAATTTTGCATCTATTTGTGCATTGGCTGATTTTCATTATTTTGTTATTGTAGGTCAAATGATGTTCCTTCAATTGTGGAGGAATTAGAAGGTATTGGCATGGATGAAATAAATACAACTGAAGATGTTATATCAAAAAAAAAAAATCTTCTAGCTACTATACGATACCATTTTAACAAGTATTTTACTAACTTCATATTACTCTGTAGGTGACAAATGAGCTACCTCTTGAACTCAAGCATGTTGCCATTATCTTGAACACATGTTTCACCACTTCATGCTAGACTTAGATTTAGCCTTTTGTAGTCATGTATGAACTATGAACTATGTTGCTATTATTTTGATTGTTGGCTTGTTGGATACTTGGACTTTCTGCTATTGTTTTATGGTTTGACACTTGGACTTTGGATGAGAGTTACAATTGTGAACTTCTTATGTTTTGTTTGTGCAATCATTATCAAATTATGATTATTATGTGATGCTGTTTTGATATGTCGTATGTTTAGAGTTATAAAATGTTGTGTATGTATGATGACAAATTATTTGCTATCATAATTATGATATTGACAACCGTAACATAATGTTTAATTGTTTATGTTGTGTATTGTCGTATTGCGTTGAGGTAGAAACTGAGTTGAAAATAGCACTTTTGTTAATCAACAAATATATAATGCAAAATAATTATTTTATCCGAATAGCGTCCGAATTCGTACCAAATTAAAGAAAATCTGATTCGAATTTGTATCCGACTAACATCCGAACCGTATTCGAATCCGAGAAAATCCGAATCCGTATTCGTATCCGATTAAAACATATGGTATAGGATATGGTTTAAACAATATCCGCTCCGAATCCGACCGTTTTACACCCCTATCAGGCATGGATGTTGGGTGTCGAGATATTTTTATGTAAAGAAATCTGTCTTTGAAAATTTAAGTGTGGGAGAATTGAAATAACCAGTTTAGTACTAGACATTGATTGTTGAAAAATGAATGAAGTTACTGTAGTTTTTTTGTTGATCAAGCCAACCCAACCCTATACCAAGTCACATAAGTACAAGACACCATCATGGGTAACTGATGACACATATTCTCATGTTATTTTCCTGTGTTTTCAAGTTCCAAATTTATGTATAATAACATGACTTTATTTAATTTTATTAATAACAAACATAAATTATTATATTTACAATGCTTTTATGTTTATACAACTTATTTGTAGGTTTAGAATAAATTGGAGTCAAACTGGAGCAAAAACAACACCCAAAACAAGCTGACAAAATATCAGACACTATAACAACCTGTAAGTTATAGCCCTAATTTTCTCTTTTGAAACCCTAGATTTCCCAAATCCCTAACCCTAGGTTTGAATCCGAGTCCTAGTTGGCTGAATTCAAGCTCAATAGAACCCAAATCAAGCCCAAACTAGAGTCCTCTTAGAGATAGAATGGGATTGGGATCATTGAGAGCCGAATCCTTGAGGATAAGCCAGAATTGGAGAAGATCGACTGTTCAAACTGAAGAGAATTGTGTTTGGGAGGCTATAAATAAAGAGGCGATCCAAGACCTAATGTCGTGCCAACAATAGGAGTCCTATCCTCCCGTTTGGAGCCACCGCCGTCGTCTTGAAGCTTAGCCATCATTGTCATCGCCGCACCCTACACTACATCCGAAGCTATGCCGCCGTCGCTCTTACCCCGAGCAGCTGTTGTTGTCGCTTGAGCCTCTGTCACCACTGACGAGTTGCCTGCTGTTGCCGTCACCAAGAGAGATGAGGTGTGTGTACATGTGTTGTGTCAGCCGAGTGAGAGAGAGAGGGAGAGTTATATTTAGATTAAGTTTAGTACCCAGGAGCTATTCTCTGATAATTTATTTACATTGAAGTCCATAGAGTTATTTGGATTTAAATATTGATTAATAGATTTGTAGTTTAGCATTTGGATCTAAAACGTAGAAGATGCTAAGATTTTGGGTTTAGAGAGTATAAAAGAATTGTATACCACTAATGTGTTCTTTGTTGAACCCTATTCTAAGTGTAGAAATGGAAAAGGTTGGGATAAGTATCATCTACATGACGGTTTCTTATTTCGAGCTAACAAATTGTGTATTCCAGATTGTTCTGTCCGATTACTTTTATTGCAGGAAGCTCATGCAGGCGATCTTATGGGTCATTTTGGTGCTAAAAAGACTGAGAGTGTGCTAGTCAATCACATCTTTTGGCCAAAGATGCGGTGCGATGTCGAGCACTACATGCTAAAATGCATTACTTGCCATAAAGCTAAGTCTCGTCTTAATCCCCGTGGTTTGTATTCACTTTTACCTATCCCTAGAGTTCCATGGAAGGATATCTCTATGGATTTTGTGTTAGGATTGTCTCGAACTAAGAGGGGGAGCGATTCAGTTTTTGTAGTAGTTGATCGCTTTAGTAAAATGGCTCATTTTATTACTCTTCATAAGAACGATGATGCGTCACATGTTGTTGTTTTATTTTCTAGGGAACTTGTGCGTTTACATGGTGTTCCAAAGACGATTGTTTTAGACCACAATACAAAATTCTTGAGCTATTTTTGGAAGACTTTGTGGGGTAAACTTGGTACGAAGCTATTATTCTCTACTACACGTCACCCACAAACTGATGGACAAACCGAGATTATGAACTGTACCCTCTCCATGATGTTGTGAGTGGCTCTTAAGCTTAATTTAAAGATGTGGGAAGAGTGTCTTCCACATGTAGAATTTTCTTATAACATGGCAGTACACTCTACTACTAAATTTTGTCCATTTGAGATTGTTTATGGTTTTAAACCTACTGCTCCCATTGATATTTTGCCTTTGCCATTACAAGAACGACCTAATATAGATGCTAGTAAGCGTGCTGATTTCCTTAAAAAGATCCATGAGAAAGCGAAGGTCAATATAGAGGAGATGACACAAAAGTATGCACAAAGGCAAATAAAGGAAGAAAGAATATGGTATTTGAACCAGGAGAGCTTGTTTGGGTGCACTTGAGAAAAGAACGATTTCTAGAGTTATGCTAGTGCAAGTTACAACCACGTGGTGATGGTCCTTTTAAAGTACTTCAATGGATAAACGATAATGCATACAAGATTGAACTACATGCAGTGTATGGTGTTAGTGCCACATTAAATGTCACTGATCTGACCCCATTCTTTGGACAACCATTAGAGTTGAGGGCAACTTGATAAGTGTTAAATTGATAACATTTTTACCCTAGATTTAGTATTGAAAATGTACAAAATCATGCTTAAAACTCTTTTGATGCGACATTTTATGCGTAATTTTTCATTATTTTTACAAATTGCTTTCACAGCTATGTTTGACATGTTTCTGGGACCAAATGTACCAAATTTGATAAGATTTCGACCACATTTGGGCTCAATTTGACCAAAAAATCAAGATTAAACAGCAAAAAGGTCCTGGTCGAGTATTCTTCAGACAAAAGACCTGGTTGAACACGTTTAGGTGGGAAAATACCTTTTCTGTACATGGATGGGCGAAAAAGAGACCTGTTTGAACATGTCACAACAAAAGGAGCTTTACTCAAATATGAAGACAACTGCTCGAAAAGAGTCCCGGTCGAATACGAACATCTGGTTGAAAACGAGTTCTGATTGAATTCGGTCATGACACATGTTTGGCCACAAACACGCCACGTGTTTTGGTCGTGTTCGACTCGGTTTTGGTGGCTTTTCCTAGTCGTGTTCGACTCAGTTTCTTTGGCTTTTGCTAGTCGAATTTGGTTAGTTTTGGTCAGGTTTTGATCAGGACTAGTCGAATTTGGTCGGGTTTGACGAAGACTGGTTGGATTTGGTTGGTTTTAGCCAGATTTGGTCGGTTTCAGCGGGGTTTGATCAGAAATGGTTGAATCTGGTCGGTTTTGTCTCAAATTCGTCTGTTCTCGTGCCGTTTGAAGCCAGACTTCGTCGCCTGCACGTCAAAGAGTTATTTTTGGGCATGTTAACCCATGAACTATAGATAGAGAAGTTTTTGGCTCAATTAAACATGCTTGTACATGCTAGCTTTTAGCGCTCAGTAGTAGTTTTAGATTATTTTCTTAGAAGAGCCCCCTTCTCTATTTTTCTTGCTTTTGTAAGCCAACAAGAACGACAACTTCAATTTTCCAGCAATCAAGTAAGTTTTCGTTTAATTCTTATTGTTATTTCTGCATTATTATGGCTTTTTGTGAGTAGATCCCTTCTAGGATTAGGGATGATTTAATCCGGAAGGTGTAATTCTTTCTCGGTCTTGACTCAAGTTTTGGAGTTATTTTATGATGTTTTCTTCCTCTAAACCCTAAATTATTGTTTTGACAACAGACGTGGGATCCTGAGTCCTTACCAAGAATTTAGGGGAGTTCTTGAGTCCTTAGCACTTTGACGCGAGATCCTGAATAGGAGAGAGGCTCTCGCCAAACATAACAGTCGAAGCAATCCTTTGACCGTTGTACCAGCAATTGTACTGGCAACATAATCTGTCTTGGAAAATAATTGAAATTAACTTGCAATCCTCGGACCTTGGATAGAATTACGCTGGATGGTTATGGAACTCCCAAAACCCTAGGTTTTCATTCCTACTTTAAACCCTAGATTGATAGATTTAGTTGTAGACACACAAACCCCCAACTCGTTTAGACTTAATTAGTCATCCATTAAGCTAGAAAGACGAATACGCTTGTTCCTCGGGGAATTCGACCCTCAAGTGCTCAACGTTCAACCGTTCACTTGTGGTTATTACACAATCATGCCCCTTTGGGTGCGATCAAGTTTTTGGCTTCGCTACTGGGGAACAACGGTAATTCATCTTTTTAGATTAATTTTCGCTGATATAAGTTAGTCTCACTTCTCAATCTTGCTTTTATTTTTCTTTTTCTTCTTTTTGTGCATGACTAATCCCTGCAGGTTGGAAGTGCATTTGATACAATCAAGAACGAGCCACATTGGATAATCAAACATCAGAGGAAGCCGAATCACTGAAGATGGGTGAACAAAAGAAATTGAAGGATTATAGAATCCCATTTAGCATAGGGTTTCAGTCAGGTATTCTTAGACTAACAATTGAAACAAATAATTTTGAAATTAACCCTGCACTATTGATTCTGATACAACAAAATCAATTCAGTGGTTTTACCACAGAAGATCGTTCACTGCATCTCCATATTTTTCTTGAACATTATGATACTTCTAAAATTAATGAAGTTTCGCAGGATGCGCTACTACTTCGTCTCTTTCCTTTCTTTCTTCGAGATAAGGCGAGAGCATAGTTGTACACTTTACCACCCACTTCAATAGCAATGTGGGATGAACTCTCACGCATTTTTCTCAATAAATTTTTTCCTCCATCTAAAACTGCATATATTCGGAACCAGATTGTTTGTTTTACTCAGCAGGGAGGAGAATCACTCTACGAAGCTTGGGAGCGGTACAACGAACTTTTGAGGTCGTGTCCACACCACGACCTGGAAAAATGGCTTGTAGTTCAAACGTTTTATAACGCTTTGAATTACATGGTACGGATGACTATTGACACCACAGCTGGCGGTGCACTCATGAACAAAAGTGTTGATGAAGCGTATGATCTAATTGAAGGTATGACACAAAACTATATGCATTGGGGGAATGAACACACTGCATCAGGACTAATCCAACCGCAGCACCAACTCCCTCAACAACAACAGTAGTACCAAGCACCATAGCCATTGTTTCAGCTTCAACAACAACAACAACTGTACCGGCCACCACATCAATGAAAAAATCAACCCAAACAATCCAACATCGAGCGCATGCTAGAAGCTTTTCTAGCAAATCAAGAGAAGCAAAAGGTTGTACTGAACCAGAAGATCGACTCCATCTCTACGCACATTCACATGCTTGAGACTCAATTCGTGCGAATGGCCAATCCCGCACCAATGATTTCTAACTTTCTTCCTTCTCAACCTATCAATCCTTGTGATTCTGAACATATTAATGTTATATCTTGCATTAATACTGTTGATTTGAATGGTGCAGGAACTTTCCAAAGAGAGAAGGTGCAATCGGAACCAACAAAGATGCCTACCAAGGATTTGACGCCGACGAGCGAACTTAAGCACGATGATCCACCTGCGCCGGCAGACAACCTCGGTAAGGATGAACAATCAAAAGAAACAGAATCTGGTAATAATGAAGTAGCACATGTTTCTAAACCAATTCCATCTTTTCCAAGTCATTACCTCCAGTCTAATTCTAATGACAAATCCTTTGATATCCTGAAAAAACTAAATGTGACTGTACCTTTTGCTGATCTTATCACTGAAATTCCTTCATATGGTAAATTCTTAAAAGAAATTCTTACAAATAAAAGGGATTTGGATGATTTAGAAACAACTAAATTTGATATATGTGAGGGTACAATTACTTTTCATATGAGGAATGAGAAAATATTGTTTAAATTGCTTGAAATTGCTAATTGCCCTATGTATGAGGACACCACATGTAGCATAGACCCTCTTGAAACTATATTGCAGGGTAAACAAATTGGAGATAATGCTCTTGATGACAACACAGAGATGAGCAATAAAAAGGATGATCATGCTACTTCAAACAAATCATCATTACCCAATCAACTCTTGACGGTAAGAAATCATGACAATTCTTGCGTGAACAAGCTAGGTACCAAATCTCACACCCCTTCCTTCCTCGGTGAAATATATGCTTCTTGATAAAGATAAACATAATCATATGCTTGTAGATGCCAATATAACTGATAAACCATCAAGCACATTGATCAATACATTAACATTGCATTACAAGGCATTAGGATATTCTATTGATGATCTAATTGGTATTGAGCCTCCACATCGACTAAACCTAGCTACGATGAAAACTGAAAAATCTGAATTTCTAAACAATAGGCTTAGTTCTCCCACTGCACCAAACATTCAAAATCACTATTGGGAATCTCCATACAAATCATGCTAGGGTCTACGTCGAGCGGGATGTTAAACTAGCACTTGTCGGGAGGCAACTCGATGCTTTTTCTTTCTTTTATTTTTCTTTTCTTCTTTCTCTTTCTTTTTCTTTGTTTTATTTTTCCTTTTCTTTTTCAAGACCAAGCAACTTCAAATTACGACATTCAGCTCCACATCACAACATCATCTTCCTCGAAAAAATTGCAACAGACTAGGCCTTACACGATGGAAAAAGTCTTCATGTATGATGCCGTAGAGCTTCGGATGCATGACGGCACCACTTTCAAGGTAAACATGCATCACATCAAGTTATACAATGCAAGAGACTAGGTAAGTACACTGAACTTGGTAAATTCTTTCAATTCCGTCTATTTCTGAACGATTGAGAAAGCTCTGTCGAACGGGACGTTAAACCAGCATTAACTGGGAGGCAACCCAGTATACTAACATGTAGTTCTCTCTTTTATGAACACAGCGGCATGAAAATCACTCAATTCTGACACCGGTTGACCACCCAAAACCTATTTTTAGAAAAACTAGGGTTGACTCTTGAAAAAACCAAAAAAAAATTTCAAACTGGCCAAACCAACCACGACCATGAGCATGACCAGTGCTGGGGTCGATTTGGTAAATTTCACAAAAACTGATTTCTTTTCTATTTGAGCCGACCACGACTAGTGGCGCCTCGGTTTGTTTATTTTTTTCAAAAAAATAGTTTTTCAAAACCACCTGAATCAACCACGATTAGTGGCACGACTAGTGCCAGGCTTGGGTTGAATTTTTTTAAAAAATAAAACTTTTTCAGCAAAGACGACCACGACTAGTGGCACGTGCCATGCCCTAGTCGAGCACAACCCATGCTGGTGGTCGTATATAGTCGGTGCGACTAGATGCTTGAAAACTGATTTTACCCGAACCGAGCACGATCCGGAGCACGCCCTGTGCTCGAATCGAGCATGACTAGTGCCCGTGGTCGTGCCAGGCTCGGTTTCCCCCTGTTTTTTGGCCAAAAGTGTTAATTTTGTGTTTTTCTTCTCCCATACCAATATAACTCCTACCTACCACCCTATATATAGCAACCCATCTTCTCCAACCCTCCCAACAGCACAAACACCTTTTTTTTTTTTTGAGCTCCAAACTTCCACAAAATCAGCCCTAAATCTTTCCACCAAACCATTAAAACTTCGATCCAACCACAGATTCCACACAACACCCCGAATCTAATGTTTCCAAGCCAATGATGACACCCCAACGCAATATCAAGAAGGTCATGAAGCGTAAATGAGATTACAGGACTACAACAGATTCCAAGATGGACCACCTCACCGGCCGTGTGGATCGCCTCTACAACTATCTTGTACACGAATGTCACATCCTCTCAAACGACACATATCCAGGCGCACGTGCTCACCACGGGGACCATCTTCACACCCACGGCATTCCTCCACAACCCTATCCTCCTCCGCCATTTTTCTACCATTCTCCTCCACCGGCTTCCGACAGTGATCTTCAAGGTATGCAAGTTTATCTTTTTATTTTCCTTTTCTTTTTTGTTTCTTTTTGTTTTTCTTTTCAGGTTTTCACTTGCAACTCCTTGGATTGCACCATTGGAGTTGTGTGGACCACAACATCGTTTTTCACCACGGCATCTTCGACAACATCTACCTCCAGACACCATGACTGCAAATGATAATCTGTATCTCTCTCCATACACTGGGGACAATGTTTGATTTAGCTTGGGGAGTGTTTACTTAATCATTTTCTTAGTATTCTGCGAATCATCATTCCACCATCTTGCCATCATAAATTGAAAAATGAAATAAAAAAGATATATCACTTGGAACGCCTGGTTTTGAAGATCATCTTTAATCAATTAGATGACTATTCTATCACATCTTTGCATATGATCCATTGAACTTAGCTCTCTTAAAATTTTCAATTGCTTATGTTCAGTTTTTATCTTAAATTGGCCATTAAAGCTTGAACTTATCTATTAGATTGTATTTGACTTCTTCCAAATTGAAGGTTTCTAATAAACTATTCTTATGTCACTTTTTATGCTTAGATTGCTAATTGCCCTTCTCTTTAAAAATAAAAAAAATTATTGCTTAAGCTGCGGCTTTGTCTAGTCTCATGTAACGTATATGCGACCCATTGGGGAGAGGCGGTAATGAATCGTCGACCAGCTGGTGAAGGGAAGATATACGAAGCATTGAGATTGCTTACAGGGGTTCAGGAAACTGACAAAACTGGCTTTCTGTAAGTGCACTTAAGTAAGCGTCTTTAGCTGTGTCTCCTCTAGCCGCGATGAAATGATCCAATAAAAACATTTTGGCCAAGAGCACGAAAAAGTTGAAAAAGGAAACAAAAAAAGTAAATAAATAAACATAAAAAAATAGAAATATAAGTGTTTTAATTTTTCTCTAAAAAGGGCAATCTAGCAATTTTGTATAACTTGTAGCATAACGAGTGTTTTCTTTGTATAGTTTATTCTAAATCATATATTAATGAAGATTGTCAAGACGATTTAATTGCTTAAGTTCTCTCTTTTCTAAGGTTGAAATTTGATAATCTAAATATTTGCATTTGGAGAGTTTTAATTGCTTAGATCAATTGCCTCATATGCATCGATGTGATATGAATTGCCGGAAATTGTTTATTGAAAATCAGATAAACCAAGGCATACCAATTTTTGAAAAAATCATTCACATTCTTTACTTGAGGACAAGTCAAATGATAGCTTAGGGGAATTTGATAAGTGCTAAATTAGTACCATTTTTACCCTAGATTTAGTATTGAAAACGTCCAAAATCATACTTAAAAATCCTTTGATGCGACATTTTATGCGTAATTTTTCATTATTTTTACAAATTGCTTTCACGACTGTGTTTGACATGTTTCAGGGACCAAACCAAATTTGAGAAGATTTCGACCACATTTGGGCACACTTTGACCAAGAAATCAAGATTAAACAGCAAAAAGGTCCTCGTCAAGTATTCTTCGGACAAAAGACCTGGTCGAACATGTTTAGGTGGGAAAATACCTTATTTGTACATGGCTGGGTGAAAAAGAGACATGTTCGAACATGTCACGACAAAAAAAGGAGTTACTCGAATACAAAGACAACTGCTCGGAAAGAGTCTTGGTTGAATACGAACATCTAGTCGAAAACTAGTCCTGATTGAATTCAGTCACGACACGTGTTTGGCCACGAACATGCACGTATCCTGGTCGTGTTCGACTCAGTTTCGGTGGCTTTTCCTGGTCATCTTTGACTCAGTTTCTTTGGCTTTTGCTAGTCAAATTTGGTCGGTTTTGGTCGGGTTTTGACCAAGACTGGTCGAATTTGGTCAGTTTTGGTTGGGTTTGACCAAGACTGGGCAGATTTGGTCAGTTTTAGCCAGATTTGGTCGGTTTTAGCAGGGTTTGACCAGAACTGGTCGAATCTGATCGGTTTTGACTCAGATTTGTCCATTCTTGCACCATTTGAAGCCAGACTTCGTTGCCTGCACGTCAAAGAGTTATTTTTGGGCACGTTAACCCATGTACTATAAATAGAGAAGCTTTTGGCTGAATTAAACATGCTTTTACAAGCTAGCCTTTAGGGCTTAGTAGATGTTTTTAGATTATTTTCTAAGAAGAGCCCCCTTCTCTATTTTTTCTGCTTTTGTAAGCCGGCAAGAACGGCAACTTCAATTTTCCAGCAATAAGTAAGTTTTCATTTAATTCTTATTGTTATTTCTGCATTATTATAGCTTTTTGTGAGTAGATCCCTTCTAGAGTTAGGGATGACCATATCTGGAAGGCGTGATTCTTCCTCGGTCTTGATGTCAAGTTTTGGAGTTATTTCGTGATGTTTTCTTCCTCTAAACCCTAAATTCTTGTTTTGGCAATTGACGTAACAGTTGAGCCTTAGCAAGAATTTAGGGGAGTTCTTGAGTCCTTAAAGCTTTGATGCGGAATCCTGAACAAAAGAAAGGCTCTCGCCAAACGTAACAGTAGAAGCGATCCTCTAACCGTTGTACTAGCGATCGAACTGACAACTTAATCGGTCTTGGAAAACAATTGAAATTAACTTGCAATCCTAGGTTTTCATTCTTGCTTTACACCCTAAATTGATAGATTTAGTTGTAGACACACAAACCCCCAACTCGTTTAGACTTAATCAGTGATCCATTAAGTTAGAAATACGAATACACTTGTTCCTTGTGGAATTCTACCCTCAAGTGCTCAACGTTCAACCGTTCACTTGTGGTTATTACACAATCATGCCCCTTTGGGTGCGATCACAACTCCTTTTCAAGAGAGGGAGGATGATGAGGACATATATACACCTACACGAGCAGCAGCAATGTATGGCGATGCTACCCATACACTTGGTGATTCTAGTTCCAATAATTTAAAGGAGAAAGCATACCATGGTCCAATTATGTGTAGCCGTGATAAACAGATTCAAAACCAAGTGAAAGCTAACTTAAGTTTAATTTCTGATTTTAATGATTTAGCAGTGCTTCCTATGTGTTCTTCTTTTATGGTACTTAGGTACATGGAAGAGGAACCAATGCGTGATGATTATGGAGAAGAAAAGAGGAGCTGGACCCTTATGTGTATGCATTCCAACATACGGCTCAATTTTGGTCGAATACGACCAGATTTCAGATATTTTTTATCAGGACGACCACAGGTACGACCAAGTTCAGTATCAGTCATTTTGTTCAACCAAGACCAAGGTACGAGCATGACCAAGTTCGGTCATGACCATTCTGCTCAATTAAGAAAAGGACAGACTATCCTTATTACTTTTCCATGCATGTCTAGAGCCCATGTGCTTCACGATTTGTTGTTCGTCCACGCATGCATACCAAATCTAAACCAAAAGAAGAAGATCTTGGATACACGGATGGATAGAGAGGAGGAAATAGAATCTAGAAAGGACTCGCATAATTGTTTCTGTTTTTGAGTTTAGTTTTCATCTATGTTTTAGCTCTATATATACTATGTACTAGAAACCTATGAGGGAGGAATTGAATGGTAATTGTTTTTAAAAGACAATCTATGAATTCAGATTGATCTACTAAGAACCAAGAGTGTTTTTACTGGTCGTGTTCTTGTGATTCTCGTGGATTGCACCTAGTTCGTGCTACGCCATCGAGCATAGTTCTGTGGGCTAGTAATCAGGTTTGTGGACTATAAAATTTCTTGGATAGCAAGCTATGTTTGGCTTCCTTGTTATTGGGTTAACAATTCCCAAGTTATCTTCAATCGTACGCCATAAAGGTTGGGTAAAACTCACATATTAGCTCTCCCTGAGCTAGTGCTTATCATCTTGGTAGAAAACTCTGTACTTGGCTTACATTTTGTGGAGGTAGCCAATCACAAATAACTTTTATTTTCTCCTCATCGACCTCAACACCATGACCAGAAACCACAAAACCAAGAAACACGACCTTGTCCGTGCAAAATTTGCATTTCCCAAGGTTCGCATATAATAGTTCTTGCCTCAAAACAACAAGTACGCATTATAAATGTTCAATGTGTTCATCAAGTGTTTTACTAAAAACAAGAATATCATCAAAGTATACTACTACAATCTTTCCAATGAATTCCCTAAGCACATGATTCATGAGTCTCATAAAAGTACTAGGTGCATTTGTCAATCCAAAGGGCATGACTGATTCATATAAACCAAATTTTGTTTTAAACGTTGTTTTCCATTCATCGCCCTCTTTCATATGAATCTGATGGTACCCACTACAGAGATCAATTTTTTTAAATATGGTAGAGCCACTAAGTTCATTGAGCATATCATCAAGTCTAGGTATGGGATGCCTATACCTAACAGTTATATTATTAATAGCATGACAATCTACACACAACCTCCAAGTACCATCTTTCTTTGGAACTAAAAGAATCAGAATAGCACAAGGAGAAAGACTTTCCTTAATATAACCTTTATCATGAAGTCCTTGAACTTGGCGCTGAATTTCCTTAGTCTCCTCTGGATTAGTGCGGTAAGGTGCCCGATTTGGCGATGGGGCTCCTGGGACCAAATCAATTTGATGCTCAATCCCATGCTTAGGTAGCAACCCTGGTGGTACCTCATCGGAAAACATGTCCTCATATGCCTGGAAAAGATCAACAATAGCAGTAGGCACAGTAGAGGATAAGTTGTTAGTCGATAGAAAAGTTTCTTTGTATAAGAGTATAAAGAATATAGCATTAGGATCTCTCAATTCATTTAAGTCCCCTTCCTAGCCATCATAACTAATCCATGTTTTCCCTTTTGCTCGGTTAGATTTGGTCATGGAGCTTTTGGCTATGGAAACACTCCCTTACTATGTTTTTGGCACACTCAAAATTGTTTCTTGCTCTCTCACTCTTGCCGCAGTTGCTTATTCTGTTCATCTTTATATACTTCATCGGGTGTCATGGGTAGCCATGTAAACTTCTCCCCCTTATGCTCAAAGGAGAGCCGGTTTGCACAACCACTGATTTGCACATCACGATCAAATAACCAAGGACGTCCCAATAAGAGGTGACAAGCATGCATGGGAACTACATCACATTCAACCACATCATGATAGGTACCAACAGTAAGGGAAATTCGAACCATGCATGTAACTCGCATAGAACCATAGTCATTCAACCACTACATATGATAAGGATGAGGATGTCTCTTTGTTTGTAGACCTAATTTTTCGACCATCTCTGTACTAGCAATGTTATTGCAGCTACCGTTATCAATAATAACACGACATACCTTAGAATTCACCAAACAACATGTATGAAACAAGTTACGCCGTTGCCCCTTATCTTCCTCGACCGCCTGGGCACTAAGAACACGACAGACCAAGGCTTCTCCTCCCACCTGGTCATGACTCACAATAGTACCTTCCTTGTCCTCCCCATGACCGTCGTTAGCTGTAAAATCATCAGTAATAAAAGTATCCTCAAGGTCACTCTCAGACTCCCACTCACCCTCAGCATTAACCAATAGTACCCTCCTACTAGAGCATTCCGAAGCTATGTGTCCTCTCCCTTTGCACTCAAAACACTGTATGGCATAGCTATGGGTAGCAGATGCCCCTGCCTTGGCAACATAACACATATCATCGAACCGATGTGCTAGTGAAGATGCTGATGATGTTGAGGATCGTCCAGTGATGGTGGTCGGAGCTGGCCTAGAGTTAGGACCTTCTCCGAAAAAACCCTGTAGGTTGTCACCGAACTGTTGCTGACCACAACACCAACTCAGTGAATTGGAACAATCTGGATATGAACGGGACTGTGCACGATGCTGATTTCTCTTTTCCATTTGCATGGCTTGGTGTACAAGTTCCTGCAATGTGTTATATGGATATAGCTCAACATCATCAGCAATATCACTATTCAAACCACGCAGAAACCTCGCCATCTTAGCTTCATCCTCTCTTGGATTCCTGCACGGATCAATAATACTTCCATTTCTTTGTAGTAATCATCTATTGATCGGGAACCCTAAATAAGGCGCTTTGATCTGTTATGGAGATCCCTTAGGTGATGTTGAGGAAAAAAGCGGCGTCACATAGAACGCTTCATCCCATTCCAAGTATTGATATGATTATGACCTGCTGCATATAATACCTCTTGCAACTGATTCCACCATGTTAGGGCATAACCAGAGAACTCAACCATAGCTAATTTTACCCTCTTTGTATCAGAAACACCATGAATGCGAAAGATCTTATCACACTTCTCCCAATCAACATAAGCATCCGGGCTCTCCTATCCAGTAAATGAGGGCACATTGATCTTTACTTTTTCCATACTATCCGGATCATCATGGTTATGATAGTCACGTTGGCGACCACCGTGACCGTAGTAACCACCACGTCGTGGGGGTAGCTGTTACTCAAACGGATCAAATGCATCACATCATCACCGTAGCGTATCTGCACTGATCAATGTCGTGCCCACGAGGGCCAAAGCCACACTCGTGTGCCCCACCATGTTCTCGACCAGGCCGATTGTCCCTTCCATGAAGGCCCCTAACACTGGGTAGAACACCGCGGTCATATGCAGTGGCAACGTCGTCACGTGCATCATTGACGCCTACTCATGCAGCAGTGAGATCGTCATCCTCAGGCAGCAGAACTGTAGGATTTTGTTGTCATGGAACCCTCATACCCGATGTAGGAAGACGTTCATTGAGCATTCTCTCCATGGCTTGAAGTAGGGAATTTTGTGTATTCTGTACGAGTGTCTTAGTCCGTGTCTCAAGATTATGGGCTTCATTTTCTCCTTGATTTTTGCCTTGAATACTTGATTGTGAACCTGCCATCATGTTAATAATGAAAAGAAAGGACAACAATAGGTTTATATGTGGGATCACACAACTCACCTCTTACTTAATACACTCTTATGCTTCTCGATGAATTGCGTTGCTCGTACCAGTGGTAGTAAAATAGATATGGACACCCGAATGTATCAGAAGTGCTAACGGTGTATTTGTGGAGCTAGGTAAGTAAGATGTAGCAAAGAAAAAAAAATAGTACTGAAATTTAATAGTAACAAAGATTAAATAGTAATCCAACAAGTAACGATGCTTAGGTTGCCGGTCTAGCAACAAACCCCTAGCGGAAACAACCTAAGAATTTGCTATACACACGCACCGACAGCACTACTAACACTTTTTTGCATGATCCTGTTCATAATATCTCCTTTTTTTCTTCTTTTTTCTCTTTTTAAATGACTAGCAAAGCTAAAATTGATACGAAGGATTAAAACTTGATAAATGCACCTTAAATAACAGAACTAAAACAAAGATCTAGGTACTTTTTTTTTTGTTCTGGACGCCAGGACTAAAAGAAAAGCTACTAATTAGGCCAATAACAAAACATACTCTACTTTCTGAAATTAGGGTACATAATCCTACCGTATCAATCTTGAGCTCTAATACCAAGATGATAAGCACTAGCTCAGGGAGAGCTAATACGTAAGTTTTACCCAACCTTTACAGCGTAGGATCGAAGATAACTTGGGAATTTTAACCCAACGATGAAAAAGCCAACTGTAGCCTGCTATCTAAGATAATTGTTAGTCCACAAACCTAATTACTAGCCCACACAACTACGCTCGATGGCGTAGAAGCACGAACTAGGTGCAATCCACGAGAATCACAAGAACACAGCCAATAAGAACACTCTTAGTTCTTAATAGATCAATCTAAATTCATAGATTGTCTTTTCAAAACAATTACCATTCAATTACTCCCTCATAGGTTTCTAGTACATAGTATATATAGAGCTAAAACATAGATGAAAACTAAACTAAAAAATAGAAACAATTAGGCGAGTCCTTTCTAGATTCTCTCTCCTCCCCTCTATCCATCCGTGTATCCAAGATCTTCTTCTTTTGGTTCAAATTTGATATGCATGTGTGGAAGAACAACAAATCGTACAGCACATGGGCTCTGGACATGCATTGAAAAGTAATAAGAATAGTCTGTCCTTTCCTTATTCGACCAGAATGGTCGTCACCAAACTTGGTTGTGCTCGTACACTAGTCTTGGTTGAACAAAACGACTGAAACTGAACTTGGCCATACCCATGGTCGTCCCGATCAAAAATGTCCAAAATCTGGTCGTGGTCAACCGAAACTTGGTCTGGTCGAGCAATTCGACCAAAACTGAGCCGTATGCTGGAATGCATACACATAAGGGTCCAGCTCCTCTTTTCTTCTCCATAATCATCACGCATTGGTTCCTCTTCCATGTACCTAAGTACCATAAAAGAAGAACACATAGGAAGCACTGCTAAATCATTAAAATCAGAAATTAAACTTAAGTTAGCTTTCACTTGGTTTTGAATCTATTTAGCACGACTACACGTAATTGGACCATGGTATGCTTTCTCCTTTAAATTATCGGAACTAGAATCACCAACTGTATGGGTAGCATCACCATACATTGCTGCTTCTCGTTTAGGTGTATATATGTCCTCATCAGTTTTGTAGTTTATTACTATTTTGTGAATAATTATTAGTTCTTTTCGTATTTTGTTCAATCATTAGATTTGACACCAGACGCTGGAGCCTATGAAGAGGAAGTAGCCAATCCAATCTATGAACAAGGAAAACCTATGTACACTATCTTTGATGCATATTGGACCATTATGCATTATATAATTATTTTGAATTGTAAATCTATTATTTTTTTATTTATCAGATTTGAAAATTTGCATATTTAACTTGGTCAATCTGTAGTTGCATTATTAGATCTAGGTTATTGTCATATGTTGTGATTTATGGTTTAGATTTGTTATTGAGTATCAGTTGTGTAGTTATTCTCTGGTAGTTTTTTAGTTATTGTTGTTGTCGATTAATAATTTGTTAAGTAACAACCCCTTAGTGAGTGCCCAATGCTTGTTTCGTAACTGTCATAGTTCCACAATGGAGCGGCCTAAGTCTAGTAACCTTATAGCTGGTATAACCCACATGGTAGTGTATTAGAAATGGTGGTGGTAATAAGTTGCAGCTTACTACAACGTTATGTGTGCCAATGTGAACGCATATGACCAGGCAGACTCTATCATCTATATGGCCAAACATTCTGTTTTCCAAACATTTTATTTTCTTAGTGCCAGTCATGCGTCAAAAGAAACACATAAGAGTATGTTTGGTGCGACTGTTGTGTCTAAGATATGTTGTGGTATGGAACACATATGGAGAGTTAAAGTAAATATGAATATTCACCAATAGCTATTTAGAAATGTTAAAAGTGATTTTTTGTTTTATTTCACCACATTTTATAACATCCAATGCATCTGTAGTTGTGGAGATTACATTTGTTGTTGCTCTACCTTCAAGTGTTTGGTGCATATTATTATGTATATACATATTGCTTCCTAAGTCTCTAAGACTCATAGGTGTGGCATTGTCATAGGGCCCACCGAGGTGGGTCCCCTTTTTCTTACAACTACCAGGATATAGTTATAAGTAGAAGTGCAGATCACAACCATGACTTTCATACACTTATTATACAAGTTTAAGCTCAATAATGGATTACTGCATTATAGCTTGATCTTAAAATAAAGGCCGGCTGATCCAAGACAATCTCGGATTAATAATAGTAGATGGTCCAGACATGGTCAGTTTTTACGACTTGGTCGATTGTTTATATACGAGTACGATATGATATTGTATCAGACTACAACAAGAGTATGATACAACTTGGTTGGTTGTCTGTATATGAGTACGATACGATATCATACCAGACTAAGTTTTGAACTCACTGTAGCCATGTAGTAGTAGTTGTCTATAAATTCCATGTAATAGGATAGATAATTCATCAAAATTAATTGTAGAACTCATAGATAGAGATCGAGATCGATCAATTATCAGGTCGACTCGACTTGTACAAGTTCTTCTTTTTATTAAGGGTCTTTTCCTTTAATTATGTGTTCGACCACCTGGGTTTCAACTTTTCGAGTAAAAGCCAATTTTCACATCCAATTGGGTCCAGTACTCAATCGAATCAAGTTGGTATCAGAGCACTGTCATGTCTTGTGGATAGTGAAAACTTGCTTGACTATGAAAAGTCCAGCGACATTCCACAAGAACTTTCTACTACCGTGGGCAAACATTTGACAGCACCGACAATCATGTCTCCAAACATGTCTAAAAGAACCTTCGCTCAAGCTAACTTGGCCGAAAAAGTGTCCAAAATCTCCGCCAATATGGATACCGTGCTCGCTTGGATATAAGGAGCAGGCCATGACTGTGCCTCCTGAAAATGATGCTTCGAAGGCAAAGGCGACTGGTGTGAGAATTGGGAACAGCTCACACTGGTCAGTAGACGACGATGATGATGACTTTGAGGCCGACAACCACACCAACATGTCATCCTTAGTTGTTGGGTCTTT
Source organism: Pharus latifolius (assembly GCA_019359835.1). Classification (NCBI taxonomy): domain Eukaryota; kingdom Viridiplantae; phylum Streptophyta; class Magnoliopsida; order Poales; family Poaceae; genus Pharus; species Pharus latifolius. The sequence goes on from CM033323.1 coordinate 18,260,532, forward strand.
TAAGGTCGAAGCTAAGGTCAACATATTTGTATATGATGGGGTGATCAATGCCGAGAAGCTGGATTCATGGATCGACCAACTTGAGACCTACTTCAATCTGTGAGGTTTTAGTAGTGCTCAAAAGGTGAAGTTCATATCTTTAAAGATGAAGGACCATGCCAAGACGTGGTGGAAGGCACTTGTCGCAAATGGGGAAGCAGACGATCTCGCGTGGGGTCAATGCAAGCGGCTCCTACGACAAGAGTTTTACTCAATGGGATATCTCGAAGAGAGATGGGATCAGTGGCACCGGTTGTATCAACAACACGACCAGACCGTCCAGGACTACACAATGGAATTTCGGAGACAAGCAATTGTCCTTGCCATCTCGCTTTTCGACACCCAGACATTCAGAAAATACACGGCTGGACTGCAGAAGATGATCCGTACAGAATTGAGCCTGTTTGGTGTCTACGACATCTTGACCCCAAGCACAATTTATTTGGCAATTGAGAAGAAGAACAAGACACGACAAGAATGTGACAAAGATTTCGACCACGTCAGAAGAAAAGACGAGCTCCAGAGAGGGTACCCACAGTAGGGGTGTGCACTCGGTTTGTTCAGTTTTTTCGGTTAGGTTTTTGTAAATTTTGGTATTACACATTGAATACCATATTTACCAAAAATATTTCGTTTCAGTTTCGATCAATACCAAATTAATTCGGTTAGGTTTCAGTAAATACCAAATTTACCAAATTATTGCGACCCTACATGGGGGGCGATGACCGCACAGGAACGGTGTCATTCTACTGCACAGGGAGGAGGGAGGCGGCACGGGAGGACCAATGGCAGACGTAAGAATTTAAATAACTGGGGTCATCCACCCATGAGACATGACTAATTAGACACCTCACAAGCTCACGGCCTTGGCCCTCAGCCGTACGCCCTCTCCGCCACTGATCAAGCTAATGTCACAATTCACAAACACCCAGGAATTCTTGAAAATGACCATATATCAAGTAGATCTCACATACAACAAAAGAATAAGCAATCATTTAATCTAAACTAACCAAAGCAACCAAACTGTCAGTTAATCTAAAACTAACCAAAGAAACCAAGATCTTTCTTGCAATTCTTGTCCAAACTCCAAATTATCCACAAGAAGCAAAGGAACTTAATGAAATGGTCCGAGCAAGAAGCACTCATCAACTTGCGCCACAACAAACACAACTGGCGCAAATGGATCAAGGATTCGAGAACACGCCCCCCCCCCCCCCACCTCTTCCCTGTCCGGCCCATCCCACTCGAGAGCTAAAAATCTATCCCTCTCTTGACTCTTGTAGCCTTTGGGAATAAGCAATTTGTGGGCGACGAGACACGCGCCATAGTAGAGTAGACGTGAATTTTGCAAGGCCACAACAAATTCCCCAATTCTTCTCACCAATTCAACATAGCGGAGGCGGCACGGGGAGCAGGGCGGAGGAGGCGGCAGACAGTCTAGACGGCACGAGGAGCTGGGGCGGAGGAGGCAGCGGACAGCGGAGGCGGCATGGGGAGCCGGGGAGGAGGAGGCGGCACCGCGGTGGACAGCATAGGAGGCACGGGGAGTCGTGGCAGAGGAGGCGGAAAACAGTGGAGGCCGGAGGCAGCACAGGGAGCCAGGGCGGCAGAGGTGGCGGACAGCAGAGGTGGCACGGGGAGCCGAGGCGGAGGTCGCCGTGGCAAGGGGAGCCAGGTGGGAGGAGGCGGCGCCGTGAAGTTATGAATAGGGAGGACCAAAGGAGACGAGGAGTGTGTCACGGGACATGGGACTTAGGGTTTGGAGTTTGGGTTTAGGATATCCAAAACAACGCAAAAGCCCAAAGGCCCAAAAAGTCAGGTAAATCGGTTTTTCCTATTTTTTTGGTTTTTTACCAAATCAAACCGAACCGAATATCGAATAGAGCTAAAATGTCCTACCGAACTGGATACCAAATACCAAAAAAACTAGTTTTTTGGTTCGGCTCAGTTTTTTTGGTTCAGTCCAGATTTGCACACCCCTAACCCACAGTACATGTAACACTTGTGAGCATTGTCATGTTGCTGGGCACACAAAGGAGAAGTGTTATAAACTTCATCCTGAACTATGACCAAAAAGAATAAGGAAGAATGAACCAATCACACAAACAGCCAACGGTTACTTCTGTTCTGCTCACAGAGGAAATTGTCCAGTTGGACTCGGTCGAAAAGGCAGACATGACCTTGTCTCTGATGGCCATGCTGAAGGAGACGGACTCGGGTTCATCAATCGACCACAACCTAATAGAGAAATTGCTCACCATTAACATATAGGTGAAGCACAAGGTGGTCGTAGACATCTTCGACCCCGGAAGTCAAAAGAATCTGATTTTCGCCGAGCTGGTACGACGACTTAGTCTAAAAATGACCAATCATCCTCAACCATATCCTCCAGGATGGCTCACTTCCGACGTGAGCCAGTAGATCATGAGTCAGTGTATGCTAAAGTTTGCAATCTCTGCTCGTTACATTGACGAGGTTCAATGCAATGTTATTCCCATCAATATTTGCTAGGTGATAGTTGGGAGTCCGTTCTTGTAAGATCGTGACACCCATTACCACCAAAGAGCTCAAGAGTACGAACTCACAAAGAATGGGACGAAGTTCATCATCAGTAGAAACAATCACATCGACACCACGAACTTGATGACAACAAATTAGGCGAAATGGATTGTCAACGCATGCTCAAAGTGTGTGCTGAGTGTGATTTGTTCAGTGAACCAAGGGGATTGTGCTGCACTAACACTATCGGGCATGGAAAGTGGTGATCGTTTGGCGAGCCTACTTGAAAGAAATACGTGTTGTTTCGAAGACGTACATGGTCAATCACCAAGACGACATGCAACTAGTTTCTACAGTGCCACTGTCCAACCTTCACAACCCTAGCTTCATGGTCGGTGATGGTATCAACCTCGACAAGGTAAAGGTCACCCATGAGTGGCCATGACCACGATCCATGATGGAGGTGCAAAGCTCCATGAGCGTCTGTCCATACATTCGACCGAACGATTGTTGCATTACTCATCGTGTGTCCGTTCTAAGGCTTCCATTCGTTTTTCGCATTTTCAATTATGAGCACCAACTGGAGTTGGTTCTTTTAAAAAAAGAGAGTCATGATCCAAGATGATCTCGGATTAATAATAGTAGATGGTCCAGACTTGGTCGGTTTTTTTTATGCAAGTACAATATGACTTGGTTGGTTGTCTGTATACAAGTACGATTCAACTTGGTTGATTGTCTGTATACGAGTACGATATGATATCATATCAGACTACAACACGAGTATGATACGACTTGGTTGGTTGTTTGTATACGAGTACAATATGATATCGTACCAGAATAAGTTTTGGACTCATCGTAGCTATGTATTAGCAATTGTCTATAAATCCCATGTAATAGGATAGATAATTCATCGAAATTAATTGTAGAACTCATGATAGACAGAGATCGAAATCGATCAACTGTCAGGTTGACTCAACTTGTACAAGTTCTTCTTTTTATTAAAGGGACTTTTTCCTTTAATTTTGTGTTTGACCACCTAGGTTTCGGCTTTTCGAGTAAAAGCTAGTTTTCACATCCAATTGGGTCCAGTACTCAATCGAATCGCCGGCAAGGCCAAAATAGTACTTATTCAATTTGTCTCAAAACACGTGTGGGTATAGTCTGCCCACAGTCAGGCTTGATTGTGGATCGTGGCCCTAGAAGTTCTGGTTGAAATCATCATCGAATGGCACTGGTTCATCTTCAAGTGGCTCCAAGTTGGCATCATGCTCTTCCACTGGATTGAGACTTTGGGGTGAGTACTGAATACTCAGCAAGTCAATCGTATCAAAATGCATTTTCATTTACACAGAGGATAAACATGATAGAAGGTTAATGGAGGTAATTACAACAAGTTAATACGTAAAATACTACCGTAATGTAGTGTTTGTTGTATTTTAGTCATTTGTTCAAATAAATGGAGAATATATCATAGTTGGTATTTTAAAGGGTGAATTTAACATAAATGCATTCAAAACGTCATTTATAAAGCCATTTATGCCCAACCACATGATAATTTCATTGACCATGATATACCCCAGTCCAAGGGTACGAAATATTCAAATACATTCTTTACACTCTGTAGAGGAATACCACTTTTCCCACAATTTACTTTGACTGTCACTGTCAGTGCATATATGTAACACCCCTGTTTTGCCAAACCCTAAAATAGCCAAAATCCACATCTTGACCCCAAACTCTAATCTGCTTCAGCCATTCCCTTCTAAATGTTGTTCAGAATATTTTTCCCTTCGGGATCATCTCCAAAATCTCATCCTAAAGCTGAGTTTCAACCTTTGCCATTTTAAAACCCTAATTACCCTATTTTACCCTAAACTGTTTTCCCTAATTTTGTCGAAACCCTTCAGATCTTGCCTGATCTTACCAAACTTTGGCCAGATAAGTTCTAATAATTTTATGCAACTTATCTGCGAAATCAGATTTCAGATCAGCCCTCCAGATCTCCAGATTTGCAAATCAGTCCCTGGAAGCAAAGTTCTGAAAATTGCAAATCAGCCCCTCTAATCTTTTCGGCTGTTTTCGACCAGCGCCTGGTCGTTGGCTACGACCAGCGCGTCTTCGTTGTTGCCGCGCCGTGTTTTCGCCGCGTTTGCTCGCCGCCGGCCACCGCTTCTCGTCGCCTGTGTTGTGAACAACCGAGCCACCCCGCGCGCACGTGCCAGCACAGTTGCGTCGCCTTGCCCAGCGGTTAAACGGCCGCGCTCCAATAGCGTTTCGCGCGCGCTCCCGTTGCCGTGGCAATTGCATGCGTGTACGTGTCGTTGCCGGAGCTGTGCCGCTGCCTCCGCATCTGCGCCGTCCCAGGTGAAGTTCCAATGCACCCGACAAGGTTAGCAAGGCTGCAACACCGCCTGAAGCGCATCACATCGCCGGTCACCGCTGTCGCAGCTACACCCGACCGGTCTCGTCCCCGGCACAAGTTTTGCGCCGTTTCCCCCTCGCAAGCTCCGCCCTTGGACCTATTTAAACCCTCCAGTGCTGTGTTTAAGCCTCATCTCAGGACTTAGCCATTTTTCCAGAGCTCTCACCGTTTTCACCTTCTTCTCCGGCGAGCCAGTGAGTGAGCTCACGGTGCTAGCCCTTTCCACAGCCCCTTTCTCCAATCCAAATTCACCAGTGAGTTCCCCTCGTTCCCCTCTCTGTGTCATAGCAGCCAATTACACCAGATCGATCCCCATCGCCAGTGATCGCCGGATTCCCGATTTGCCCTGTTCCCCCAATGCCGTTCGATTCCCTCCAAATTAGCTCTCGATTCTGTAGAAGAAGTTGATCAGTGAGCTTAGTAGAGCAAGCCTGTTGAATCAGGATCCCCAATTGCGTTCAAATCGAAGAAATCCCAAACTGGAACCTCAGCCGTTCGCCGGACCTCGTCGCCGAGCCCCTCCGACCAATCTCCAATGAAATTAACCCCTCCAGTAGCCTTGTTGTGCCCTAGAGATCATCCCCAAGCTTGGAATTGAGCTCATTCGCCCTGAATCAAAAATTCCCGAGCTCCAGTGTCATCTTCTCCAGCGCCGGTCGCCGGAATTCGTTCCCGGCCGATTCAGCCGACACCACTTTGTCCCTTAGCTTCGCCTCACCTCCCTGAGCATTTTATTCCACTAGCTCGACACCTGGATCTGCCTAGATTGTGAGTTATGCCTTTGCCAAATGCTTGTCCAGAGCTGTGTCTGTGCCATGTCACCACCGCAGTTCATCGCCGGATTTGGCCACCCTCCGGCCACTTTCAGCTCTTGTGCCTGTTGAGTATTTTATTCCTGTTAGAAATGCCTACCTCCCAGACAAAGTGTTGCATCAATTGGAGCCCTGGATCAAAAGTTAAGCCATGCCCTAGTTTCTGGCCATGTCCAGCACTATGTCAGTGCATGTCAGCCACTGGCATTGACCTTGTTTGACCCCTTCTGGTTGAGCAATGGAAATGTCACTTTGTCCCCTAGGTTCCTGAAGTTGTGTTCTACATCTTTCTCTACTATCACTTCTCCAGAAAACCATCCTAAGATCAGTTTGAAGTTATGCCAAAGCCATGAACCGAATGTCGACCCTTCGACGTTCAATCCTTTTTAGCCGTTTCTTTGACCAGAGCCCTTGTGACCTTGCCCTAACCTTTTCCCCTGCATGCATGACTTATTTACTTAACAATTTCTGTAGAAACTATTTTCTGTATGCTTATGGTATGTGTTTGTGTGTTGGTTGATTGCCGCAGAGTCAGAAGCTGAAGGAGCGGAAGAAGTCTTTGAAGATCCGTCTGAATATTTAGACCCAACATCGCAAGGCAAGCCTCATTCCTTTGATCATGTCTCACCCAATATTTTCATATGAAGTATATTCACTGTTTCTTACTATGCATGCTTATTTGAAATACAAGTTATGTTTGAATGACATGAGTAGATATTACCTAATGGATCATGAAACCCCTTTTTGTTATTGAACCTTCATATATATGCTTTTGTCACCCTAGGACTCATATACTGAATATCCACATTAAACTTGAAATGGTCAAATACATGAGAAGTTATAATGAAAACCGTTTTGTCAAGAAAACTGATAAAAGGGATCAGTAGTGAGGATTGGTTTGTATGGAGAGGGTGCGGTGCGCACCAGGGAATGTGAATGTTCCTCACTATTGGTTCATAAGGACGAGAACCTTGTGCTGTGTCTCTATACGAATTGTAAACGTTCCAACCACTTGCCTGGTATGGGACAGGCACAACTCAGTAGCTTTTTGGTATTAGCAGTTCCCTGCATGGTTTGACGATCTGGTTTCTCGCGTGGAAACTGGGAGGCCAAGGTTCGGCCATGAGTGATGTGAGTCAGAAAAAAAATGATGAGAGGAAAAGGCGTAAAAGAAGGAAGGCGCCCTAGACCTGATTAAGCCGTGAGCGGTTGTAATCTTAAATGGTCGTATGTCTCGCGTGGACATAGACCAAGGCTATGTGTCCTGAGGGAACATAGACCAGAGAGGCTAGGAAGTAAGGCAGTGGGGAAGACCCACAACGGTACTTGAGACTTAATTGTCTATTTACCGGGCGGGGATACTGTTAATACTGAACTGTAAAAGCGTTGTGTGATCTCGGCCTTGTCACATGTGTATAAGTCACATGGAGCTGATCCGACTTGAAAGCCGAGTGAACCAGTGGATTTAAAAAGAGGTACACCTTTGCAAAGTGTAAAAGAAGTATCAGATACTCTGTACTCCCAGGTTCAGGAGTCTTTTCGTAGTGGATGTTATCCATGGGTTATAGCACAAGTAATGTTTTGGAATGTTGTCATAATGCGGTTAACAAAGTAGTGACTCATGGGAGACCACTACATCTAATGTTTTATTGAAAACCTGTTTAATGTTTAAAGTACCATTTTCATGACAAAAGTATTGTTTTACTGAACAAATGACTTGGAAATCTACATATCTTTATCCTTATGAAACTAAAACCCCGGAATCATATGTTTCACCCTCATGTAAGTACAATTGCATTAATCCCTGGAATGAGTGTTGCTGAGCACCAAGTGCTCACCCTTGCATTTTTATCCCACTGTAGAAGAGGGATTCGAGGATCCCGATTCTTTCAGTTATGAGTACTCACCTGAAGATGGAAGCACCCCAGGCGAGACCACGTTCTAGAAGGATTGCGCACCAAGTCAAGTCAGATGTGGGAGAAGCCCCTCCAACCCCGCTGCGGATGGAAATCAAGCTATTTGTCGTTGCTTTGTGCTTCATGTTGTGTGTTCGGTACTTGGATACCGATTCTGGTTCTGATAAACTAGTTATTTTCTTAGCAACTCTACTTAGCGCCATTTTCGGTGCTTTGGCTATGTAATATTGGCCATGTTGGCCTGATACTTGTTTAATGATATTACTATGCTTGTGTGGTTTGGAGCTCATGTGACATCCTGCTGTGTGTAACCTACCTGGGCGGTTACCAAGGTGATCCTCAAATGGGGGTCTCACAATATACATGCAACAATATTGCATACGACTGAGTCGAAGATCACATGCCTTTCGCATTGCCTCATATGAACTTCAGCTTTGCCTAGCAAAAGAGTTTACCAATCATTTGATAGACATATCACCAGAAGGGAAATCCTCCCTTACCCAGCAATGAGTTAGTGTAAGGGCTGTCATCTCACATACTACATTATCACAATACCTCATTGTCCATGCAAGTTAAGTAATCGACAAAGTTACTGAGTCATGTCTGTTCCATACCTGACTTGTAGCTAGTACAATAGACATCTCACTGGAAGTGAGGCACAATTGTTTAGTCCTTAAGTGTATTAAATATAGGCCTTGTTTAGGGTTTCGGTGATTAATGACAAAGAATGATAACGGAACTAATGCATGTATTCCGAGTGGCTTAAATTTTAGGTCAAAGCATGATAACGTTGTGAAAAAATCAAGAGAGAAAGAAAACCCCATGATCGATGGCCAAGATAAATATGAAGATTAATATTTATTTCTTAATCTTTTACCGGTAGTTGGTGATAAAGTCGATCGGATTCACTATTTAAGTTTTAGATTTATCGATCATACTATTAAGAGGGTGTAGGCCTAGTAGCTTGATCCATCTTATATCTTGAAGCTCAAAATGCATATCATATAGTATAGATGAAAACTAAAGTCTTTTTTGCAAAGCTCTAGGTTAAGTCTCTGCAAATTAGTTATATGGGCACAACTTATCTAATATGATTGGACAAAGTCCGATGTGACTGGACAATGTACGGCCAGTACATTGGTCACACCAGTAAAATAACTGATTGAATCAGTAAAACAGAAAATTGGTTGTGACAATAAAAATCTTGGTGATCTGATTGAGATATAGACAGGTTTCGACTATACTCGACCAAATGCGGAATACGGGATCTTACTCGGAAATACTGAAACCCAGGTGATCAAAACACAGTTCAAAGGAATAGCACAACTTTATATTTCAAAGAGAAGTTTATACACGTCGAACATTGATTGCACTTGATCTACGTCGATGAACCTTAAGAATTATATGTGTTGAATCTGATCTACTATGAGCTAGATCATATATAAGGTAGATCTCTATTCGATCTATGAGGTAGATAATCTATCTTAGTTGGATAATCTATCTATCATATTACAAGGAATTTATAGTCTGATCGATTGAGATCATATCAGACTTGACAATTGACCAAACCCAATATAGGACTCAGTTATATACTTTATCTCGGACTATGACCGACCAGACAGAGTTCGAATCCATTACGCATTCGACCCGCTGAGATCCTCCCAGATCATGACTCCCCTATTGAAAAAGATCCAACTCCCGTTGGTAACCAACTCGATCAAAACTAGAGATGTGGAAACTAAGATTGACCATCTTCACAGGTATACCACTTGGCTGCTCATGCACGTTGATCTTTCCGTCCTACTCGAAAAGTCTCTTGTGTGCTGCCCCGGGTGGTTGTCACCTTCTTCAAGATAACATCTTCAGGAAGAGGTGCTTCTCATTGATAGACCAAGTCTTCAATAGATAGTATGATGGTATCGAGTTCCTCATCCAGCATCGAAGGCTTGAAGAGTTTAAGGTGCTCAACATTGACAACCGAGTAAATATCCATGTATGGAGGTAACTCGAATTGACAAGAATTACTACCAATTTTTCGCAAAACCCGAAAAGGACCATAACGAATTGGTTTAAGTTTTTTACCTTCACATTTAAGCCTCTCTTTGTTCAGATATAACCATACCAGATTATCTTCTTGGAATTGAGCTTCAACTCAATGTCGATCATGTCGTGCCTTATACTTGAGCTGAGCTTTAAGCGAGTTCTGTTGAACCTCACCATGGAGTCATTGAATACCTTCTAGGAACTTTTATACTCGATCCTAATCAGATTCCTCATTGCTGTTCTATGCTGAGATAGGGATCACAAACTCCATGTCGAATGGACTTTGCGGTAGAAATCCCAAACAAACCTGAAAAAGAGACTTCCCAGTCGAACCATGCACTGCTCAATTAAAAGCAAACTACAGGTATGATATACTTTCATCCCAAGTCTTCGGATGCTTAGAGTTATAACCTCTCAAGAGATGAACGACTGTTCGATTTACCACCTCGGTTTGACCATCAGTTTGAGGATGAAACGCCGTACTCCTCTTCAGCATAATATCCATCATTGTCCAAAGCGATCGCCAAAAATGACTAAGGAACCGGGTATCACAATCAAACAAAATAGAATTTGGTAGTCCGAAATGTGTTCAAATATGCTGAAAGAATACCCGAGCTGCTTCTCCCGTAATAGTCTTCTTCCAAGGTATGAGAACTATCATCTTGGAGAACCGATCAACGACCACAAAGAGATAGTTGTTGCCACGTCGAGTCTTAGGTAATCCTCTCAAGAAATCGATGGATATACTTTCCCATGGTCGTGATGGAACTAGCAAAAAAGTGTACAAACCCAATTTTTGATTTGCCGGTTTCGAGATGCTGCAGGGACCACAGCCTCGACGATACACCTAGGACGTCCTGCTTGAAGGACATGAACGGAACATGGAAAACCTTTAAGAGCTGGCTCGTCAGTAACTTCCTCGCTGCCGGGAAATCTCCTTGCGAGAAGTACCCCTTCATATCGGAGGAGGTATGGGAGGAATTCACCAAGCAGAAGGGGACTGAGGAGTTCAAGGCCCTTAGCGAGAAGAATAGGGCGATCCAGAAGAGGAACGACCACCCGCATCGGCTCGGATCCCGGGGCTATGCAGGGAAGGAGGAGTAGTGGAAGAAGGAAGACGAGCAAAATCCTGTCATCGACACCCCTGAGTTGCCGCTCTCCGAGATCCGGGATGAGAGGTGCAAGTAATGGTGGAGGGGGAGGGGGTCCATGTCATCCACGGGGTCTGTGCAGTTCGCAACCCCTGGGGACGTCGACGTTGTGAGGCGAATGGTAAGTTGGCTAACCTCGTAAACTATGTGCGCACCAGTGTATATAAGGCAATTTGTCTCACAAGGTACCTTTAAATGTAACATATCTCTTTTGAGAAGGAGGCAGTGGAGGGATTCTTTACCCCACAGAGGGAGAACGACATCCTCACCCGAGCTCTAGGAAATAAGGAGCATCCCGGGCGGACACGGGCCGTGGGAGCCATTGTGTCGTGGAAGGCCGGTTTCGCAGATCCGGCTCCACCGAGGAAGAAGGCCCACTCCTGGAAGGAAAAGGAAGCGGAGCTCTCCGATAAGATACAGGCTGAGGTACAGGCGGAGCTCTTCGAGAAGATACGGGCTGAGGTGCAGTCTGAGGTCGCACAAATGAGGGAAGAGTTTGCACGGTTGAGAGATGCATTGCTGAGCAAGAGTGCAGATGCGGAACCCCAGGGTGACGGTACCCCGCAGGGTCGGATAAGCACTTGCGCTTCGAAGGTCCTCGCGGATCCAGTGGATCTACTTGAGGTACTGCAAGCCTTCATCTGTGCACTTAAGTTGATGCCACTCCCATTCTGTTAGAGTTGTTTCACTAACCTGTTTTAATATTTACAAATTTGCAGAAGCCGGAGGGTTGCATCCTACTGAATCACCTAGGCGACAGTCAGGAAGTGGTTGGATACGGCTTCGTATATCCGTCTGGGCCGGATGTCCGGGTCCATTGCATACCTCTGCGGTTGGGGTTTGCAAAGGGACAGGTGGACATGGCCATGCCGGGCTACAACGATTCTCCGTTGGCAGTCCCAACAGAGGAACTGCAGACACTTGCTGAGGCAGTGGGCTCCTACGTACAATGGCCCAAGAAGTGTCTTCTAATACAACCGGTAAATCCTACACATTTTAGATTACATTCTACTCAGTACACTCAACTTGCATAATCTAACATACGTGCTCATTAATTGAAGTGGCTTGCCGTTGGGCTACCAGGGGACTGCTCCCCTAGCTCGGGGCATGAGGCCCGATCTCGTGCGACCCTGGACACATCAAAGACGGCCTCGACCCCACCCAACGCATCCACGCCTTCACCTCGGAAGAAAGCCGCCATCACCTCGCCCTTGCTTCGAAGGTACGCGCTCAGTCCCGGCAAAAGGCAAGGGCAAAGGCAAGGGAAAAGGGCGACAGGGACAGCCGGAGAGGTTCAGGAACGGGTTCCCACTCATGTCGGAGGCATCTTTGCGGAAATTGGATCGATCAACCAGAGACCTCCACGAGTGGTACCTACACCGAGCTCAGCGCAATCTGAACTTCTTAGTTCCCTACAGGCCTGGGCAGTTCCACCGTGAGCCCGGGAGTATATCCGTGGCACACGAGGATCTGTTCGACCTCTACAACTGGCGGGAGCTCGATATGTCCATCATACGGACTGGAGTCCTGTGAGTTTGCTGATGCTATGTATTGCTGTTTTCTAACTCTGTTTGCTAACTCTGCATTGTTGTAGTTCATTTGAAATGTAGTAACTTTCTGTGCAATACTAATGTCATCCTTTGCATGCAGGTGCATGTACAGGCTAGCATCAGAGGCTGCGTGTGACAAGGTGGGTTTCCTTGACCCAGAGAAAATAATCCTCACGATGCTAGAGCACGACGCCGCGCACGCTGAGCAGTACATATCCAAGGCGCTGATGGCGCAGCAGGACAGGGAGTTCATTCTGGTGTGGTACCACCAAAGGTTAGTGCATTTCATATTAATTTAACTCAATCTTGTATGTTACACCTGAGATATACTTTGAGCTAGCGGTCCTCTTTTACGTACAATGCAACGGCCACTGGATCCTCATCGTGATCTGTCCGCCGAGGAACGAGGTGTACTACCTCGATTCGACGCGTGACAGATTATCGATCGAATATGTGGTCAAGGGGAATATGGAGGCGTAAGTAACTTATATGTTTGATTTAAATTTTCACCTCACTAGCTAATGATAATACATTAACTGGCAATACTAACTGAAATGCAGGGCTTTTGATAAATATGTGTCCGCTGGAGGGAAGCATGCCGCACCGCAGGGCTCCCTACTAGCTTGGAAAGAATATGAGGTACTCACGAGACTTTTTGTTTATGCTTAATTAGTTTATGGAAACAATAGCTAACATGTCTTCGCATATGCAATTATCTCAGTGCCATCAGTAGCCGCAATCGTGGGAATGCGGGTTTTATGTGTTGTGCTACATGTACGACCTAGTGCAGACAAACTTTGCCCAATTCCTCCAGGTAAGCATCGATAGCTAACTCAAATTTGAAAATTGGGTGTCACGTTCTAAATTAGGAAGTTAGTTACTAAGTATTCACACATGCTTGCAGATCGCCATGTCGAAAGACTCATACGAAAATGCAAAGATTAGAGATCTTCGACAAATCTGAGCTCAATATGTCATGGAGGAAGTTGCGCCCAACCATCCGCCATGATAATTTTCTCTTTTTCGTGTACTCTATCTGTGCATAGACTGTTTATATACATGTGAATAAATATATATGTCAATAAATGTCAACATTGGATTGCAATTTGTATTTGTCCATATATATGTGAATAACACTGTCTAATGTGTCAATCTGTTTTGTGAATTTACCCTTCTTTGCATCTATACTGTATTGTGTATCCAATCTATAATGTATTGCATCTATACTGTATATGTGAATGTAAATAACGTTCTGTATATGTGAATGTTCTATCGGTAAATTCATTCACAACCGACAGACTACCACTACTTTTCTATCGGTAAACTCATCCACAACCGAGAGACTACTACCACTTTTTCTATCGGTAAACTAGAAATTAACCGTCAGAATAGTGTGACTTTTCCTGCCGGTGAACTCATCCACAACCGAGAGACTACTATAGTTTTTTCTATCGGTAAACTTGAAATTAACCGTTAGAAGAGTATGATTTTTCCTGCCGATGAACTCATACACAACTGAGAGAGTACTAAGATTTTTTCTATCGGTTATCTCATTTCCAACCGAGAGAGTACTAAGCTTTTTTCTGTTGGTAAACTTGTAATTAACCGTTAGAATAGTGGTATTTTTCCCACCGCTACACGTCAGACTACGACGGGATTTCTATCGGTACACTCATAAGGTGCCGATAGAATAGTAAGATTTTTGCTGTCGGTAATCTTGTAATTAACCGTTAGAATAGTGGTACTTTTCCCACTGCTAAACGTCAGACTACGACGGGTTTTCTATCGGTACACTCCTAATATGCCGATAGAATTGTGAAGTTCTTCTGTCGGTTATTTACCGATAGAAAATGTTCTGTCTTGTTCTATCGTGTCTATCTCTATTGGTACGAAAACCGATAGTAGAAGGGTGTTTTTTACCGATAGAAGAAAGCTTTTCTGTACTAGTGTATGAAAGACTTCTTTTACCTCTACTACACCTTTTCCGATGCAAGAAACTGAACCAACTGTAGTAGAGGAGACTACCATGGAAAAATTGCTTGCCATTGGTGACATTACTACAGATCCAGCATCTATGGAAGAAGTCGTTGCGACTACATAGGCTATTCAATCGCAGGTGGTTGAGAAAGATCTTGCGTCCATCATCGATGAGGTGGTTCAAGATCTTCAATCTAATGAACCCATTGGTGTTGGTGAAGCTGAGGTCGCTACTGCTACCATGACCATGGGGACAAACGAACAGGCTAACACATCTGCTCCCCCTCTGGTCAAAGACATAGTGCCTCCCTCCCGTCTGGAAGAACAAGGAGCGAAGAAGGCACAAGAAACGACAGTGCAACCTATCGATATTTTTCACCCTGCCTTTTGATTTGAGCTTTAAGTCTCAATTTATAGACAAGATGTAGCAGGTACGGGATCACTTGGTATCTTCCAGCCAGGTGGCTGAACTCAGGGACCTCCCTGAGAGGTATGTAAGTAAAAAATCTTTATCACTTAATTTCAATACTTTATCTGAGAATTTTCTTCACATATGTTCTTTTTATTTTATTTAGAGTTCTACTCACGGCGCGGCCATATTTAGTCGATTGGTGGAGCAACTCAAGGTCGCACAAGAAGAGCACGACAAGTTAAAGTAGTAAGTTACTTGCTTTAATTTTAGTCTTTATGAAATTGAATAATAACTTCTTCTGTTGCAGGGAGAACTTTGCTTTATTAGAAGAGGTCGCCAATGAGCACAACGTTAGAGAGGTTGCGTCGTTGAGCGGTCTCTTCTGGAGAAGAAGATGGTCGAGGCCCAGAGGATTAACAACGAAAAACTTGCTAAATCCCTGGTGCTTGAAGCCAAGTTGAAAGATGTTGTTGAGAAGGTGGCGACCTTGGAGCAAAAAGCTCAATCATTCGATTCTCTCCAAGGGAAAACCGATCGCCTTCAACTGATTTGAAATCAATTGCAAACCAGAGTTGATGGTAAGTTCACTTTGGTAGAATTTTACATTGCTTCTATGAACCACTATAAATTTCATGAACTCAATCGAATTCATTCTCTCTCCATCTTAGAGCAAAGAGAGGAAAATAATAAGCTGACCCAAGAAAAGGACCATTGTGAGCAGAAGTTTATCGAGCGTGGAAACGACCTCGATAAGCTTCAAAATGTCATCAGCCACCACAAGACGGTCTCAAAGAAGACCAAGGAGACCGCAAAGCTCACCCTTAAAGAAAAGGGAGCCTTGGAAGAAATCATCAAGAGTTGCGGTCTTGCTGAGAAAGATACCCTTGCAAAGTTGTGGGAGATTGTGGACTTTCTTAAGGTGGACATTATCGATCCTAAGAAGGATGACTCTACCCTTGAGGAGTCCTGCAAGTTGGTTGTAGCTCAAACTAACATCTTGGTCGCAAGCATTCCTAAAATTACAAGCAGGCATAAGGAGGCATTGAGGAGTGACGTCGCAACTATAGCCTCTACCATGCTTTGTAAACTTCGACTTCGCCATGGTCCGAACATGGATCTGAACCTTGTAGTGGAAGATGCGACCTTCAATAGCCAATGCCAACTTGATGTGATCATGGCCAAGGTCAGGCCTTTGATAGAAAAGCTATTGCACGACCTTGGCCTTTCTTAATTGTAACTCATCGTAAAAATTTTATCAATGGAATGGAAAAACTTATTTTTATATTGGAATTTTTGTTTCTCATACCTTGCAAATTCACATGATTAGCAAAGAAATGAATGAACAAATAAAAAGAGAAAAGTACTTGGTTTACTGATCGAATGTTATGATTATATTCCCCTAGCCTCCTCCTGCGACTAGTGATACTGAAGATGTAGTATAATGGCCACAGCATAGTTTCTTGGCCAAAGGAGACCATGACTTATATGATCAAGACATTCTAGTAAGTCTCTTATGTGATAAGAATCAGCTGAAAAAGAGATGTCTTAGCTAGATGTGACCATAAGATTGGAAATAACTGACTTAGTACAAAGATATAAACTTTTTGCTAACTGACAGCCACTTGAATGATCAGAACATGCTAGTAAGTCTCTTATGCGGTAAGAACTGACTTTCAAAGAGAACTTCTTGACTAGATGCGACCATGAGATCGGCCAGCGAATCCACTTATACTTCATAGTAAGGCACTTATTACGACCAGCCCCCGGGCGTAACCTGGTAGAAAATAAGGCTAAAGATTGCCTGGTAGAAAATAAGGCTGAAGATTGAAATACAATCATAGCATTGGGTGATAAAGTACTGATAAGAAATTCATAATAGAAAAAAGAAAGACTTGCACATAAAATTTACGCAATTGGTCTATGTTCCAAGCATTGGATAATATGCTTCCATCTTCTATTGCCAATCAAGCCGGTCCTGGTCACAGTATGGCGACCACAGTAAAGGGTCCTTCCCACTAAGGGGAGAATTTATTGCGACTAGAATGGTTTTGGATTTTTCGTAAAACCAAGTCTCCCACATTTAACGTACGTGGTTGTGCCCTTTTACTATGATATTTACGTAAAACTTGTAAATATGTTGCTGACCCGATCAAGGCTCGATCGCATTTTTCTTCAAGAAAAATAATTTCATCTTCGTATTTTTCACTTTGATTTATGATATCTGAGTGATCCACTCGAGCAGAGCCAATTTTGATTTCAATTGGCAACATGGCTTCTGCACCGTAAACTAGTTGGAAAGGCGTCTCGCCTGTAGCTCAACTGGCTGTAGTGCGTAATGCCCATACAATGGAGTAGAGTTCATCTTCCCAAGCCCCCGAGTGCAACTTAAGGTGGTCAAAAACACGTTTCTTAACCCCTTGTATTATCTGCCCGTTGGCCCGTTCAACTACACCATTACTCTGCGGATGAGCAACGGATGCAAAGCAAATTTTAGTCCCAATATGGTCGCAGTAGTCCATAAAAAGGCCACTAACAAACTAGGATCCATTATCTGTGATTAAGCGACTTGGAACACCAAATCGCGTTACAATGTTTCTTTGAAAGAACTTCTTCGCTGCTAAGGCGGTAATATTTCGAACTGGTTTAGTCTCAATCCATTTGGTAAATGTATCAATGGCCATGAATAAGAGCCTGTACCCATTGACTACTTGAGGCATAGGTCCTACAATATCTATTCCCCAAGTGGAAAATGGCCATGTTAAAGGAATAGTTTGCAATATATATGCCGGCTGATGAACCTGTCGGGCATGGAATTGACACTGCGGGCATGTCTTGACTAATTGCATGGCATCATTAAGTGTCGTTGGCCAGTAACAAACCTGTTGAAAAGCTTTTTTGACCAGTATTCAGTAGGATGCGTGTGCACCACACATGCCTCCATGAATCTCTCAGAGAAGGATTTTGCACTCTTTTTGAGGAATGCACACATTAGCACTCATTGAGCACCTATCATGTACAAGGTTCCTTCAACTAATCTGTACAATCGCGCTTTTCTAAATAACTGTACATTGTTGGTTTCATCCTCAAGCATGGTCCCATGCGCAAGATAGTTCCTCAATGGTAGGCGTCATCGCCTCGGGTGCCTCTGTGGTGATCGCGATTGAGGGCTATTTTAAGTGCACGATGAACACTCCTGCCGGGGCAGATGAGCATAAGGAACCAATCTTTGACAATTGGTCTGCGAGTATATTGTCTCTTCGCGGAACGAATTGGACTTCGAAATTACTGAAGTATTTTTCCAATTTCCTCATTTCGTCCAGGTATAGAGCCATTGTCTCGTCGAAACATTGTTATTCCTTATTCAGCTGGTTTACGACTAGTTGTGAATCTCTCTTCACCACTAATCGATGGACTCCAAGGGATTTGACTACTCGAAGCTCAACCAGAAGACTTTTATAATCTGTTGCGTTATTGGTAGCAACAAAGTGTAATTGTACGACATACTGGAGCTGGTCTCCTTGAGGCATAATTAAGACTGCTCCAGCCCCCAAGTTTGTTAAACTCTGAGAGCCATCAAAATATAACATCCAGTGGTTGGTATTTTCTAAATCCTCCGATTCTTGCGCAGATGGTTCGGGATTAGTCCATTCGACCACAAAATCTGCAAGGATCTGGGATTTGATTGCTACTCAGGCTATGAAGTAGAGATCGAATGCTCCCAATTCTATAGCCCATTTAGCAACTCAACCTGTTACTTCTAGATTACAAAGAATATCCCCAAGGGAAAGGATGAGGGCATAGTAATCTTGTGCGCTTGAAAGTAATGTCGCGACTTTCGTGAAGCCATTAAGAGAGCATAAAGTAATTTCTGGACTTCAGGGTATCTCTCCTTTGGTCCATTTAACACTTCACTTACATAGTAAACCAGTCATTGCACTCCCTCCCTTTCCATGACCAGGATAGCGCTGACCGCGTAAGGGGTAGCAGCCAAATAGATCAATAAAGGCTCTCCCATGGTCGAGGAAACCAATACTGGAGTAATGGCTAAATACATTTTCACTTCCTGAAAGGCTTTTTCGGCTTCATCCAACCACTGAAAATCATTGTGCTTTTGTAGAACCTTAAAGAAAAGTAATCCACATTCGCCCAACCTCGAAATAAAATGGCTCAAAGCTGCCATTCGGCCGGTCAATCTTTGTACCTCCTTCGTGGTCAAAGAAGATCGCATTTGCTTAATGGCCTCAATTTTTTTGGGATTAACTTCAATGCCTCTTGAACAAATAAGGAAACCTAAAAGTTTTCCAGAAGAAACTCCAAAGGAGCACTTTTCAGGATTCAACTTTATTCCATACTGATTCAAGTTACAGAAAATTTCAGTTAGATCATCTATATGACCAGAACTTTTCACACTCTTTACAACCAAGTCATCTACATAAGTTTCTAAATTGCACCCTAATTGAGATTGAAAGGTCTTATGTATCAAGCGCTAATATGTGGAACCAACATTCTTGAGACCAAATGGTATTCTGACGTAGTAGTATATACCAAATGGTGTGATGAAGGCAGTCTTCTCTTCATCTTCTTCTGCCATGCTAATTTGATGGCACCCTGATTAAGCATCCAAGAAACTCATCAGTTTGCATCCCGCTGTTGAATCGACCAACTGATCGATGTGAGGAAGGGCAAAATCATCCTTCGAGCAGGCAGCATTAAGACTGGTGTAATAGATGCATATGCATCACTTACCATTTGATTTCAGGTCCATGACCGGATTTGCGAGCCATTCGGAATGGTCGACCTCGTGAATAAAGCCAGCTTCTAGAGTTTATCTAACTCTGAACGAATGGCTTCTCTCCGATCAGAGGCAAAATGCCTGAGCTTTTGCTTTTATAGGTTGTTGTTAAGGCTAAATTGCTAGCCTGTGCTCAATCACTTCCCTTGGGACTCCAGGCATATCAAATAGTTTCCACGCAAACACATATGCATTATCCCAGAGGAAAGAGATGAGCGTGAGTTCCTATTTGCTCTCCAGTTCTGACCCTACCAGAATGGTTCTGGACAGATCTTCTGGGAATAAAGGAACTTGCTTAAGTTTCTCTTCTGGTCGTGGAGTGACCTTGACCGCATATGGCTTTGTTACTTTGGTTGCAGCCTTGAGATCCCTAAGGGGAAGCTGGTCAACCAATTCCAGAGAAATGCGATCACAAGTAAGCGCCGAAGTTTGGCTACCCCTTACCGTGATCGCACCTTTTGGTCCCGACACCTTTACGCATTGCTAAGCATAATGTGTTTCCACCATGAATTTGGCAAGCAAGGGCCTACCTAGAATTGCATTGTAGGCCGAATCAAAATCAATTACATCAAAAGTAACAAATCCTATTCAAAAGTTCTCTGGTTCTCCAAGCGTTACCGGCAAAACAATCTAACCGATAGAAGTATACGACTGACCAAGTATAATCCCATAAAATAGGTGAACCACAAGCTTTATCCTTGAACAAGGGATTTGCATCCCGTCAAGGGTTTTAGCAAAGAGTAAATCGAGGGAACTACTTCCATCGATTAAGACTCTACCCACTTTGGCATTGCTAATTGTGGGAGTGACAACCAGAGGAAGTCGCGATAGTCACTTGGGACAATCTTCCCTGCTAAAGGTCAGGGATGTCTCCGACCAGCAGGGATACTGAGGTTCCCCCGGGGGAGCCTCAGCACTATTCACCTTGCAGCAAACAAATTTAAAGTGACGCTTTGAAAGATATGATGAAGAACCACCAAAAATTACATAAACGTGATTATTGGGTACCTAGTATGGCATGTCCTCATCTCCATCAGCGTCTTTACTCCCAGCAAGCTGTCCTTTTTCTGGTATTGTTGGCATAGGGGCTTTACCTTGGTAAAACTGCTCCATACGCTTTAACCAATTTCGACAGTTCTTTACGTCATGTCCCAAAACTTCATGCAGCGGACACCACTTCTTGCTTCCATGTAGGTTAGATTGTTTCTCCGTGTGGTCGCTATTGCATCCACCTGAAGAAAGCTTATTATTTTTGAATGGAACTTTGTTACTTTTGTCGTGTGGTCGCTTTTCCATGTTTGCGACCTTGCGAATAGGGTACGCTACATCCTTTTTTGATTTCTTCCCGTCGAAAGGTGGCCCAGACTTCTTGTTAGAGTTTCCCTTCTTCTCAAAATCTAGTCTTGGTTATGGTGGTAGATCACCTTTATCCACCATCCTATTCCATTCCACTGCCTCAACAGCATTGCAATAACGATCAGCCATGTCAAAAAGTTCTGACACTGATCTTAGCGGGTGTATACTGAGATCCTCCGTGAACCTTCTGTATTGAACGCCATGTTTAAAGGCTTTGATAACCAAATTGTCGAAGATGTTAGGGATAGTATTTCTTACCCCCACGAATCTCTTCACAAACTACGTACCGAAGAGTTTCACTCGAGGTCTGGTGCAAACGATGAAGGTCATCCTCCTTGCCAGGTTTTTTATAACAATTTTGGAAATTGCTAAGGATGGCATCGCATAGTATTTCCCAATTGTAAATAGATCCTTCTAGCTGGTTGAACAACCAAGTTCATACCGCACGTTCGAGAACTGTTGGCAAGTAATTTTCCATTACTTTCTCATTTCCATCTGCCGCCTGGATAGTAGTAACATAGATCTGGACAAATTCATATGGATTTTGTGTTCCATTAAATCACTCGATCATTCCTGGCTTGAATTTATTAGGTCAGGTTACTGCTCTCAATCCTGGCAAGAAAGCCTTACAACCAACGTAGGAGGTACGTGGTTGTTGATCATCACAACCATCCTCTTGGTCGCGAGACAGACTTGCAGATGGAGGACCATGATGTGGTCCCAAACATGAACATATCGGCTCACAATCGTGATCACACGATCGGCCAACTCCGGACCTTGTCATGATTATGACGAGTCGGGGAGGCTCGAGCACAATCACGTCTTCTCTGGCTATGTCGAGCACTATGACCTTCCTGTGAGTTCGTTATCGAACGTGATGAGGCATTTGAAGTTACATCTGATGCAACTCCATCAAGATTCTCCGCGAGAACTCTTGCAAAAATGGCCCCATCATCATTTGTAAAACCGACGGGAGGGTTATAGAGTGTTTCCGCAATCACACAGATACGGTCCTATGTGCTTCTTTTTGGAGCCGAAGGAGTTTTTGCCATCATCGCCTCACCCATCGGAGAACACTCCGGATCTGTCAGGGGTGATTGGTCGCACCTACGACCAACAAATTGTTGTTGGTGAGACGTGCCGGGGCCGAAGTTCGCAATGTCTTGGCGAAGTTGCGCAAGACACAGAGTTTCCTCTGTTGTTTTGAGAACCCCATCCTCTCGATGTATGCGACCTTCATCTTCTAATAGTTTGCAGTCTCTTTCCTCCCTGGCAAGTCGTTGCTCGGGAGTTTCCTTGGAAAGTACTACAATTTCCCGTGGATCCGTGACCACAGATGTAGAGAACATTTCCTCTTTATCCGAGTCACACTCAAAATCAAAGAGGGAATTTAAATTATCTAGAGGGGAATCTCCTAGATAAGGCGAATGGTGATCATTGGGATCATCCATATTAGACATGGACACATCGGGATCCTCATTGCCTCCATTGTGCAGAGACACATATACACCTTCGGATGCATTAAGATTCTCCGAAGGTGAATGAGTTGCTTTCCCAGGTTCTTAGTCGATGGTCGTAACCAAAACCAGAGAAGAATGTTCCTCTGTGCAAGGCTCAAAAGAGACATCGATCTCTTCCATGGGAATGTCATTTTCATCCAGGACTTCGACATAGTCGGGGAGGTCGAAGTCGTTCTCGAAGTCGTATGCACAGGGTAATGAATCCATAAATACAAATTACTTCAGTGAAGAAGAAAATACCTTGTAAGTTCCCCACGGTCGGCGTCAGCTGTCGATGATTGGAAGAAGATCCCAAGTCAAACTTACAGAGAATTTATTTGTTCAGCAAGGAGGTATTTTCTATCAATCACCAAAGGGAAATTATTGTAAATATGGACATATGAACACGCTGTGTTTATACAGGTTCGGGCCCTCGTAGACTAAGTAATAGCCCTACTCCTATTTTTCTCACTATATGAATAATGTAATTACAGAGTATTTGTTGACTCTAATCCTTTCTTCCTATTCTAAGCTTCAAGGATAAACCTTGTTCTTGATCCTCCTCTCTCTCTCTCTCTTGATCTCATCGGGCTTCCCTTTTATAGTTAATGAAGGACACCAGTTGTTTGATCAAAGAGATGCTTCGGCGATAACTGCACTACGATTGTAAGCATTTGCTATTTGCCGATTAGAACGTGCAGTTTATAAATAACCGCGCATCTCTTCACATCTTATTGGTGATTTAAGGATAACCGCAGAGCATAATTATCCTTATTTTATCAATAAGTGGTGTATTACACTGGGAGTATCAACTAAGGTGCAGTTATAAGACAACCAGGCAACTCTTAGCTTATGGTCGGCAACTCTCGACCAAACTTCCTTTGTCTTAGAAGTATTTCCAGTGGTAAGCCTTCTTTCGTTCTGAGGTCGCACATAGACTGCGACTACGGATTGGGAATCTCCGCGACCATATAAATTGAAGGCAGGCATCTCCACAGCCATAGTGGTCGTAGGTAGTATAATCATGTGTAATTGCGACCACGGAAGTCTGCAACCATCATAAGCAAAAATCGCTCATGAGGGGGCCATGTATCTATTTTAGTTAAATAGATTGGGTTATGTCCATAATATCTTGGACTTATTTCTTGATCTCTTTCCATGATCTCCCACGATCATAGAGAGGCACGAACAAGTTGTTTCTCTTCCCATGGTCTCCTACGACCTCAGGAAGGCACAAAACAAATTGGTTCTCTTCCCATGGTCTCCTGCGACCTCGAGAAGGCATAGACTTAAATCTCTTTACAAGGTCTCCTGCAATCATGGAAAGGCACATATAAAGGACTCGAATCTCCCCCTGTGGTCTCCTGCGATCATGGAGAGGTATAAATTAAGGACTTGGTAAAAATCCTCGTCAATGAATCAAGTAAATGTGTTTCACTTGTTACTCTTGGTGATTGCCATCACCTAGACTACACCGGAAGTCCGGCGATCTCTCCATTAATAGTGTTTGTCGGAGAAGCCCGGTGTTTGGTTGTGAAGGTTTGGTGCTCGCCTATCTGAAGAGGAGAAGGGCAACCACTAGTGGAATTGAGGTGATAATCTTGTCTAAAGTGTTTCAATGAGGATTAGTGAAAATCGACAAATTTCTGATGCCTTGGGAAAAATCGATTGTGTCATTGGTTATTTATTTCTCTTGGAAATTTTATATTTAAAGATATTTGTTGTTGTCTTGATCACTCTAGGAAAAGCAAAACCCTAATTTTTGCAACTATACATGTATGTGATAATCTCATATTATTGCTTTAGATTGAGATTGCAAATTGGAATTAAAATTTTAAAACCGCCTATTCACCCTCTCTGTCGGCATCCTTTGATCAATAAAATTTTTAGGTGGGAAGCTAACCACATTACCCCAGTGCATTATGCACCACTATCACACTATTTCCCATCTCACCTGGACACCATTGTACTTTCATTTGCAAAATGGTGTAGATATTACCTTTTTAGGTGATTAAGTTATTAATTCATCATATACTTAAACTGCATAATAGAATTGCTAAAATTCTTATATTGATTCCACTATCCCAAGGCATTTAAATCTATGTGGTATTTTGTATATAGAAGTGGTTTCCAATTACAAGGTATTAACCGATTTTGTTAGTCGAACATAGCGGTAATATGACATTACCGTACATAGGTAAGTTCAAAATAAAATATCATAATATTGCAAATAGGTTCAAAATGATCAAGAGAAATCGACTTGCCTCGCGCTTTGAAGGTCGGATCCTTTGACGTGGTCTCAGTTGCTAATTGCTCTACAGCAAGTGTCCCAGGTTCTAGACGCAATTAAACACGAAATATATTATCAATTTGAAAATAGGTTTATACTACTTCAATTAACAGGTAAGTAAACAAAATGCATGCTAAAAACCTCATTCGATTTAAAACTATGAAAATTAGGGAATTCGAATAGGAATAACAATATTTTTGCAGTTTCTGGTCTACTGGTTGGTTGACATGGAATAAAAATTATATGGGTAAGTCACAAAGGACATAATGAATAAAATGACAAAAGTAGAAATCAATTTGAAGGCCTAAAAGTTGTCGGTTGACATCACGAATGCCAACGACTGACATTGCAGTACAAATTCTAGTGTCTTTGGCTGGCACTAGCTGGCTTTCGAAGCATGTAATATACAACAGTTGGCAAAGACCTCACCGACGGTGAACTGGCTGGCAGCACGGGCTAGGCTCGGGGCTATAGCACTAGTGGATCGTATTGACCTTGGTGGTGATGTCAACGGAGGTGGTTGTTGACCAACAACTACAGTTCGACTACCGCATTCATTGGTGCGACGCAGTCGGCAATGGAGAAGACGACGGTGATGAAAACTACACTGGGGATCATCTCTATAGTTCCTAGAGCATCAGTGGAGTATAGGTGGTACTCATCTTCCTCTTCTACTACATAACCAAAAAGCATGAGGTGGTTTGATATTTGGTGGGTTGGTAGTGTTGCATCTAGGCCTTTCATGCCTAACCCTGATGTGTTTTGATGGTTGATGATAATAAGTATTTTTGGACTAACTATGTGTTTGAGTTAGTGTTACAGATTTCAGACAACCGCACAAAAAGCGAGGGCTGGTGATCAAAATGTTGAAGTTCAATTTAAGTCGTTCAAAAGCATAAGAAGACGCAAAAAGAAATTGTTTTTGCTGGACTAAACTAATGCATCGAGGTATGTTGTAGTTCTAGGTTTACCGATCTCAGGGTGCATGAAGATCGATCGGTTTAAGGATTTTATTCTTAGTTTAAACCGTACTATAAAGAGGGGACGCAAGTTCTCTCTACATCTCCAATTATACCGAGAAAAATCTAGGTCAATGCACGCATATCATTATCTGTGGTTTTTCGACAATTTGTTTTGATATATTGAATTTTGTCAACAGTTGAAGTTTTTACTTCTTGAGAAAGATCTGAAAAGATCTAATTTTTGTTGCTGTTGTCAAAAATGTTCTTCTCGAAAATATCTTCAAAACAAAACTGAAATCATTTGAATCAGATCTCTGGATTTTGAGCTTTCTCTGTTTTTATCCAGACTGACTGTCAGTGTTGATAACTGACTGTCAGTATGAATGTCAGTTAGTGCAAACTGACAAATCTGCAGAGAGCATGTTTTTCTGTCTCAGATTTTTTTTGTACTAAACTGACTGTCAGTATGAGTATACTGACTGTCAGTGTGGGTTTCGACCACAGAGAGTTTTTGAGTTGGTTTTTATTCTGTTTTTCTCTGTGTTACTGAAACTGAGACTGACTGTCAGTTTTACACACTGACTGTCAGTTTGGGCAGTAAATTTTTGCTATTATCTGCTTCAACGGTTATAAAGTTTTTAGCCGTTGCTTTTCACTGTTGATTTTGTGGACACTGACTGTCAGTCTTTGTAACTGACTGTCAGTATGGACTGTTTCTTTTTACCGTTTTAGTCCACAACGTTCGAGCTGTTTTGATCCTGTTTTTACTCTTTCTGGTGATACACTAGACTGACTGTCAGTTTGTGAAACTGACTGTCAGTCTTGGTTACTAATTTTCAGCTCGAGCACAAACGGCTCTTTTGACCACGAAGGCTATAAATAGAGGTGTTGAGCTGCTGTTTTAACACAAGCAAATACAGCAACATAGCCTTTCATGCTTTCTCACTAGTGCTTCTTCGTTTTACTTAAAACTTGATCTTTTGATCGAGTCGTGAGAGTATTAGCCACATCGAGCATATTGTTCTTGCATTCCCATTTCTAGATATTTTCTCGGTGTGCATTGGAGGCCTAGAGTAGACCTTGCTTCTTATTACTCTTGGTGAGCGCCCTCACCTAGACGGTTCGGAGGCGGAAATCGTTGATCTCTCCAAATCGGAGATTGTCGGAGAGACGCGATAACTTGTAAAAGGCTTGGTGCTCGCCTTTCCGGAGGGGACAAGAAGCAACCTTAGTAGATAGTGTCCTGTGTGGATACTGAAGCTATACTCAAGGACTGAGTGCTTCAACGAGGACTAGTGGAGACTGGGCGTGTCTCCGATACCTCGGGATATATCGGTTTCAATCTCTTATCTTTTACTATTACTTGCTCTACCTTAATTTGGATTTTCATTTGCAAAAACAAATTTTCAAAGTCTCCTATTCACCCCCTCCCCCTCTAGTCGACATCCTGATCCAACACGTGGTATCAGAGCGCGGTCTCTCATTTATAAGCTTCACCGCTTAGAGAGAGGATGTCGTCTACTGATGGCTTTAATCTGGGTCATACTAGCCGTGCGACTATCTTTGATGGGACTAACTATCTGTCGTGGTATTACGGATACCCCGGCAGGTTCGGACGTGCGCAGCACGAGTACAGCGGCGCGAGTAGACCGAGTTACCGGTCTCCTCCCGCCGGGCAACACAAAAAGTGACACGGAGGTTTATACAGGTTCGGGTCCCAGTGGGGGCCCTAGTCCTGTTGGCTCTCTCCGGACGCGAGTCCGCTGGGGAGGTGAGCTCTCGGGGAGAGGTCTCCAAGAGAGCCGGGAATTGTGTTTATATGAAATGAATTCGAATCCCTGAAAAAGGGTACAAGAGGGGTTTATATAGCCCCTAAGAAATACAAAAGACGAAAATGCCCTCGCTGCAACCGTCGGATGGAAGGGCGAAGACGTCCTTTGGCCTGACGGACGGCCTGGATGCTTGACACGTGGCGCCAAGGGCCTCCTAGAGGCCCCACGGTCAACAACAGTTCTTCATGGGCCCGGGCTCCCCAGAACCCTCCGGGGCTCCGGGGACCTCCGGACCTCACCGGGTGTCACCGGGGTCCCGGGGACCCTCCGGGTGTCACCGGGAGTTACCGGGGTCCCGGAGACCCTCCGGGAGTCACCGGGTGTCATCGGGGGCCGGGGACTCCGGGTCTCACCGGGAGTTACCGGGGGTCCCGGAGACCCTCCGGGTGTCACCGGGGGCCGGGGACGCTCCGGGTCTCACCGGGAGTGACCGGGGTCCCGGAGACCCTCCGGGTGTCACCGGGTATCACCGGGGTCCCGGAGACCCTCCGGGTATCACCGGGGCCCGGGGACCCTCCGGGTCTCACCGGGAGTTACCGGGTTCCCGGAGACCCTCCGGGTGTCACCGGGTGTCACCGGGGGCCGGGGACGCTCCGGGTCTCACCGGGAGTTACCGGGGTCCCGGAGACCCTCCGGGTATCACCGGGTGTCACCGGGGTCCCGGAGACCCTCCGGATGTCACCGGGGGCCCGGGGACCCTCCGGGTCTCACCGGGAGTTACCGGGTTCCCGGAGACCCTCCGGGTGTCACCGGGTGTCACCGGGGGCCGGGGACGCTCCGGGTCTCACCGGGAGTTACCGGGGTCCCGGAGACCCTCCGGGTGTCACCGGGTGTCACCGGGGTCTCGGAGACCCTCCGGGTGTCACCGGGTGTCACCGGGGGCCCGGGGACCCTCCGGGCCTCACCGGGAGTTACCGGGGTCCCGGAGACCTTCCGGGCCCCACCAAGGGCCCGATGCCTTCGGGTCTCACCGGGTTCCACCGTGGCCACCTTGGGACTACGTGGGACCGCTGGGGATTCCCCCAACAGCAGCCCCCCAGCCCCTCGGGGGCACTTGGTGCCTTCGACGGGTATGTGAACCTCCCTTGCAACGCTTCGTATCCCGCGAAGTCCCTCGCGCCCCGCGGCGCTTCGGCTCCCGAACCGTTTCTCCGCGGGACGCGTCTATTCGCGGACCGACGCATCGCCCCGATGCGCCCGCGTTCGCGTCGCTTCGCTCCGCGTGCGACGGTTCGAATCCGCGGCTCTGATGGCTTTGTGGACACGTGTCGGGCATCCGGGCCCCCTCGCTCACCTATAAATAGGTGAGGGGGCCCTCCACTTGAGCACGTTCACAAGCCCTCAAACCCACAAACCATAGTTCTCCCGGTGACTTCCGGTAGTTTCCGGTGACTTTGCCCGGTGGTTTCCGGTAGCCTCCGGTGACTTCGCCCGGTGATTTCCGGTAGTTTCCGGTGGCTTCCGGAGACTTCGCCCGGAGGCACCCGGTAGTTCCCGGTGACATTTCTGTCCGGAGGCGTCCGGTGGGTTCCGGTAGTTCCCGGTAGCCCCCGGTAATTCCCGGTAGGTTCTGGTGATTTCCGGTAATCTCCGGCAGTTTTTGGCGATTTCTGCAATTTGTTCGTGATGGCGCCGAAGAGCCGCGCCAAGGTCTCCGAGTTGCCTGCGGAGGAGTTGACCTCCGATTTCCTTGGGGCCACCGAGTTCTCCTCGGGGGCCCTTGAGGCCTTCTTGGAGCGCGGATACTTCCAGGCGGGGGATATCAGGATCCCCGGCCCGGCGGAGCAGGTGCCGAGCCCCCGGGACGGGGAGGTGGTGGCCTTCGAGGCGTTCATGGAGGTCGGCCTTCGGCTTCCCGTGCACCCGCTGCTCCGCAACTTCCTGCAGTTGTACGGACTCGCGCTCAACCACCTCACCCCGAACACCCTCGTCCGGATGGGGGTGTTCATATGGTTGTGCGAGACGACCGCAGTGACGCCCAACATGCGGCTTCTGCGGTACTTCTACGAGCCGGCGGCGAGGGGCCCGGTAGTGAGGAGAGGCGGCCCTAGATCGGCCTTCGGCTCCATCATGATCCAGCTGACTCCGGGCCGCGCCGACGAGTACCTGGTGGCGGCCTCCCGGGACCATTGGGGGGACTGGCTCCGGCATTGGTTCTACCTCCGGGTAGGAGACCCGGGGGTGACCTATTCCCGGGAGCCGTCCACGTACTCGAGGTCTAGCGCTCCGGTGGCCCTCGAGTGGACCGAGGCGGAGATGAACCTCCTCACCGTGATGGCGGAGGTTCGATTCCGGCGGTCTATGCGGGACCTCGCGGAGGAGATGGCTCTTCTTCGGGTGGCGCCGTTCCAGACCCGCCGAGGGAGGGGGATGTCGCCGGCGCACAGACCACCCCGGATGGCGGTGGCGAACCGTAAGTATTCAGATTCCTTCTCCCCGCTAGGGGGTTCTCCCTAACACTTGCTTCCTTTTTCTTGCTCCTTCAGTCAGGTCCTACGGTCGGGCCAAGGAGGTCGCGGCGAACCTCGTCGGCCGATACTACGAGGACGAGCACGAGAGGGTGCTGCGGGCTATCGGGGAGGGCCCTCCCCGAAACGTCGTCGCGGAGGCGTTCGGGCTGAGGCTCCCAGCCCGGGCCCCTCTGCCTACCCCTGCTTCACGCAAGCGGGGGAAGGAGGCCGCCGGCGGGCCGTCGAAGCGGTCTCGTCCGTCTGGCAGCCCCGCGGGGTCCCGACCCCGGAGGAGTCCGGCGAGGCCCCGGTCTTCTCCACCGCCTTCTCTCGCGAAGGAGGCTGCGGCGGCAGTTGCCGGGCCATCTGCCGCCGCTCTCGACACCTCGGGGGGGCCGGATCCGATGGGCGGCGTCCCGGCCGGGGAGGGTCAGGGCTCGGACTCGGAGATGTACGCCCCGAGCCCTTCGCCGCCTCCGGCCCCCGCGAGGCCCCGGCCGCAGCCCTCGTCCAGCGAGGTCTCCGTCCGGTTCCGGATGCCGGGTGGCCTTCCGATGGCCTCGATTCTGGCCCCGGAGACGGGTTCATCAGCGGTTCGGCCCGCGAGGGCGGCGCTCCCTGTACCCGGGAGGGGTAAGGGCCTGTTCGTTCGCCCCGGGGTTCCGGCGCCGACGGATCAGGCCTCCGGCTCTTCCGACGACGGAACTTCGGAGGATGCTCTGCCCGGGGGGGAGGCCTCCCGAGGGAGTGACCCAGGGGGCGACGAGGGCGACGTCGACGCGGTCATCGCCTCCGGGCTTCGGGTAAGTTACTTGAGCCCTGTGCTTTTTTTTTTGTTGGTTGCATCCTGATAACGGTTTCTCTGCAGACGGTCGCCTTAGCCCGGGGCTTTAGGGCCCGGCTCACTACGCGCCTCCGTGCTGCCGAGGACATAGCGGCCTTCGAGCGCGCTGGGAAGGAGAAGGCGCTCAGGGAGCTGGCCGCGGTGCAGGCTCGTCTCGCCGCCGCCGAGGATGCGGCTTCCCGGCTACGGGGGGAGTTGTAGGCGGAACGAGAGGCCGCAGCCTCGGGCGTCCAGGCCGTGGTCGCGGGGGGCCGGGCGATCCGCACCACTCTCGAGGGGCTCGGGATCGAGCTTGGTCGTGGGGCCAGCCCTGACCCGGCTCCGACATCAGTCGGGGAGGCCGCGCACTTTCATGGTGCGCAGGTCGCCCTGATCCCAGTTGCCGCGGAGGCGCGGGCGCGCGGGCTCGCCGTCCCGGTGATTGCCTTGGCGGCGGCCCTCGTCGAGCACCGCGGGGAGGGCGCTCGAGTTATCGGGGATCTGGTCCCCCGGAGCTTCCCCGCCTTCTTCGACCCTCGGCGGCCTGGGCTGGAGCAGTCCGCCGAGGTTCTCTTCGACCGCATCACTGGCGCCATGGAGACGGGCGACCGGCGCCCGGGCCAGGGCGCATCGGCCAGCACTGACGTCCCCCCGGGGGGGAACAAGGACGGGCAAGTATGAGCTCCTCCCCCCCCGGTTAGACTAGGCTTCTTTTTTCTTTTAGGCTTTTTGCTCCAGACGGCTTCTTTAGAGAGAGCCCCGGGAACTTGTAAATACCTTTTGACTGAAATAAAGTAGTTCTTTCGTTAAATGTGTTTAATTTGTCAGCAGGTATCTTTGGACGTCGCTTTTCCAGGGCTTTCTTGCCCTGAAGACCATCTTTTGGAGAATGCTCGAGGGTCGCCCGGGGGGTCTAGCCCAGGCGGTGCCCGGGCGGCCTTGATCTTACTAAGTCTGGCAGCCGGGGGAGCATCCTCCGGGCTGGACTCCGAGTTTGCACATGACTTTGCGAAGGAAAGCGCCTCCGGGGAGCCAGCCCTTCTGCGTTGGCTCCCGGAGTGGCACTTAGGAAACTTCGACGATTGTCGCGCTGAGTTGCCTCCTCCGAGGTCGGGGGCTTTGAAAGTCCCCCCGCTCAGGATACTCCCCCCGGCCGGCTACGAATGTTGGCCAGAGGATCTCCTTCGGCGGGCTCTTCGGCGTATGAGGAGTTTGTACAAGGACCTCTCCCGGGAGATCTCAGAGGGTCTCCGGGATTATTAGTTGTAGTTGCTTGTTGGGAATCATTCCCATACTCGCGCGCTAGGGTTTTGCCCGGAGGGTGCTTTAACTGGGGGGGGTTGTTCCCTAGTGTGATGTATCAATTAAGACCGTAGATCTGTTTGTTCGTCGTGCCTTTGCTTCTGAAACTTTGAAGCCTTTCGCATAAAGCCGTTGTTTTTCTGTTCGGGTCCAGGGTTTTCCTCCCCCCCCCCCCCACAGCGGGGTGCAGCTCAGCTCCGCGCGCTGTGGGTAAGGAGTGAAGGGGCCTGGACTGCATGGGGTGCTTAGTTTGTGTAGTCCCTCGTCGGGTTTGGCGGGGGTGTCTACCGGAAACCTTCGCGGTTCCCCGGCGGGACTTCCGGGGGTTTACGGATGGTGCGTGACCGAGGAGGGGCTATGCTTTGAGAGCAAACTCCAAAAGCCGAGTTCTCTGTGTGCCGCGGAAGGCAACGTATATTCCCCTAGGAGGGTTTCGCAACCCGGTAGCGGGTGTAGAGTGTTCGAGGGGGGACTAATCTCTCGAAGTGACTCGTTACCGCAGTTTGTGAAAACTGGGTTGCCGCTTACCCCCTCAGTCCACGAGGGGTTACCGTAAGCCGCCCAATGGGAGCTGTGCTCCCGTCATAGGGACTTTAGGCTGCGGTAGCCCACTTCCTCACGAAGAGGGCATCCTCACGGAGAGGGGATTTTTATAGAGGAGAAAAACTCCTGTAAAAGAATTCCAGCGGTGAAGTAGAAAAAAGCCATTCAATTTAATGAAGACGTAAAAATTCCAGAGTTGAGCACAAAATCCACTTGTATTAACATGCGATGAGATACAACGCCTCCCCCCGCGAAGGCGCGGCCGGGGAGGGAATTGAGTACATAAGCCTCCCCCCGCAGAAGCGCGGCGGAGGAGGTTGCGAGCCCGGAGGCTAAACATAGAACTTGCGGAGCAAGGTTATATTCCAGGTGTGCGTGAGCTCTTGGTCTTCAAGTGTAGAGAGCTTGTAGGCTCCCGAGCCTAGGACTGCGGAGACCCTGTATGGGCCCTCCCACTTGGGGGATAGTTTGCCCTGGGCTTGGGGGTCTGTCACGCGCTTGAGGACCAGATCCCCAAGGCGGAAAGCCCTTTCGCGCACGCGCTGGTTGTACGCGCGTGCCATCTCGCGCTCGTAGATGGTGTGGTGGAGAAGCGCTCGGTCGCGTTCTTCTTCGACGAGGTCGACCTCCAACCGTTGATTATCCTCGTTGGTTTGATGCGCCGCGGTCGGAGCTCCGTCGAGGAGCTCGACCCGCAGCGATCGAAAACTAATCTCCGAGGGGAGAACTGCTTCGGCCCCATAGACGAGCGAGAAAGGCGTTCGCCCTGTTGCTCGGCTAGGGGTCGTGCGCATGGAGCAGAGGATGCTTGGAAGCTCTTCTGCCCACGCGCCTCGTCTGGAGGCGGTCTGTTCAAGCCGTCGGTGCAGGCCTTGCAGGATCATGCCGTTGACTCTCTCAACGGCCCCATTGCTTTGGGGATGTGCCACGGAGGCAAAATGGAGGGTAGTGCCTAAGCCTTCGCAGAATTCCCGGAAATATGCCGAGTCGAACTGGGTCCCATTGTCGACGGTGATTTCTTGGGGGACCCCGAAGCGACATACGACATTTTTCCAGAAAAACCGTTGCACCGCGCGGGAAGTGATGCTGGCCAAGGGCTCAGCTTCCACCCACTTGGAGAAGTAATCCACGGCGACCACCGCGTACTTGTAGCCCCCAGGTGCCGGGGGGAAGGGACCAAGGAGATCCATCCCCCAGCGCGCGAAGGGCCAAGTAACAGGGATAGTTTGCAATATCGCGGAGGGGAGCCTGGTGCCCTTTGCCATCTTTTGGCAGGCCTCGCACGCGGAGATTAGATCCCGCGCGTCGCGAACCAACGTGGGCCAGTAAAATCCTTGGCGAAGGGCCTTCGCCGCGACCGCCCGCGGAGCCACGTGGGATCCGCAGCTCCACGAGTGTATGTCCTCGAGAAGCTGGAGTCCGTCGGCCCGCGGGAGGCAGCGAAGAAGGGCGGAAGCCCCCTGCTTGTAAAGCTTCCCGTCCAGCAGGACGTACGCCCTGGCTTTAGTGCGGAGACGCTTCACCTCAACGTCACTGGAAGGTTCCCCCTCGTCCCTTATGCAGGAGATGAGGGGATCCATCCACGAGGCAGCCCGAGTGACCTCGGAAACCTCCGGGACGCGAACCTCAGGATTCGCGTCCGGGAGGGTTATCGAGGGTCTTGTGATGACTTCCAGAAAGGCGCCCTTGGGAAGAGGTTCCCGGGCGCTGGCCGCCCGGGCCAACGCGTCGGCCCGGTTATTATCCCGTCGGGGGATGTACCGGGCCTCCAAGCCTTCGAAGTGTCTCTCCATCTTCCGCACTTCGCCCAAGTATAGACTCAGGTTCGCATCGTGGCACAAGTAGGACTTGTCCATTTGGTTGACCACCAGCTGGGAGTCTCCTTTCACTAGGAGGCGGCGGATTCCCAGGGAGCGCGCGAGGCGCAATCCCAGGAGGAGGGCCTCGTACTCGGCGACATTGTTTGTAGCCGGGAACTCGAGTCTGGCGGCGTATTCCAGCATCTCCCCTCCGGGACTCCGGAGGACCACCCCCGCGCCGGCCCCGGCAAGGCACAAGGAGCCATCGAACATGAGTGTCCAATGGTCCTGGCACCGGGGAGGGGCGAGGGGAGTCCTTTCGTCCGCTTCGGCGGTCGGGGTCCATTCCGCCACGAAGTCAGCGAGGACTTGTGACTTGATGGCGGAGCGGCCCGTGAAGGTGAGGGAGAAGGGAGCGAGCTCGGCTCCCCACTTGCCAATCCGGCCGGTGGCCTCCTTGTTCCGCACCACTTCTCCCAGCGGGAGAGATGACGGGACCGTGATTGAGTGCCCGAGGAAGTAGTGGCGGAGCTTTCGCGACGCCATGAGGAGGGCGTAGCACAGCTTCTCCACCTTAGTGTACCGCATCTTAGCCCCTTGAAGGGCCTCGCTGACGTAGTACACAGGACGTTGTTGTCCATCCTGGTCTTTCACGAGCACCGCGCTCACTGCGACGGGGGTCGCGGCGAGGTATAGTAGCAGGGGTTCTCCCGGGGACGGGCTCACGAGCATCGGAGGGCTCGCGAGGTACTTTTTTAGCGCGTCGAACGCCGTCTGGGCCTCGGGAGTCCACCTGAACCCCTCGAGATCCCGAAGGATTTTGAAGAACTGGAGCCCGCGTTCTCCTGACCGCGAGACGAAACGACCCAACGCGGCCAGGCGGCCTGTAAGCCTCTGCACGTCTTTGACGGAACGTGGGGGAGGCATGTCCAGCAGGGCCCGAATTTTTTCGGGATTCGCCTCAATGCCCCGCTGGGACACCAAGAAGCCAAGCAGCCTCCCGCCGCGTACGCCGAAAGCGCATTTTTCCGGGTTGAGCTTCAACCCGTACTTGCGGAGGCTGCAAAAGGTCTCCGCCAAGTCGTCGATGTGTGCGGCCGTGCGGAGGCTTTTGACGACCGCATCGTCAACGTAGACCTCGACATTGCGGCCGATTTGATCCTTCAGGACCAGCGTCATGAGACGCTGGAAGGTTGCCCCGGCGTTTTTCAACCCGAAGGGCATGTGGAGATAGCAGAAGGTGCCGAGGGGAGTTATAAAACTCGTCTTTTCCTCGTCCTCTGCAGCCATTCGAACCTGATGGTATCCCGAATACGCATCGAGGAAGCTCATCAGTTCGCACCCCGCGGTCGAATCGACCAGTTGGTCTATCCGCGGGAGTGGATAGTTATCTTTTGGGCAAGCGCGGTTGAGATCAGTGAAATCCACGCACATCCTCCACTTGCCACTTGATTTCTTCACGAGGACGGGGTTTGCCAACCATTCGGGGTGGAGGACCTCTCGCACGAACCCCGCCTCTAGAAGCTTGGAGACCTCTACCTTGATGGCGTCTTGGCGCTCGAGAGATAACTTCCTCAACTTCTGCTTGACCGGGGAGCGGCCGGGGATCACAGCGAGCTTATGCTCAATGATGTCCCGGGCGACGCCTTGCATGTCCGAGGGTTCCCATGCGAAAACGTCTGAGTTTTTGCGAAGGAAGGCCGCGAGCCGCTCGGCGTGCTCCTCGGTGAGGTCTGCTCCGATCCTGA
This sequence comes from Pharus latifolius, assembly GCA_019359835.1. NCBI lineage: Eukaryota > Viridiplantae > Streptophyta > Magnoliopsida > Poales > Poaceae > Pharus > Pharus latifolius. The sequence goes on from CM033323.1 coordinate 18,296,749, forward strand.
CGGTTCTCTCTTCACCTCCCGCGGACAGTCGGACTTTCTGAAGGTCTCCCTCGGGGCGTGGCCTCGGAAATGGCCTCCCGAGGGGAACGGCCGGGGCCGCATGAGATTCAGGGGGAGGCGCCCCCCCCGGGGTCTTGATCACGTTGATGTTCCCGACGGCGGCGGTGGCGCGTTCGTAAAGAGCGCGGGCCACGTTCTGATCGCCTCGAACGGTGATTGCGCCGTGAGGCCCAGGGATTTTCACGCAGAGATAGTTCTGGTGAATCGCCGCCCCCAGGTGGTTGATCGTAGTCCTCCCCATAATAGCGTTGTATGAAGAGGGGAGGTCCACCACATCGAATCGGACCATCTCCGTCCGGTAGTTCTCTGGGGTGCCAAAAGTCATTGGTAGATCGACCTTCCCCACCGGGTGGACGGTCTTCCCGGGAACGAAGCCTTGTAACGGCCCGAGTGCGGGCTGCAGTAGCTTCTCATCGACTTGCATTTCCCTGAACGCCTTCAGGTATAATACGTCGGCGGAGCTCCCACCGTCGACGAGGATACGTGCCAGTTGGCAGTTGTAGACTGTAGCTGAGACGATGAGCGCATCGTCGTGCGGGAAGCGAACCCCGCGCGCATCTTCCGCCGTAAAGGTGAGGGGAACGTCCGACCACTTTGGTGGCGGAGACACATGCAGCACCCCCACTACCTTCACTTCTCGCGCGTACTCCTTGCGCTGGGGCTTGGAGTCCCGTCTCGCGGCAGATCCCCCCGTAATGACGTTTATGCGTCTTTGGGAGGTTTGGAAGGGGAGCTCCTGAGCTGGGCTCCCTTCTTGCGTTTGTCTTTGCTGCTCGCTCGCGGGAGCGGGGAGCGCGGGCAAAGTTGTCGGGGGAGGCAAGGAGGCAGGGCCCCCTCCCCCCTGGCTACGCTGGTCGAGGAAGGCCGCGAAGTGTTGTAGAAGCTGATGGCATTCTCGAGTAGCATGGGTACTCGACTTGTGGAAGGGGCACCACACGTTGGCTGTGCCCTCCTTGCTCTCCTTGGCGCGGTTTTCGCGCCCGCGGGAGGATTGTCCAGCGTAACCCTTTGACTTAGGAGGGGCGCGACTGCCTTTGGCGCTGTCGCGCGAGCCGCCTCCGCCCTCGAGGACGAAAGCGTCCCGAGGCCGTGGCTCGCGACGATCACTTCTTCGGGGACGTTTGCTGGAGGGGTCCCTTGGCTCCCGGTCGGCGGGGGCAGGAGCCCCCTGGTTCTTTTTCCAAAGATCGTCCTCCTCCGCGCGGGCGTACTTCTCAAGTACGGTGAAGAGTTCGTCGGCGGAGGTGGGGCAGCTCCGAGAGAGCCTCCGGTGGAGCTCCCCGGGGAGTATCCCGCTCTTGCACGCTTCGATGACCGTGGAGTCAGGGACATGCGCCACTTTGCTTTTTACCTGAGCGAAGCGCTTAAAGAAGCTGCGGATAGTCTCCCCTGTCCTCTGCCGGACGGTGTAGAGCTGGGACGAGTCCAAGGGCCGCACATAGTTGCCTTGGAAGTTCGCACAAAATTCGCGCTTCAGCTGCACGAAGGACTTGATGGATCCCGCCTTCAGGTTGTAGAACCATGAGCGTGCGATGCCCGTGAGGTAGAGGGGGAAGACATTGCATTGCACTGTCTCGTCCCCCCCGGCCGCTGAGATGGCCGTCGAGTACACCTGCACAAACTCGTAAGGATCGGCCTCACCATTGTAATGCTCGATGTGCGGCGGGCGGTAAGGCCGCGGCCAGCGTATGCAGCGGAGACGGCTGCACAACGGTTGGTTGGTCCCTTCAACTTCCTTGGGGGATCCATGGTCGCCGTCATTGCTTGCCGGGGACGCGTGCTCATTGTCGGAGTCTGGAAGGGGTGGCAGCGGTCCGCCGGTTTGGCGGTGTCGTCTCTTTTCTTCCGGGTTGGTTGAGCTGACCTCTTGGGCATCAAGGTATCCCTCAGGAGTGGTGGCAGCTTCTTTGAACGGTCTTTTCCCTCGGACGATTTGGGAGCGCGTCTCCGCGCGCCCGTGGGTTCGGGGGAGTCCTGACCGATGACGGGAGGTGGTTTCTCCAGACCTGGCGGTACGCATTCGCTCGACCTCCTCCCTTGTGAAGCGGGTCTGATCCGCTGGGGGCGCCCGCGGGGGCGGCCCCGGAGGGGGAGGGAGCTGATGCGCGTTTGCCACAGTCCCAGTGGACGCTGCCGGCGCGCGGACCGGGCCATGCGCCGGGTCCGCGCTCGGTTCGGCGGCGGGAGTGGTCCCAGCTCGAGTCCCCGGGGCGTCCGCGGGAGCGGGCGGTGCACCGATCACGGGCGTCGGCCCACGGAGGCTGCCGGGCTCAGGCGCCGGGGTTGTGCCCGGCGCGGCGGTAGCCGCTCGCGGGGGTTCTGGGCCCGGGGCCGGGCGACCCCCAGAGGCTGGGGAGGGCTCGGAGACGAGTTGACTCCCCAGTGCGGGAAGTGTCCCCGGGGTCGGATATGGCCCGGGCGCACCCCCGGGAACGGGGAACATCCCCGGCCCGGGAAAGGCGGGGTTCCCCATGAAGAATTGGGGCGGGGCCCCCATGAACGGATACGGAGGCGGATAGACAGGAGCCGGGGGCCGCACCAGGATGCGCAGCAGCTCTTCCAGGGTGTGCTGGGTACGAAGCTGGCCCTGGATCAAAGCCCCCAGCATGGGATCTCCGCAGACCGGAACGGAGAGTTGGGGCGCACTAGGCCCTGGAAGCTCGGTTGCGGCCGCTGGGTCGGAAACGAGGGCCCTTTGGCCGGAGGCCGCGAGTAGAGGAAGCGAGTCCTCCGCCCGCGCACTCCCGGGGGGCAGGGCCGCAGAGGCCTCATCTCGCGGATGCGGAGCCGGGTTACTAGGACCAGCGCTCTCGGGAGATGAGAGGGCTTGAGCTCTGGTGGTTGCGGGAGCCATGGCGATTCATCGCGGTACCCACGGACGGCGCCAACTGTCGTGGTATTACGGATACCCCGGCAGGTTCGGACGTGCGCAGCACGAGTACAGCGGCGCGAGTAGACCGAGTTACCGGTCTCCTCCCGCCGGGCAACACAAAAAGTGACACGGAGGTTTATACAGGTTCGGGTCCCAGTGGGGGCCCTAGTCCTGTTGGCTCTCTCCGGACGCGAGTCCGCTGGGGAGGTGAGCTCTCGGGGAGAGGTCTCCAAGAGAGCCGGGAATTGTGTTTATATGAAATGAATTCGAATCCCTGAAAAAGGGTACAAGAGGGGTTTATATAGCCCCTAAGAAATACAAAAGACGAAAATGCCCTCGCTGCAACCGTCGGATGGAAGGGCGAAGACGTCCTTTGGCCTGACGGACGGCCTGGATGCTTGACACGTGGCGCCAAGGGCCTCCTAGAGGCCCCACGGTCAACAACAGTTCTTCATGGGCCCGGGCTCCCCAGAACCCTCCGGGGCTCCGGGGACCTCCGGACCTCACCGGGTGTCACCGGGGTCCCGGGGACCCTCCGGGTGTCACCGGGAGTTACCGGGGTCCCGGAGACCCTCCGGGAGTCACCGGGTGTCATCGGGGGCCGGGGACTCCGGGTCTCACCGGGAGTTACCGGGGGTCCCGGAGACCCTCCGGGTGTCACCGGGGGCCGGGGACGCTCCGGGTCTCACCGGGAGTGACCGGGGTCCCGGAGACCCTCCGGGTGTCACCGGGTGTCACCGGGGTCCCGGAGACCCTCCGGGTATCACCGGGGCCCGGGGACCCTCCGGGTCTCACCGGGAGTTACCGGGTTCCCGGAGACCCTCCGGGTGTCACCGGGTGTCACCGGGGGCCGGGGACGCTCCGGGTCTCACCGGGAGTTACCGGGGTCCCGGAGACCCTCCGGGTGTCACCGGGTGTCACCGGGGTCCCGGAGACCCTCCGGATGTCACCGGGGGCCCGGGGACCCTCCGGGTCTCACCGGGAGTTACCGGGTTCCCGGAGACCCTCCGGGTGTCACCGGGTGTCACCGGGGGCCGGGGACGCTCCGGGTCTCACCGGGAGTTCCCGGGGTCCCGGAGACCCTCCGGGTGTCACCGGGTGTCACCGGGGGCCCGGGGACCCTCCGGGCCTCACCGGGAGTTACCGGGGTCCCGGAGACCTTCCGGGCCCCACCAAGGGCCCGATGCCTTCGGGTCTCACCGGGTTCCACCGTGGCCACCTTGGGACTACGTGGGACCGCTGGGGATTCCCCCAACACTATCCCTACTGGAAAGTGCGTATGTCTGTATTTCTAGAAGCCATGGGATTGGATGTCTGGTTGATTGTTAAAGTTGGTTTTTCTCCTCCGGATGATCCGGAAAGCTATACTGAAGATGATAAGAGAAAACAACATCTGAATGCTCGTGCTTTAAATGCTTTATTTACTGGTTTATCTCTAAATGAATTTAATCGTGTAAGCAACTTGAATACTGCTCACAAAGTTTGGAAAACTTTAGAAGAAATATATGAAGGAACTACTAAAGTAAAAGAGGCTAAACTTTTAATGGTTAGACAAAAGTATGAAACTTTCAAAATGTCTTCTTCTGAATCTGTTGATTCCATGTTTACTAGATTGAATAATATTGTGAATGAACTTAAAGGTCTTGGTGTTATCTTTACTGATCTGGAAATTGTCAGAAAAATGCTTCGAGCTCTCCCAGCAAGCTTTGACACTCTTGTAACAGTTTTGACAAACTCCGATCTTTCTACAACTTCACCTACTGATCTCTATGGAAATTTGATTACCCATGAAATGCACAAAAAGGAGAAGAAGGAACTGAACGAAACCTCTGATACAAAGAAAAAGACGGAGGCTTTCAAAGCAAATTCCAAGGACGGCACAAGTGAAGGTTCCTCCGATGAAGACTTGGCTCTCTTGGTAAGAAATACTCAACGTCTTCTTCGCAGGTTACACAAGAAGGGAGTAAGCATTGACACTCGTCCAAAAGGTTCAAGACCAACAAACTTCAAAGATGTGATATGCTATGAATGTCATGAAAAAGGACATATAGCATCAAGATGTCCGAACAAGAACAAATCTACGGATAAAAAGAAGAAGAACTTCAAGAAGAAGTTTAACACTCCTAAAAAGGCATGCTTTGGCGAATGGATGTCTGGAGGTGAGAATTCCGACTCCGACTCTGATGATGAGAGATGTACAAAGAAATTAGCCGGAGTCGCCCTCAAAAATTCATCAAGCTCTCCAGTTTGCCTTATGGCAAAAAGGAATGAAAAGGTAACTTCTTTTGATCCCTCCTATGATGATCTAGTTGAAATGCTAAATGAAATCAATGAGGCCTATGGCAAAACTAAAAGAAAATATAAGACCCTTAAGGAAGAATTTTTAACTCTTTATGATCAACACTCTGAATTAAAGGAATCCTATGAAAATGCTCTTATGAAAGATGTCTCAAATTTGTCTTGTAAAGCTAGCATTGGTACTTCTTGTGATGATATTGATAATTTTCAACTAGATATACCATGCGCTTCAAATGAATCCATTCTCTGTGAAAACATTAAACTTAAATCTCAAGTTAAAAAATTAGAAAAAGGGTTAGAAAATAGCTATAAAGGTAAAATATCTCTTGACCTAATTTTAGGTAGTCAAAGATGCACCTTTAGAAAAGAAGGTCTAGGATATTTTCCTAAGAAAGATAAAAAGATAAAAATTAGAACTGTTTTTACAAAAGCATGTAACCTGTTTTGTCATAAATGCCATGAAGTAGGTCATTCACATGATTCATGCCCTCTTATGACATCTGCATATTTTGATGCTTGTTACATGCTAAAACGGTCAAAGAAAGGTTATGCTATTGCAAAGTAGGTTGGTGCACCAATGATGAACAAAAGAAAAAAATCTATTTGGGTGCCCAAAACTTTGATCGCTAATTTTAAAGGACCCAAAAGTGTTTGGGTACCAAAATCAACTTAAATTCTTTTGCAGGTAAACTACAAAAATGGTGGACGTCATTGGGTGCTTGATAGCGGATGCTCCGAGCACATGACCGGAAACGCCAAACTGTTCACCACAATCAAAGACAATTCCGACGAACATCAAAAGATCACCTTTGGAAATAATCGTCAAGGAAGCGTGACAGGTTTGGGTAAAGTTGCCATTTCAAATGATTTAACAATTTCAAATGTTCTTCTGGTTGAATCTTTGAATTTTAATTTGCTTTCAGTTGCACAAATTTGTGATCTTGGTTTCCACTGTATCTTTTATCCAAATGAAGTTTTGGTTGAAAATTTAAAAGACAATTCTTTGATTTTTAAAGGTTTTCGTCATGAAAATTTATATCTAGTTGATTTCTCTTCAAAAGATGCATCTCTTGCAACATGTCTTATCTCACAAACATCTAAAGGATGGTTATGGCATCGGAGACTTGCTCATGTTGGAATGCATCAACTTAAAAAGCTTTTCAAACGTGATTTAGTTATTGGCTTAAAGGATGTGGTCTTTGAAAAGGATAAACCTTGTAGCGCTTGTCAAGCAGGCAAGCAAATAGCTACCACACATCCAACTAAGCGAATACTTTCTACAAGCAAACCTTTGGAACTTTTGCATTTGGATTTATTTGGACCTTCAGAGTTCCAAAGTATTGGGGGAAATAGTTATTGCTTTGTTATTGTTGATGATTTCACTCGTTTTACTTGGGTTTTCTTTATTTCTCAAAAATCTGAAACCCCCGATATTTTCAAAAGTTTTGCAAAACGTGTTTCTAATGAATTCGAATTATCCATCAAGAAAATCCGTAGTGATCATGGTGGAGAGTTCGTTAATTCAACTTTATTTGATTTTTGCGACTCTCTTGGAATCAAACATGAATTTTCCACATCCTACACTCCACAGCATAATGGAGTTATTGAAAGGAAAAATCGAACATTAATAGAGATGGCAAGAACCATGTTATGTGAGTATAATACTCCTATTCGCTTCTGGGCAGAAGCAGTTCACACAGCTTGCTATTCTATTAATCGACTCTATTTGCATCCTCTTTTGAACTTGACACCTTATGAACTTCTTTTTGGAAGAAAACCAAATATTTCATATTTTCGTGTTTTTGGTTGTAAATGTTACATCTTAAGAAAAAGAAACTTTGGTGGAAAATTTCAAAGAAAAGTTGATGAGGGTTTTCTAGTTGGTTATTCTACCACTAGCAAAGCCTATCGTGTTTTTAACAAAACGTCTGGTTGTATTGAGGAATCTTCCGATATTGAGTTTGATGAATCTAATAACTCGCAAGAAGAGCAAGCTGTTCATAACACTTCAGGTGAAATTCAAGAACCTTTGAAAGAACTTACCATTGAAGAAGCTGAGGAAGTTGATCAAGATAATGATGGAAGTGAAGACAACAATGAACAACCTGGACCTCCTGTGCAAGTTGAGTCTGCTGCAGAAGAAGCAGCACAAGAAGAAGCGCCAAGCCAGCATAGAACAATTATCAAGGATCACCCTTTGAACCAAGTTCTGGGTGATATTAGTAAGGGTGTTCTAACTCGATCTCGTATTGCTTCTTTTTGTGAACATCATTCATTTGTTTCTTCTTTAGAACCTACATGTGTTAGTGAAGCTCTAGATGATCCTGACTGGGTAAATGCTATGCATGATGAATTAAATAATTTTACTAGAAATAAAGTCTGGAACTTAGTAGAAAGACCTAAGGATCATAATGTCATTGGAACAAAATGGGTTTTCAGAAATAAGCAAGATGAAAATGGACTAGTAATTAGAAACAAGGCTCGTCTTGTTGCTCAAGGTTTCACTCAAGTCGAAGGTTTAGATTTTAGTGAAACTTTTGCTCCTGTGGCGAGACTTGAAGGAATTAGAATTCTTCTTGCTTATGCTTCTCATTTTAACATTAAACTTTTTCAAATGGATGTTAAAAGTGCTTTTCTAAATGGTGAAATTTCAGAACTTGTATTTGTAGAGCAACCTCCCGGGTTTGAAGATCCAAAATTTCCAAACCATGTTTTTAAACTAACGAAAGCTCTGTATGGCCTCAAACAAGCTCCTCGAGCTTGGTATGAACGCCTTAGAGATTTTCTTCTTTCTAAAGGTTTTAAAACTGGGAAGGTTGACACAACTCTGTTCACCAAGAAAATAGATGATGATTTATTTATTTGCCAAATTTATGTGGATGACATAATTTTTGGATCTACTAATGAATATTTTTGTCAAGAATTTGGAGATATGATGTCTAGGGAGTTCGAGATGTCCATGATTGGTGAGCTGAGCTTCTTCCTTGGACTTCAAATCAAGCAACTCAAGAACGGTACGTTCGTGAGTCAAACAAAGTACGTGAAGGACCTGCTCAAGCGCTTTGGGATGGAAGAAGCTAAGGCTATCAAGACCCCCATGGCTACAAATGGACACCTCGACATGGACAGAAATTCAAAATCAGTAGATTCTAAACTCTATAGGTCTATGATTGGTAGTCTTTTATATCTTACAGCATCTAGGCCTGATATCATGTTTAGTGTGTGTTTATGTGCTAGATTTCAGTCAGAACCTAAGGAATGTCATTTAACTGCTCTTAAAAGAATCCTTAGGTATTTAAAATGTTATCCCAGTTTAGGCCTTTGGTACCCTAAAGATGCAAATTTTGAATTAATTGGGTATTCTGATTCTGATTATGCTGGGTGTAAGATTGATCGAAAGAGCACATCTGGTAGCTGTCAGCTGTTGGGGAGATCATTAGTATCATGGTCATCTAGGAAGCAAAACTCAGTTGCTCTCTCAACAGCTGAAGCTGAATACGTGTCTGCAGGTAGTAATTGTGCTCAATTATTATGGATGAAACAGACATTTTTGGATTATGGAATTAAATTTGATAAAGTGCCACTTCTGTGTGATAATGAAAGTGCCATTAAAATTGCTAATAATCCTGTTCAACATTCTAGAACTAAGCATATTGAAATACAGCACCATTTCATAAGAGATCATGTGGCAAAAGGAGATATTGATCTTAGTCATGTAAGAACAGATCTTCAACTAGCAGATATCTTCACCAAACCACTAGATGAATCCAGGTTTTGCTTTCTTAGAGGTGAACTAAATATTATAGATGTTTCAAATGCTAGTTAATAAAGTGATATTTTTATTAACTTCATCATACTATTGATTGCTTATCTTGATTAATGAAGTATAATATATATATATATATATATATATATATATATATATATATATATATTGGATATATTTTATTATTAAATATTTTCTTCCTTAGAGCTCTCTCCTGGCCGAAGTCATAACTGACAGTCAGTTTTTATAACTGACAGTCAGTATAGTGTTGTTTCTTGGTCGTAGGGTTCTGGTCGTTTTGAAGTCTCACACTGACTGTCAGTTTGTGCAACTGACTGTCAGTTTGGGTCCTTAAAACCCTAAACGGAGCTTTCTTTTTATCTTCTTCGGCCGCCGTTTTTGTTGTCATCGCCGTCGCCGTCGCCGTTGCTCCTCCTCATCGCCGTCGTCTCGTCGTCCTTCTCCCGCCGTGAGCTCTCTCTCTCTCCTCCTTCTTCTTCTTCTTCTTCATTATTTTTTTTTCCTCTCTTTAATTCTTTCTTTTCTTTCTACTAATCCGAAATTGCTTTTCTATTTTCTTTCCATGATCTGCAATAGCACTATATCTTCACAATCTTTGCAAAATTCCCTCTCAAATCCCCACAAAAAACTCGCCATTTCTCAGTTCGCTGGTTCTAGGTTGAAACTGACAGTCAGTTACTCAAACTGACTGTCAGCATCAGGTTCGAACTGACTGTCAGTTCATAAGACTAACTGTCAGTCTGAACCCTGAAAACAGAAATTTTTGTTTTCTCCACCCTTGTTCATCCTTGCATTCCTTCAGCTATCCACTATGTCTGATCAGCCTCATCGCCGTGTTGCTCGACGCAAGACCGTTGCGTCCAGCAGCAGGCCTTCGGGCCAGTCCTCTGGGGCTCGGCGTTCCCCCTCTCCAGAGCGTGTCCCCATGAACTATTCGCGGTGGAACGCTAGTCGGCTTCGGACTCTTCGTCAGCCGAACCCCTATCTATCTCCTCGTCCTTCTGGCACGGATGCCTCGCCACGTACCACCTTCTACACCATCACTCAGTTCGACATGTTTGAGAGCATCTACTCTCACATGCCCTTCTTTGTTCATCGTTCTGTCTCTTGGCAGACGATAGTTTCTCGCACTGGCATCGCTTCTCTTTCTGATGCTTTTGCCTCTGTAGGGATCCGAGACTTGGTCTCTGATTCTTCTTTGACCTGGGCAGAGGAGCCCATTAGGCAGTTCTATGCCACCCTCCACATTTCTCCTCAGCGTGACTCACTGACCTTTATGACCGGCCTCCAGGTATACACGGTCACAAAGGAGCAGCTTGAGGCCGCTTTAGGACTGGTTCGTCCTGCTTCAGGGCGCCAGCTCCACACTTTACCTGATCTTGAGCATCGTGAGGTCGCTATGCTCTACTCCGGCGCCTTCCAGGTTCGTCACATTGCCGGCATGCGCCGCGATGTTGACCTGGCGCTGAAGATTCTTCGCCTCACTCTTCTTCCGATCACAGGTGACCGCGCCAGGGTCACCTACATCACTCTCCATGTTCTCATCTCGATCTTTCGAGAGGAGCCCTTCGACATCGCTGATCTCATCATTAGTGAGCTTCAGCACGTTCTTCTCTCTCCTCGTCGTCGCCTGGTGTATGCCCCATACATCATGGCACTACTGCTCCACATTCGAGCAGTAGACACCGCTCTTCCTCGCCCTCATCAGCTTTTGGCCTTCTATCCCCCTGGCCAGGCTGATCGTCGCCTGGGCACTCGTCCTCCAGCTCCTAGTGCTCCCTCCTCAGCCTCTGATGATGATGAGGATTCTGAGGACGCGACTGCAGCTCCAGCTTCTGCCTCTGCTCCTGCCCCTTCTAGCAGCTCCCGCACAGCTTCCTCTCTTGCATCTCTGCAGGTGTCTCTTGACCAGGTCATTCAGACACAGCAGGTGATCCAGAGTACCTTGGCAGCTCAGCAGGAGATCCTTCAGCAGATACTGCAGCGACTTCCAGCTCCTGATGCTGCGATGGCATCTGCTTCCCTTGCTCCTCGCAAGAGGGCACGGCCTGCAGTTTCTTCACCAGCATCATCTGCCGGCACCGCTCCAGTTCCAGCAGGACCTGCATCTCCCGCCGTCGTACCTTCCGCGTCTCCTACAGCTTCCGGAGGCACTGAGGTTCTAGGAGACTCAGATGACCAGGAGTAGATTAGGATTAGTTTCTCATGATTAGGCCTCCCTTTTTGTGCTTGATGCCAAAGGGGGAGAGATGGATGATGTTATGATATTTTGTTTAGATGGATGAATATTTTATGATATGATTATGATATGTTGATGATGTTATGATATTTTGTTTAGATGGATGAATATTTATGCGATGTGATTTGTTCTTACATTTGTATGAGATATCAATGTGCTCTGACGTGAATTATGGTTCTCTCTCTCTTATGCTATGATATGCTCTGATACATCTTGAGGGATGTGCACACTTTCAGGGGGAGATTTTTGCACAAAATTAGGGGGAGTATTAGTTGGTATTAGTTTATTAACTTGTTGTCATCAATCATCAAAAAGGGGGAGATTGTTGCATCTAGGCCTTTCATGCCTAACCCTGATGTGTTTTGATGGTTGATGATAATAAGTATTTTTGGACTAACTATGTGTTTGAGTTAGTGTTACAGATTTCAGACAACCGCACAAAAAGCGAGGGCTGGTGATCAAAATGTTGAAGTTCAATTTAAGTCGTTCAAAAGCATAAGAAGACGCAAAAAAAAATTGTTTTTGCTGGACTAAACTAATGCATCGAGGTATGTTGTAGTTCTAGGTTTACCGATCTCAGGGTGCATGAAGATCGATCGGTTTAAGGATTTTATTCTTAGTTTAAACCGTACTATAAAGAGGGGACGCAAGTTCTCTCTACATCTCCAATTATACCGAGAAAAATCTAGATCAATGCACGCATATCATTATTTGTGGTTTTTCGACAATTTGTTTTGATATATTGAATTTTGTCAACAGTTGGAGTTTTTACTTCTTGAGAAAGATCTGAAAAGATCTAATTTTTGTTGCTGTTGTCAAAAATGTTCTTCTCGAAAATATCTTCAAAACAAAACTGAAATCATTTGAATCAGATCTCTGGATTTTGAGCTTTCTCTGTTTTTATCCAGACTGACTGTCAGTGTTGATAACTGACTGTCAGTATGAATGTCAGTTAGTGCAAACTGACAAATCTCCAGAGAGCATGTTTTTCTGTCTCAGATTTTTTTTGTACTAAACTGACTGTCAGTATGAGTATACTGACTGTCAGTGTGGGTTTCGACCACAGAGAGTTTTTGAGTTGGTTTTTATTCTGTTTTTCTCTGTGTTACTGAAACTGAGACTGACTGTCAGTTTTACACACTGACTGTCAGTTTGGGCAGTAAATTTTTGCTGTTATCTGCTTCAACGGTTATAAAGTTTTTAGCCGTTGCTTTTCACTGTTGATTTTGTGGACACTGACTGTCAGTCTTTGTAACTGACTGTCAGTATGGACTGTTTCTTTTTACCGTTTTAGTCCACAACGTTCGAGCTGTTTTGATCCTGTTTTTACTCTTTCTGGTGATACACTAGACTGACTGTCAGTTTGTGAAACTGACTGTCAGTCCTTGGTTACTAATTTTCAGCTCGAGCACAAACGGCTCTTTTGACCACGAAGGCTATAAATAGAGGTGTTGAGCTGCTGTTTTAACACAAGCAAATACAGCAACATAGCCTTTCATGCTTTCTCACTAGTGCTTCTTCGTTTTACTTAAAACTTGATCTTTTGATCGAGTCGTGAGAGTATTAGCCACATCGAGCATATTGTTCTTGCATTCCCATTTCTAGATATTTTCTCGGTGTGCATTGGAGGCCTAGAGTAGACCTTGCTTCTTATTACTCTTGGTGAGCGCCCTCACCTAGACGGTTCGGAGGCGGAAATCGCTGATCTCTCCAAATCGGAGATTGTCGGAGAGACGCGATAACTTGTAAAAGGCTTGGTGCTCGCCTTTCCGGAGGGGACAAGAAGCAACCTTAGTAGATAGTGTCCTGTGTGGATACTGAAACTATACTCAAGGACTGAGTGCTTCAACGAGGACTAGTGGAGACTGGGCGTGTCTCCGATACCTCGGGATATATCGGTTTCAATCTCTTATCTTTTACTATTACTTGCTCTACCTTAATTTGGATTTTCATTTGCAAAAACAAATTTTCAAAGTCTCCTATTCACCCCCTCCCCCTCTAGTCGACATCCTGATCCAACAGGTAGTAGGGTGGAAACGAGCCGAGTTCAAGCAAGTTGGCCCTGGCTCGACTTGGGTTCGGTCAGGATGGTGAGCTGGCTCTGTTCGGCTCAGTTATCTCACCGAGCTGAAAAGTCAGCTCGAACTCGACTCGGTCCAACTCGCGAGCTGGCTCGGCCAAGCAGCGGAGGGGCACGAGGCGGCGGAGGGGGCTCCAGGGTGGCGGAGGGGCTCCGGGCGGCAGTGGAGGGGCACGGGGCAGCGGAGGGGCTCGAGGCAGCAGTGGAGAGGATCCGGTCGGCGGCAAAAGGGGCTCTAGGAGGCGGAGGGATCGACGAGTATGAGTGTATATTGAGAATGAGAGGAGCCACCCCATATGAGGTTATTTTGTATGTATATATATCGAACTGAGCCCGAGCGAGCTGGGGTCTGGTTTGGGCTCGACTCATTTTTTAACCAAGCTATGAAGATAGCTCGAATTCGGCTCGTTTGTTAACAAGTCGAGCCCTCGCAGCTCGCAAGCCGCGAGCTAAAATTCCACCCCTAGTTCACAGGAGCATTAGCAAGGTAAAAAGGTAGTTTATTAACCATCCAATAGTTAGAGGGAGGGCATTTTGGTCATTCCACCTGCTATCTTCATCACCATCTAAGGGCTTGAACATAAGTTTATAAAGTTTATATTTTGCTAAGGGTTTAAAGAAATCTGGTTCTTTTCTTCTTTTTTTTTTTTCCCAACTGGTTCCCCTACTTCTTGGCAAATGCGAATTGCAACTTAAGTTAATTCTATAGAAATTTGAAAATCCTAGGACTAACATACAATTGACTGAGCATAATTTAATGAAACCCTAATGATCCTAGGGTTTAGAGAGGATTGGAATAATTTGTAATTAGATTTGTGACTTAAAAATTGTTTTCAACTAATAATCAAATGATTTGAAAATTTTGGGAAGAAGTTTACTATATTGTAATTAACCCCACTTTTAGATTATTTGCATATTAAATTCTCACTAACCTACCAATACTATTACTATCTTTGTATTTTGGGCCTAAATGCAAATTGACAATTAAATTCTTAGTATCCTTGGAATGCTGTCCAAGATTTTATAATACAAAGGGAGATTTGGTGCATTTAAATATATCTAAAAAAATTGAGATTATAGATATAAAATCAATCTATCATCTCACAAAATTTTAAATCCAAATTCAATCTACATGAGGAATAACAAAAAAGATAAATTCAGTTGAAAATAAATTCAAAAATAAAAAGATAAAAGTTACTATTCACTAAAATTTATTTTTTTTCTCCTAATATACTTCGGTGTAGGGAAGCACCAGATACTTACCATCCCACCCTTTTGGTGCTCTTGTGCATCTTTTCTCAAAACTCTATATAAATGATCATAAAAAAATTTTGCAAGAAATTGAAATTGTAGATATAAAATTAATCTATCATCTCACAAAATTTCAAATCCAAAATTCAATCTACACATAGAGAAACAAAAAAAAAGGACAAATTCAGTTGAAAATAAATTCAAAATAAAAAGATAAAAATTACTATTCACTAAAATTTGTGATTTTTCTCCTAATATACATCGAGTTTATAGTTGAAATTTTGTATGCTAATTGTTTAACTAAATATACACATTCTCCAATTTTTATACAATATTTTATGATTATTTATATGATTTTTTGAAAATAAGATGTACGAGAACACCGAAGAGATGAAATACACTGAATATTTTATGCTTGATTAAATTACCACAAGACTTACAAGAAAATGTATTTATATATTGCACTAATATATGAAAGGACGCAAATGCTCTTACTAATCGTATGCAAGATAGTTAATGTTCCTACATTGCACAAAATTTAAGATTGTTGATCTGAGCATCCTACATCGGGTGCACCGCACTAATCTGCGGTGAAAATCAAAAATTGATTGATTGATTGATTAATTAATTTAAGAAATGGAGGGCAATGGCATGTGATCACTCCCTATATATTGATCCAACCAAAGAGTTTTGTTGTCGCAAACAACAATCCATTTTATAGTTCTAGGCATGACCTATTTTACAAGAAGACAAAGTGTATCTAGTTCTCATTTATGTCATGTTTTATTCATATTTCAACACCAACAACGTATTTGTTATAAAACGAAACTTTGGTTGAGCTTTACACCATAAAAAAACCCGATATAGTATCCTTCACATAGTGGAGGGGCGGGAAAAAGCAAAAATAGTGCAAAAGGTCCTGATGGTTCTTACCTGGAAATATATACTCCTCCCCTAGCGGAAAGGCGACATCAAGCATCGACAAGCTATCCTAGTGATCATGACACAATAATACGTGCTCCTCTCCATAGTGGATGGGCAATATCGAGCAATGACAAGAGAAAAGTTCTAGCGGCCCAACTCTATACACAATCCATCAACTCCACCAAATATTAGAAGATGAATAATGAGCAACTGTAAAACAGAGATTCCCTCTGGCCCAAATTCTATACACCATCAATCCACACTACCCAATATTGGAAAACAAATAGTGAACGGTCGTAAAACAAATATTCCAAGCGGCCCAAATCCAATACACAAGCCATCCACTTCACCAAATACTAACAGACCAATAATAAGCAACCATAAAACAGAATTTCCCGGTGGCCCAAATCCTATTGTTAATACATCCACTCCTCCCAATATTGAGAGACAAATAGTGAGCGGTTGTAAAGTAGAGGTTGCCAGCGGCCCAAATCCAATACACAATCCATCCACTTCACCAAATATTGGAAGACAAATAGTGAGCAACCGTAAAACTCATATTCCCAGCGGCCCAAATCTAATACACAATCCATCCACTCTAATGACAGACAAATAGTGAGCAACTATCAAACAGAGGTTCACAGCAACTCAAACCCAATACACAATTCACTCACTCCACCAAATACTGGAAGACCAATGGTAAGCAATTGTAAAACAGAGGTTTCAAATGGCCCAAATCAAATACACAATCCATCCACTCCACCAAATATTAAGAGACAAATAGTGAGCAAACATAAAATTGAAGTTCCAGTGGCTCAAATCCAATACAGAACCCATCCACCCCACCAAATATTTGAAGGCAAATAGTGAGCAATGTCAAGATAAACAGTAGAAGGGCAAAACAGACTACATCTTCCCTTATATTGTGAAAGGGAAGTGGCTCAAATCCAATACACAATCCATCGACCCCACCAAATATTTGAAGGCAAATAGTGAGCAATGTCAAGATAACAGTATAAGGGCAAAACCGACTACATCATCCCTTGTATTGTGAAAGGGAAGTGGAGATGTGACAACATAAAGGTTTTTAGCCAGAATGGCATGATATATGATCGCTTAGGCTGAGTCCAGTCCATCGGCGCTTCGCGAGGCGCTTCAACGGAATATTCTTCAGTATATTCTATGCCACATGTGCGAAGCACCACCTGAAACACTTCTCTTCTCCAATGCAAAGGCGCTTCGCGAGACGCTTCGTACGGGCCCACGAATCAATTAAATTTCGGTGATTTTAGTAATATCAATAACTTTTAATTTAAAAATCTAATATATATGAAATTTGGTCTCTAAATGAAGATAATTTAAATATCTACAACTTTCTCAATATAAACAACATCTAATTTGAGTTAGAATAATCATAAATTAAGAAACAAAGATTGTATACAATTTATTTGCATGTAAACCGAGGACGGGCCCGCATGCAGACTTCAATTTTGGGACGCTAGCTGAAGCTCCTCCGCTAACTCCATCCGGTTTTTTAAATATTTTTTCCCCCGTGGGGCCCGCATACAGACCTCAAAAAAGTCGCGTTGGACTCAGCCTTAAACAATGAATGAAATGCCTCAAATTTTAGCTAAATTGAATAATTTTCTTGTTTTGATAATCTAATTTTCATTTTTTTATCATATTTCTTCTAATTAATGCTGTGTTTGTTTGAATTTTTCATGTTTTCACCCTTGTGCTTTGCGCTTTTCTACCGAATTGATGAATATTGGGCATTGAGAGAAATAAATTTTATAAATAGTGTCTTTGAATCATGATTGTAAAATAGAAGACCATACTAATTAGACAAGAAATTATCAAAGTGAATTATGTGGCTTTATGCATATGAAGCCGCATAATTGTAAAATATGAGCAAAAAGCAAGTAAAAAATATACGTATGTTGTACGAACAGTACATAAACTTCTAACTACAACATTGAATACGATATTCTCTTCTTTTTTTTTTTTTTCTCAAGTCGAACCATGAAGCTCCAAAAGACCATTCTTACATATGCAATAATCAACCAAACTAAGACACACCATATGAAATTTTAGGGAACAAATACATGTAGAACATAAATGCATCTATTAGGCAGTTTCTTATCCAAGAATAATTTACCGGATCAACATAAATGCATGTATTAGGAAGTCTTTAAGTCCTAGATATCCATTAATGTGGAAAACAGATTTTTGAAGGATGTTTTCTTGTATCAAGGCAATTTATGTTATAATATTGAAAAAATGTTTAGTTACAGAAAACTGATGTCTTATTGGTATGTTGATATCTAGCATCCACCCAGAGTAAGTAAAGTGAAAGACATATTATTCAAAATATATACTCTTGTTGTTATATGTTTTCTTAAGTCATATACAACATATTAAGGAAATGTGGAAGGCAAAACTGCCTATTAAAATAAAAAAATTTCATTGAATACTTTGTAAAAAGTCTTTGCTCACTGAAGAAATTTCGCTTAAAAAATGGATGGATTAATAACAAGAAGCAACAACCCGGCATAAGGCGATCTCCAACGCTGAAGGTTCGGCCGACGCATCAAATAAAATATTATTTTTTGTTGGTTTTCGGGAGAGAGAAGACGCTGGTTGAGGCGTCTACTGCTTCAGGTTTTTTATTTTTTGTTTCCTCGATTTTCATGCGATCGAATTGTATACAATTTTATTTCTTAGTTTATATATTAATCTAGTTCAAATTAGATGTTGATTATATTGAGAAAGTTGTAGATCTTTAAATTATCTTCATATAGAAACTAAATATCACATATATTTGATTTTTAAATTAAAAGTTATTAGTGTTTTACTAAAAATACATAAATTTAATTTTTGTGGGTCTGTACGAAGCGCCTCGCGAAGCGCCGATGGGTTGGAGTAGGGGGTGCTTCAGATGGTGCTTCGCATATGTGGCACAGAATATACTAAAGAATATTCTGTTAAAACGTCTCGCGAAGTACCGATAGGTTGGAGATAGCCTAATGGAACATTTGTTATTTAGATATCCAGTGATAAACTATGCCTGGAGGCATTGTTCATGAGATGCCTCAAATTTGTTTTGAGCGAAGAGAAATTTTTACTCTAGAGAACCGAGGCTCAATAATGCCATGAGAGTGCTAGTTTCACTCTTGTAAGTTAGACTTTAGAAATCCTGGCATGGCAATTATATGACTTAATTAGTTCCAATTTTCTTGAAATTTTGCTGCTCATGGAAGAATTTTTTTCACAATATGGTGGAGTACCATCAAAGGAACGCATCTTGATACAGGTCCTGATACATTGTACTAACCGGTCTCTACTTCCAAAAAAAAAAATTTTTTTTTGCACGATTTTTCAAAATTCAAAATAAAATAAAATTATATATGGTAAGTATTTGATAGTCTTTTTTTAAAAAATATTTAGAACATGCTTGGCATTCTTTCACCTCTTGGAATTTCTAGAGTATATATATATCTAGAATTTCGAAATAGTTTCCAAGATTTCAAATTTGCAGATTCTTTTTATAATTCCACTATCCTAATAACTTTCAAAGGAGTGTGAAAAAACATGTTGCTATTAAATATTCGTTTGACCTTGTAAGATTCACTTCTGAACTGTACAAAATGCTGAACATTATTTAAAGAAAAATATACATGTTTAAAATTAGTAATTTAAGACACTTTGGTGGTTAACTCAGATTGTTGATATATGATAAAATGACTCTCAAACATATATCATGCGGTTTAAATGACAAGACTGCTTATTTGTGATCCCAAATCTCATAGACATGGAGTACTCTGGATCCATCAAATACAAATATGTTGATGAAGACATTGTAATACCATAATACTTATCATTCAGGAGCAAAACTAGACATTTTTGTTTCCAGGGATAAATTATGAGGTCCAAAAGTTTATTGCCAGTAAAGGTTTTTATAGGAATTTTGAAAGAAAAAAAAAACTATTCATTCTTACTCAATATGGGATTTCTTCTAAAATTTTTATAGAATTTTTAGATTCCAAATAATCTCTCGTATGTCATTTATTTATACATTATACCTAAATTGGCATATGAATTGTATCTATGAGCTAATCGCTACGGGAGACTAGATACATTTGAACCATGTCCACCTCAAGTGGGTCCAACCCATTATCGTCCATTATCATGGCACATCTCGTGTGACTGTGCTGGCACGAAAGCAACGTTAAAGGGGACATTTTATAAACACTCCTAAAAATTACTCCAGTCGCCTCTTTAAATACCATCCTATTAAAAATTTTGCAATATTTTATCCGTCACAAGTATTTTTCTAGTTTAAAACCCCACTTATCACTAACTGGCAGTTAAATTTAACAAAAAAACAGCATTCAACAACTTTCGCCGCCAATCTGATATTTGCCATCACTATTGCGACCCTCCACCACTCCTAATGTTAGCTAAAAGAGAATGAGAGATTATGTGAGAGCGATGAAGTATAAGAGAGAATGAGAAAGAGGAGACAGAATAAAAATTTTTAAAGTTTTATTCATTGACACGTGGGTCTTAAATATCAATGACTATAAATTTATCTTTTAATATTTTCTCGTTAAATCTAATTGTCAACTAATGATATGTGGGTTTTTCAACTAGAAAATACTCGTGAGAGTCAAAATATTACAAAATTTCTAGTGGAAGAGTTTTTGAAAATATAAGTGGCTTATCGAGTGTTTATAAAATTCCCCCACATTAAATTCCTATTTGTAATATAGATGTCTCACGTAACTTCTTTAAAAAAAATGGTACATATTGAGTGATAACTAATGAGAAAAAATTCTTCCAAATTTTTGTACTTCAAACAGGGACCTAAAATATAGGTTATTTTTTATCGGGCAAAGTCCAAATGAACAATATATTTTAAAATTTAACAAATTATATCGTATATATCAAAATCAATGTAAATTTTATCTAATATATAATATAATAGGTGGTTTTGATGATATAATGACTAAGTAGTCGTTGATATATGGAGTTCATATAGTAAAATCAGATTAAATTCTCGTAGTTTTAAAATACAAGATATAATTTATGTGATTTAAAGAATTGTTTGGATTTTTTAATATAGAGGACGGTAATACATAATCTTTCACTTTCCATCGCATGGACCATAAACCCGCGTGCTTAGCCAACGGGTTTGAGAGAACTCGCGCACTCAATAATCTGCCGAAAAGATCGAGAAAAACTAGGTCAAAAAGGATGATTTGGCATGTCATAGATATAGGCATTGCATAGGGGTTGGTGCATCTTGGACATGGATTGATGCATGACTTAGTTAGGTTCTTTTGAATATTTTACACAAATAATGTAATATAAAAATAATCTTTAGTTTAAAAATTGTGTAAAAATAATATATTTTGAAAATATGATAATCTGCAAATATAATAATATATGTATGATACCACATTTATATGATGTGACAGATAAGTATATATGCTCCACACTAATTAGAAGAAAAAGAGAGAGAGAGAGAGGAGAGATGGAGAGACAGAAAGGGGAGAGAGGAGAATAATAAAAACACATGTCTTTGCAGCACATGTGTTGTGTAATATATACGTTCTTTTCTTCTGTATATCACATATATCGTATCTCTTTATCGATCACCTATCATATTATTTTTTATTATAATCTTAAAAACTATTCATATCATAGAGTAAATAGATTATTTTTTGAAATTTTTATAGCTAGTGGTTAGTTTTATAATTTATTTCTTTAATGGGTTGTTGTACAAAAAGTTCCAGTGCTTTCCACGTACAGACATGTTCGAAGAGTTGGACCTTGTACATGAAATTGTCATTTTGCTTCAAATCGTACTTATTCTTTGGAGTTTAGTACAACTTTTTATTAGGTAACATTTTGTTCTACAACAGATGCAATGATAGATACGCTAGTGGATCTCTTTGGAAGGACGTGTCTAATAGAAATTATCTTAAGTAGGATAAGGAGTTTTTTTTACTGTTAACCTAGAATTAAA
Organism: Pharus latifolius; assembly: GCA_019359835.1. Lineage (NCBI taxonomy): Eukaryota > Viridiplantae > Streptophyta > Magnoliopsida > Poales > Poaceae > Pharus > Pharus latifolius. The sequence goes on from CM033323.1 coordinate 18,318,291, forward strand.
AAATAATTTCGAAATTTACCCACGTTTCAAAAATTTGCAAAAATGGTCTGCCACGTCAGCTTGTCGAGCTCTGGGAGCTCGACAAGCTGCTAGTCGCACGGGCAGCCTCTTGTCGTGCTCCAGGAACACGACTAGAGCTTGTCGTGCTCCCAGAGCTCGACAAGTCCTTGTCGTGTTCCTGGAGCACGACAAGCTCCCAGTTCAGCCATCTGCAGAATATTAAAATGTCCAGTGCTTATATAACAGATAAATGCCTTAGACCAACCGGCTCGCGCGCTCGCTCCTGAGTCCTCTGGCCCGGGTTCGAATCCCAGTTTCGGCAAATAAATGTTTTAACTTGTCGTGCTCGGGACCCGCGACAAGCTGTTGTCGTGGTTGGGGAGCGCGACAAGTGGCTGTCCCGTGCGACTAGCAGCTTGTCGAGCTCCCAGAGCTCGACAAGCTGACGTGGCAGGTCATTTTTGCAAATTCTCGTAACTGTGGGTTAATTTCGAAATTATTTTTTAACTCTGAGTTAACAGTAAAAAAAACTCTAGGATAAGGCCTAGTTATCAAACTCGGTCGGCGGCCGGTTAAACTGGAAAAAAATCGGACCGATGCCGGCCTTGTTTGGTTTAGTAATTGGATCAGATTGGATAAAAACCGGGAAAAAATTCATATACATTCAACAATTCTCCAACACACGTCCTCCTACTTGTAGCACTGCATGCAACCAACCAGATGTGTTAACTTTGTAAGAGTCTCTCCAACGGCGGTATGATGATCGGCGTGCATCGACAGGTATGAGTGTGTGGTCGATCGTTGCTCGGTGTGATAGGATGCACGTATGCTCCAGGCGCAACCAAGTGGTGGGCGAGCGCACGGCGAGGAGAGCGTCGCCGTTGAAGACGAAGCAAACGCTTCGTCACGTAGTTTGTGGACCCCACACAAAAGTAAACCAGATAAACATATCTACCAAAACTTAAATCTAACATGTGGGTTCAACCAATAAAAAGACCCACCTGTCAGTTTATGGGTTGTAGGTGCATGTGTAAACGATTTATTCTCGCGTGGGCCCCATGACAACGAGCAACGTGCATATGTCAATGCGAACATACACCGTGCAAAATTATACCTGTGCAACTGACAGTTAGGTCTCACAGCTCATGTCCCCGCATGTCAGAAATTACGTCAGCACAAGACACGTCGCACAACGAGGAAAGTGGGGCCCACTTAGCTCTAAAACGCGTGAATTGCGCTGCTTCGTTGCTGTCATCCACGCACACACGTTCAACTCACAGTGGCTGACATGTGGGTCTCCTACTTGTCGGCCCCACCTATCAGTGATATATAAGAAAAATGACCGTCGGTTAAATTAAAAAAAAAGAAAATTACCATTCTCTCACCTATTCTACACTCAAGAACAATGACAAGTAGGTCTGAAACTGTGTTGGCTTACCTGTAAATGACTAAAATAAAAACTAACCATTGGATTGATTTAAAAAATGTAATAAAGTTTCTCTCCTCTATTTTGTACACAGAGGATGACAGGTAGGGTCCATGTGGTGTTTGCTCCAAAAATTTCTAAAAATTATAGAAATTTTTCCAACACCCTCCTCTATAAATATGATGTTATTTTATCATTTTCACACAACAATCTTCATCCATCTAGTTCTGAAGCCATTCTAAAATTCTTGCAAATTTTTTTAAAACCCTATATGGTACCTAATCTACCTGGCGATTTCATAAATTGGTTGGGTTCTTCCAATCTCTTGTTGAAAACATCAAAAGTCCTAACAACCAACAACAGTCCAATTTTACACAACTGTCATATCCCCCAAACTAACATCCATATCCACCAAATTATTCTCTCCATTCACCCCACCATCAACCCACGCCAAGATCATGCGAGCATGCATCATCTTACACGACATGATCATAGAAAATGAGCGCAACTACGATGCTGACAACTATGATTACAATGATCATTCAGGCACATCCGCCGCAGTACCACATGTGATCCATAGTGGGCCTATGTCTTTATTCGCTAATTTACTTGTAAGAAAATGTTGTCATCCGTGCTCAGCCTACACATGCAACTCAAAAAGGATTTGATCGAGCACATTTGGCAATGTTTCGAAGGAGAACACATCGACACATAGTATCTTATTGTATTTTGTAGTAGAGCAAAATTATGTTGTTGTTATATTTCAATATGCAAATGTAGTAGACTTTTTTGCAAATTTAATTTTAGTTTATTTCGCAACGATGTCATGTACCACTATTTGAATTTTAAGATATATTATTTTTACATTAAGTGTAATTTTTAAATTAAATTTCATTATTTATTATTTTGTGCCTGAATTGTCAAATTTAATTCCCTAAGTAATATTAACATATTATTAATACTAAAGTTCATGAATTAATACAAATTCGTTAAATATATAATTGTCAAATCACATAGAGCCAAGAGTAAATTCATTAGAGTACTTCGCTTTAAAGAGTGTGGGGTCCGTGTTAAGAACCAAGTAAGAGCTAAGTTATTGGAGGTTTTGACTCTTGTTTGATTTTTTGAGATTGTTCTCGCACATGTAGTAGAGAATATTCTCCTTAAGAATCAAATCTGTTGGAGACAGTCTAATAGATACGCATATGAAGTGAAATGCTAAGTGCACAGGCGATCCAATTCTGATAATTGTACATCTAACTAAAATACTACTTATAATAGTTTATATCTAATGAAAATATAAGTGTGCAACTTCTTTAAAATCAATTCTGGAATAAAAATTGGCCACAAATTATTTAATTATTAAATTTAAAGAACCACCAGTCCGACCAATGAAGCACCAATTGAACCAGTTACTTGGCCGGTTCGACCAACAGTCCAATTTTGATAACTATGTCGATAATAAGGTCTATTTTATTTGTGTCTATAAACTATATTGCCATATTTATTTAAAATAAGTTACCCATGGTTAGATTATTGTTTTTTAGTTTATATATATACAAACACTATTCTACACCCACCCCTAGAATAACTATTCTATACCCATTCTAAGAACCGTCTGATCTAACTTACTAGAATAAAGTACAATTGTTGGATAGAGGTAGCGGTTATCCTCTGTTTAACGGAATTTAACGTCGTTTTAATTAATAACGGCAGTTTTTTTTTGAAATATTTTATTGTTACTGATGGTTATCCATGCCAACCGTCTCTTCATCTTCTCCACTACGCTCCCACGTCTTGTCCAGCACTGCCGCTCATGATCGCTTCTAATCCACCATTCATCGCACCCGTGTTCTTGCCGACGCTGCATCTTCTCGCCGGCGCTCTGGCACTGCCGACCCGCATGCCTGCACGATCACATTTTGATCACAATTAATTGTATTCGCCAACATTATATTTTCAAGTTGCCGCTCCGTCGTATTTCCTACAATTGGTTGCCAGATCCTGATTACTATTTTGAAATCGGTAAAACATTTGACATGAACTTTACAATTTTGATAGGGGCTTTTTAATTTTCGAGCCTTCTTCACTTCTCTTTCTTTACGCCCTAATGTCTTCTCACGATTTCAGGTGTAGATATATTCAACCACGAATAGTTTACTGGTCGATGTTACTGTGTTAGATGTTGTAATTACTACCATATATATGGCAATTTACTGGCCGTGGTATGTACAGTCCGTTAATAGATACATGTAAATTGACAAATTCAGGGTGTAATCTATAGTATCAGTATAGTAATGATGATCTGTTTTTTAATATGTTGGTACAATGAACATTTATTTACTATGTGCATCATAATGACAGTGTTATGAATTATAATTTGACCACGACTACAACCACATACGAGTTAAGTATAAACAATATTCCGACAGTATGTATTCAAAATATTATCTGGTCTTTAGATTTACTGATCGGTCAGTAAATTGTTATTGCTATGACAGTAAATTTCCATTGTTAGTATAGTAAATTTCCAACGAGAACATAAACTTATATATCATTGGTACAGTGAATATTGTTTAGTATGTCTAATAAAATGATAATGCTACGAATTACAATTTGACCACGACGACGACCATGTCTGGTCTAAATATAAAAAACTTTTACCAATTTTTATAGTACTAGAAGCAATAGTAAATTGTCGTGGTTGATAAAATACTAAAAACAATACTTTAGTAAAAAGTGTCATCCTTCTAGTAAATTGACATTTAAATGATAAATTGATATTACTTTGAAAGTAATTAACAAGACATGATGTCATTACAAATGTTTTCAAGAAATACGGTTCCCAGTGCACGATCTTGAATTATGACTATATCATCCATATTTATCGTACATTCTTTGTTTTTTATTTGATGTTACAAATTCTATTGGGGTCTTGTATCTTTATTGTCTTTTCCTTCCTTTGTTTGAAGATAACGGTGGCCTTTTGTAAGTAATATCATTGTCGCATTCATCATATGCAGCATCATCTTCTTCGTCTTGGAAAAGTCAGTCCCACAACTGGTATAATATCTTCAGGAATATCTGGTAGCTGCAATAAGGTAGCAAAATTACTTTAATATGAGCAGTGCTAATCAAAGACAGTAAATTTACAGCATACGACCAGTAAATTTTTCATTCATGTGTATAAACAGAGAGATCGTAAACAATTCGACCAGTAAATCTATTGAATACGACCAGTAAAACGTTAGAACAAATACAGTAAATTGATCAATAGTACTAGTAAACCGAGGTATCGTATCAATCAATCAAATTATTGTATATTTCGACTTTCAAATTGACCAGTGAAGTTCCGTTAGCATACGACCAGTAAATTTATAGAATAAATACAATAAATTTATCATTAACATGTATAAAAAGAGAGATCGTCACTACCACAAAAACAGACATCCAGGACGGCATATCACAGACGGTTATGAACTTTTCAATGGAACACCGTCTGCGAAGACCTGTCGGAAGAATATGTTAAGTTATCACAGTCGGTTCTAATGTCAAAACCAACTGTGATAGTCAACCAGAGGGTTCTGAACACAAAACCGTCTGTAATAGTCTACTTATCACAGACGGTTTTTGTAGTGGTATTGCGAATACCCCGGCAGGTTTTGAGAGTGATCCTAGCGAAGATTACGCGGCGCGGGTTGACCAGATAACCGGTCCTCCCCCGCCGGACAAGCACAAAGAATGACACACGGGTTTATACAGGTTCGGGTCCCGGTGGGGGCCCTAGTCCTGTCGACGCGCTCCCGACCAGAGTCGGCTGGGGAGGCTCTCTCCGGGGGAGAGGCTTCCGGAGCACGCCTGTGAGTTTAGCTATTCCAATAAATGAATCGATCCCTTACAACAGAGGGGTACAAGGGCTATTTATAGCCCCCAAAAAGCAGCAAAAAACCTAAACTACCCCGGAAGCCACCATCGGATTGAAGGGCAGGACCGTCCTTCTCCCGGTCAAACGCCTTGGATGCTTCACAGGTGGTCGCTAGTTCCCGAGGTGCTCCTCGCGTGACCTGCACGTGATAAACAGTTCAATACTTTACCTTTAAGAGGGTGATGAGGCCCGGGACGGCGCCGGAGGCCACGTCCCGGGAGCCAAAAGGCGGCGTCCCGGGAGGGCACCGGAGGCCACGTCCCGGGAGCCAAAAGGCGGCGCCCGGGGAGGCCCCGGAGGCCACGTCCCCGGGCAAATGGCGGCGCCCGGGAGGGCACCGGAGGCCACGTCCCGGGAGCCAAAAGGCGGCGCCCGGGGAGGCCCCGGAGGCCACGTCCCCGGGCGAGTGGCGGCGCCCGGGAGGGCACCGGAGGCCACGTCCCGGGAGCCAAAAGGCGGCGCCCGGGGAGGCCCCGGAGGCCACGTCCCCGGGCAAATGGCGGCGCCCGGGAGGGCACCGGAGCCCACGTCCCGGGAGCCAAAAGGCGGCGCCCGGGGAGGCCCCGGAGGCCACGTCCCCGTGTAATCGTGACGCATCTTACCTGGACTTAGTCTCGCGGAGATTTCCACCGACAGCAGCCCCCCATGCCCGCCGGGGACGATGCTCGAGTCCCCGGTGGGTATGGTTCAGGTCACCGGGAAGATCTCCGGGCCAAGCTACCGGAACCGCGACGCTTCAGTTTCCGTGCCCCACACTTAAAGTCGCGCCGTTTCGCCATAAATGCGCGCGCGGTTCGAACCGGCGCCTCGATTCTTGCGCCCGTCCCTTCGTTTCCCGCGCATGGTTTGAACTTCTACGGTCCAGATTGATCCGCGGGTGCCACGTGGCGTGCATCTAGACCACGGCCCGCCCCTATAAATAGGGCCTTGGGGGGCCCGGAAGCTCATTCCAAATTCTCAGCCCCAATGATCTTTGCTCTCCTGGTAGCTTATTCCGGTAGCTTTCTCCTCTAGCTTTTTCCGGTAGCAGGCGTCCAGGAGTTTCTAGTAGTAGCCTCCTGCAAAGTTAGCCACCAAAAAGAAAACTAACCTCATGGCACCGAAGGGTCGAGCGAAGACCACAGAGGTGCCCCCGGAGGAAATCCCCTCGGATTTCCTCTGGGCGTCCGAGTTCACGGCCGAGGACGCCGAGTCCTTGGCCGAGAGGGGCATTGTTGCGGCCGAGGACATCTGAGTCCCGGTGAAGAAGGACGGAGCCCCCCGCCCCAGGCCTGGGGAGATCGTCGCCTTTGAGGCCTTCATCGAGGCGGGGCTCCGGCTCCCGGTGCATCCCATGCTCCGGGAGTTTCTCAAGGAGTATGGGGTGGCTCTCAACCACCTCACCCCAAACGCGCTGGTCCGGATGGGCCTCTTCATTTGGCTCTTCGAGACAGCGACCGGGCGGGAGCCCGACCTTCGCGCCTTCCGGTACTTCTACGAACCGGCGGCGCGGACCTCCCACCTGGTGAAGGGGGGCCCCAAGTCCCCCTTCGGTTCGGTCATGGTCCAGATGTTGCCGGCCCGGGTAATCGACTACCCGGCGGCGGCCTCCCAGGACCACTGGGGGGATTGGGTCCGGAGGTGGTTCTACCTCCGGGTCCGCGACGACGTGGTGGTGTACGCCCCGGAGGCCCCCACCTACAGCCGGTCGTCCGCACCGAAGCCGCCGGTGTGGACGGACGAGGAGTACGAGCTCCTCGGCAAGGTGATCCTCTCCAAGAAGACCCGCTCGATGCGGGACGCGGCTGAGGAGATGGCCCTCCTCCGGATCTCCCCCTTCACCGGCGGGAAGAGGGGGATCGGAATGGGCCCCGAGCAGCGGCCCCCGGTGAAGTCGATGACGCGACGTAAGCTCCGGGAACCCGCTGCACTACTTCTTACAAAATTTTAATGAAATTGACTAACTCTTTACCTCTTGCAGTCCGGCCGTACCCGGCGGCGCGGGAGAAGGCGGAGAACCTCTTGGGGAGGTACTTCGCGGATGAACACGAGCGCGTCGTGCGCGCCGTGGGCGAGGGCCCCCCCAAGAACATGGTAGCGGCGGCCTTCGGGTTAAAGCTGCCGGAAAGGAAGCCTCTCCCCACCCCCGGGTCGCATAAACGGGGGAAGGAGGCGGCCGGGGGCTCGGAGCCCAAGAAGGCCCGGGTTCAAAAGACCCCTGGCCCATCAACGACGCCGGCGACGACACCGGCGCAGCCCCGGGACGAGTCCTCCGGGGGCGAGCGTGCCCGGGTGCCGTCCCGGAAGGAGGCAACGCCTCCTCCCCCGAAGGGCCCCGTCGAGGCGACCGCGGGCGGGGCGGCGTCCGACTCGGCGAACTACGCCCCGTCGCCGCTCGCGGTGGAGCTCCTCTCGCCCCTTCCGGCCTCTTTGGAGCCGGAGAGGCTGGAGGTGAGATTCGCGGGGGCCTCGCCCCCGTGGGTCTGGCCGGTGGACGAGGGGGGGAGCCCCTCGGTGTACGAGGTTCCTCCGGAGGAGGGGGCCCCGAAGACCTTCCGGCCCGGGGCAGGGAAAGGCTTGATGGTTCCCCCCCGGGCGGAGGCTCCCGCCGAGAGCTCCTCGGCCACGTCTTCGGGGGGCACAACCTCATCGACGAAGACGCCGGCCGCGTTACCGGCCCTTGAGGTCCGGGGACCCCCCGCCGGCCGCACCGGCGGTTCCGGGCGGGAGACCCCCTTACTCCCAGCGGGGGAGGTCGCCCGCTTCTCGGAGGGCCTGCACACCCGGAAGGTGCAGGCCTTCATCGCGGGAGGGACGCTCCATGAGCGTTTCGAGGGGCTTCAGTCCCTCGGGGCCCAGGTAACCCATCGATAACGCCTTCGCTTATCCCCTGCACTTTGAAATTTTTCTAACTCTTATGTATTTTGTAGGTGGCAGCTGTTACCTGGGGCCTTGAGCAGCGGGTCGCTCGGCTGCTCAAGGAGACGGAGGGCCGGGCCTCAGCCTCCGTAGGGCAGCGCGAGGAGGCCCTCCGCGAACGCGACGAGGCGCTCGCGGAATTGAGCCGGGTCCGGGCCCAGGTTGACATTTCCGAGGCCATCAACGCCCGCCTCCGGGAGGAGGCCAAGGCGAGGGAGGAGACGCTTCGTGAGCTCGAGAGCTCAAGCGTCCGGGCGGTGGCTGACGCGGGCCGCTCCGTCCGGACGGCCCTCGAGGGCCTTGGCGTAAGCCTCGGCTCCGGGAGTAGGGAGGTGCCGCCGGCGACTCTCGCGGAGGCTGTGCGTTTCCTTAACGCACAGGTCTCCGCCATCCCGGAGGCTGCCGATGTTCGGGCGAGGGGTCGGGCGATCCCCGTCGTCGCGGCCGCTGCGGGGCTCGTCGAGTTCCGAGGGGTCGGCGCCCGGGCGATCGGGGGCCGCATCCCCCGAAGCTTCCCGGACTCCTTCGAGCCTTCGCGCCAGGAGGTCGAGCAGCTCGCCGGAGGGTTCTACGACCGGATCATCCGGGCGTGGTTCCCGGCTCCGGCGCCTCCGGCAGGAGACGCCCCAGCCCCGGCCACGGAGGAAGCCCCCCGGGGGGAGGATGCCAATGAACATGTATGAGCCTCCCCCCGGGTCTTAGCTAGGGCCCTTTTTTGTTTTAGGATTTTTTGATTCCGGTAGCTTCTTAGAAGAAGCCCCGGGCACTTGTAGAAAAATTTTTAATGCAATGAAGTTAGAATTTTTCTAAGTCTTTGAATTGAAATTACTGTTACCAGGGTTCCCGGGAGGTTGCTCCCGAGCGAAGGTCCGGGAGGGGCTCCCCGGGGGACGCCCAAGCGGCTTTGATTTTGCTAAGCTTTCTCTCCGGGAATCGCGGCGAGGATAGTGTCCGGGAGCCGATCCGGTTGAGGTGGCGTGCGGAGTGGCACTTGGACAATTTTGATAATCACCGTGCCGAGTTGTCCCCTCCGCGACCGGGACTCCGGATGATCCCTCCCCTCCAGATACTTCCACCGGCGGGATACGAGTTCTGGCCTGAAGATGTGCTTCGGGACGCTCGGCGCCGCGTGCGGGCGCTGTACCGGGACTTGACCCGGGAGCTAGCGGAGAGCCTCCGGGAGTATTAGGCGTAGGAGCCTTAGAGTTTAGAGAATCCCCCGGGTTAGAACCCGGGTTTGCTGATCAATAAAGCGCTGTGTTGTGTTGTTGCTTCCTTTTACTGCGCCTCTTTTATTTTTTCTTCTTGGATGGTCTGGACGACTCATCTTAACAAGGATGAGCTAAGTTTCCTCGTGGGTGGTGCGGTCGACACCCGGGGGTTCCTTATCCCCCCCCCGCCCACAGCGGGCCGGAGGATAACTCCGCGCGCTGTGGGGGTAACAAGGCCCCCGGGATAGAGTTACCTGTAGCATAGGGAATTTTCTAAGTTAGAAAATCTTAAATTGTTTTCAAGGAGAAGACCTTCCGGAAGATAATCATCCGGTCGCCGTGAGAACGGGGAGCCGGGAATAAGGCCTTAAGCGGAAGGAATGTCCAAGAGAACCCGATGGGATTTCCAGAGGCGAGCTTCCTGGGAGATACTCGTCCGGTCGCCGTAAGAATGGGGAGCCGGGAATAGGGTCTTCGGGGAAGGAAATGCCCGAGAAATCCAACTTCTCCGAGAGACAATCATCCGGTCGCCGTGAGAACGGGGAGCCGGGAATAGGGTCTCCGGGACGCATTCATCCGGTCGCCGTGAGAACGGGGAGCCAGGAATAAGGTCGACTCCTGGAGGAGGAAGATAGATCCAATCAAGCCGCAAGGGGCTGATCTTCCGGTCGCCGTGAAAACGGGGAGCCGGGAATAACGTCGACTCCCGGAGGAGGAAATGCCCGAAGACGGGACTTGAGTGTTTGGGCAGGGGACTAGTCTCCCAAAGTGACTCGTTACCACGGCCACTGTGACCGGGTTGCCGCTTACACCCTCAGTCCACGAGGGCTGATCGTAAGCCGCCCTACGGGAGTGCAGGCTCCGTTGTAGGGACTTGTTGGGGCTGGCCCACTTCCTCGCGGGGAGGGCGTCCTCACAAGGAGGGCATCCTCGCGGGGAGGGCTTCCTCGCGGGGAGGGCATCGCCGCTAGGGGCGGTAATGAGAAAGACCTGCAATGAGACAGTTTGCAAAGCAAGACCTATGTATTGCTAATGAAATGAAGTACAGGGCCTCCCCCTGCGAAGCCGCGAAAGGGGAGGAAAATACAGCGTCCCTCCTCCCCCTCCGGCGTGAACGCCCCGGGGGAGGGGACATGCCCGTAAGGCTAAACATAAAACTTGCGAAGTAAACGCAAGTTCCACGTGTGTTTCAGCTCCTGCTCTTGGAGGTTGGAGAGCTTGTAGGCCCCCGAGCCCAGGACCGCGGAGATCCTGTAGGGGCCCTCCCACTTGGGGGAGAGCTTACCCTGGGCCTGGGGGTCCGTCACGCGCTTGAGGACAAGGTCCCCAAGGCGGAAAGCTCTCTCGCGCACGCGCTGATTGTATGCGTGAGCTATTTCTTGCTCGTAGATGGCGTGGCGGAGGAGCGCTCGGTCGCGTTCCTCCTCCACGAGGTCGATCTCCAGGCGCTGATTGGCCTCGTTGGCCTGATATGCCGAGGGGGTGGCTCCCTCTAGGAGCTCCACCCGCAGCGACCGGAAGCCAATCTCCGGGGGGAGGACTGCCTCCGCCCCGTAGACCAGGGAGAAGGGAGTACGCCCCGTCGCCCGGGACGGGGTCGTGCGCATGGAGCAAAGGATGCTAGGGAGCTCCTCTGCCCATGCACCCCGCTTAGAAGCGGTTTGCTCGAGTCTCCGGCGCAATCCCTGTAGGATCACGCCGTTGACCCTCTCGACAGCCCCATTGCTCCGGGAATGGGCTACAGAGGCGAAGTGGATGACGAGCCCCAGGCCTTCACAGAATTCCCGAAAATAAGCCGAGTCGAATTGGGTCCCATTGTCCACGGTGATTTCCCGAGGGACACCAAAACGACATACGACGTTTTTCCAGAAAAACCGCTGAACGGCCCGGGACGTGATGCTGGCCAAAGGCTCCGCCTCAACCCACTTTGTAAAATAGTCAACTGCGACTACCGCATACTTGTATCCTCCGGGCGCTGGGGGGAAGGGCCCTAAGAGGTCCATCCCCCAGCGCACAAAGGGCCAAGTGATGGGGATTGTCTGCAGCGCTATAGGGGGGAGGTTCGAGCCGTTGGCCATCTTCTGGCATGCCTCGCCCGCGGAGACGAGGTCTCGCGCGTCGCGCATGACCGTGGGCCAGTAGAAACCCTGCCGGAGGGCCTTGGCTGCGATGGCACGCGGGGCTAGGTAAGAACCACAGCTCCCCGCGTGGATGTCTTCGAGAAGTTGAAGCCCCTCCGACCGGGGGAGGCAGCGCAGGAGGGCGGAAGCCCCCCGCTTGTAGAGCCTCCCCTCCAGGAGGAGATATGCCCTGGCTTTAGTCCGGAGACGTTCAGCCTCGGTCTCACTAGGAGAGTCCCCCTCCCCCCTGATGAAGGAGATGAGGGGGTCCATCCAGGACGGAGTCAGGGCGATCTCGGCGACCTCCGGGACATGAGGCTCGTCGCCCGTGTCCGGGGAGGCCACTGAGGGCTTCGTGATGATCTCCAGGAAAGCCCCCTTGGGGAGCGATTCCCGGGCGCTGGCCGCCCGGGCCAAGGCGTCGGCCCGGTCATTGTCCCTACGTGGGATATGCCGGGCCTCGAGGCCGTCGAAATGCCTCTCCATCTTTCGCACTTCCTGCAAATAAAGACTTAAGTTTGCGTCATGGCACAGATAAGACTTGTCCATTTGGCAAACTACGAGCTGAGAATCTCCCGATCCGGCCGGTGGCTTCTTTGTTCCGCAGTACCTCCCCAAGGGGGAGGGACGATGGGACGGTGATGGGGTGCCCCAGGAAGTAATGCCGAAACTTCTGGGACGCCATGAGGAGGGCGTAGCAGATTTTCTCCATTTCCGTGTACCAAGTTTTGGCCCCTTGGAGGGCCTCACTCCGTAGTACACCGAACGCTGCTGCCCCCCTTGCTCCTTCACCAAGACTGCGCTGACGGCGACGGGGGTCGCGGCGAGGTAGAGGAGCAGGGGCTCTTCCGGGGACGGACTCACGAGCATTGGGGGGCTCGTGAGGTACTTCTTGAGGTCGTCGAACGCCTCCTGGGCCTCGGGGGTCCAGCGGAACCCCTCGAGCCCTCGGAGGATCTTGAAGAACTGGAGGCCCCGCTCCCCCGACCGGGAGACAAAGCGGCTGAGTGCGGCTAGGCGGCCGGAGAGCCGTTGGACATCCTTGACGGAGCGCGGTGGGGGCATGTCTAGGAATGCCCGGATCTTCTCGGGGTTTGCCTCAATGCCCCGCTGGGACACGAGGAAACCTAGGAGTTTCCCCCCGCGCACCCCGAAGGCGCATTTCTCCGGGTTCAGCTTGAGCCCGAATGCGCGGAGGTTCCGGAAGGTTTCAGCCAGGTCGTCGATGTGGGAGGCTGCGCGGGGACTCTTGACAACCGCGTCGTCTACGTAGACTTCAACGTTGCGGCCGACTTGCTCTTTGAAAACCAGTGTCATCAGGCGCTGGAAGGTCGCCCCCGCGTTCTTGAGCCCGAAGGGCATATGGACGTAACAGAAGGTTCCGAAGGGAGTAATAAAACTCGTCTTTTCCTCGTCCCCTTCCGCCATCCGGACTTGATGGTAGCCCGAGTAGGCGTCTAGGAAGCTCATGAGCTCGCACCCCGCAGTGGAGTCGACGAGCTGATCAATCCGCGGGAGCGGGAAGTTGTCTTTGGGGCAGGCGCGATTAAGGTCGGTGAAGTCTACGCACATCCGCCACCTGCCGGTTGATTTCTTGACGAGGACGGGGTTCGCGAGCCACTCGGGGTGCAAGACCTCCCGAATGAACCCCGCCTCTCGGAGCCGGGTGATCTCCGCCTTGATTGCCTCTTGGCGCTCGAGGGAGAGTTTCCGCAGCTTCTGTTTGACCGGGGGGTGATCGGGGGCTACTGCAAGCTTGTGCTCAATGACCCCCCGGGCAACGCCCCGCATGTCTGACGGTTTCCACGCAAAAACATCAGAGTTCTCGCGCAGAAAAGCCGCAAGTTGCGCTGCGTGCTCCTCGGGGAGCTCCGCCCCGATCCAGACGGCTTTGTCTTCATTGCCCGGGGACAGCAGGACCTTCCGGAGGCCCCCTTCCGGACGCGGCTTGAGGAGGGGCCTCCCGGGCGGTGGCGCAGCAGCATCTAGTTCCGAGGGAGGAGCCTCCCCCCCGGGCGTCTTTATGAGGTTGACGCTTCCGATCGTGGCCGCAGCGCGCTCGTATAGAGCATGGGCCATGTCTTGGTCTCCCCGGACATTGATCACACCGTGCGGCCCGGGGATCTACATGCAGAGATAATTTTGATGGGTGGCAGCCCCCAGCCGGTTAATTGTCGTCCTCCCCATAATCGCGTTGTAGGAGGAGGGGAGGTCTACCACGTCGAAGCGGACCAACTCAGTCCGGTAGTTCTCCGGGGTGCCGAAGGTCATTGGAAGATCTACCTTGCCCACGGGGTGGATCGTCTTCCCCGGGACAAAGCCTTGTAGGGGCCCGGCAGCGGGCTGCAGGAGCTTCTCATCCACCTGCATTTCTTTGAAGGCCTTCAGGAATAAGACATCGGCGGAGCTCCCGCCGTCCACCAGGATTCGGGCCAGATGGCAGTTGTAGATGGTCGCGGAGACAATGAGCGCGTCGTCGTGGGGGAAGCGAACCCCCCGCGCGTCTTCTGCCGTGAAGGTGAGGGGGACGTCCGACCACTTTGGTGGCGGGGACGTGCGAAGCACCCCCACAACCTTGACTTCGCGCGCGTACTCCTTACGCTGGCGCTTAGAGTCCCGCCCGGAGGCAGATCCTCCCACGATGATGTTGATGCGCCGCTGCGAAGTTTGAAAGGGGAGAGCTTCTGAAGGCTCCCCTTCCTGCGCTTGCTGACCCCCCGTGGGAGCGGGAAGGGCCGGAACAGCTGGCCGAGGGAGCAGGGAGGCCGGAGTCCCCCCCCCTGCTCACCCTGGTCGAGGAAGTCCGCAAAGTGCTGCAGCAGCTGGCTACAATCTCGGGTAGCGTGGGTATTGGACCTGTGGAGGCTGCACCACGGTCCTTCCCGCCTTCTCCCCGCGGGGCCTTCCCGGCCGCGCGAAGACTGTCCTCCCCCATGGCCCTTCGGTTTGGGGAAGGGGCGGTTGGTCCTCGGGGAGTCGCGCGAGCCGCCTCCGCCCTCGAGGACAAAGGTGTCCCGAGGCCGTGGCTCGCTACGCCCCCCTTGCCTGGAGCGTTTGGGGGGATCCCTGGCCCCCCGGTCGGCGGGGGTGGGAGCCCCCTGGGTCTTCTTCCAGATATCGTCTTCCTCCGCCCGAGCATACTTTTCGAGCACGTTGAAGAGCTCGTCGGTGGAAGAGGGGCAGCTCCGGGAGAGCCTTCGGTGGAGCTCCCCCGGGAGGATGCCGCTTTTGCAGGCTTCGATGACCGTAGAGTCAGGGACGTGGGCCACTTTGCTCTTTACCTAGGCAAAGCGCTTGAAGAAGCTTTTGATGGTCTCCCCAGTCCTCTGCCGGACAGTATACAGCAGCGAGGAGTCCAAGGGACGCACGTAGTTCCCCTGGAAGTTGGCACAGAACTCCCGCTTGAGCTGCGAGAAAGACTTGATGGAGCCGGCCTTCAGGTTGTAGAACCAGGAGCGGGCGATGCCGGAGAGGTAAAGGGGGAAGACGTTGCACTGTACTGACTCGTCCCCCCCGGCCGCGGAGATAGCAGTGGAGTAGACCTGCACAAACTCGTAAGGGTCTGCCTCGCCGTTATAATGTTCGATGTGTGGCGGGCGGTAGGGCCGCGGCCACCGGATGCTGCGAAGTCTTCGGCACAGGGGCTGGTTGGCCCCTTGCACTTCCTGGGGAGAGCCACGGTCGCTATCTTCTTTCACGGGACCTTCATTGTCTGAGTCTGGAAGCGGTCCGAGAGGTCCGCCAGAATGGCGGTGGCGACGCTTTTCCTCCGGACCGGGACTGAGTTCCCGGACGTCTGGGCTCTCCGCCGGAGAGGTTGGCTCTTCAGCGGGTCTCTTCCCCCGGCCCGTGCGAGAGCGAGGCTCCCCGCACCCGCGGCCGGGGGGAAGTTCTTCCCCGCGCTCTGGTGAACGCATTCGCTCGACCTCCCCCGGGGTGAAACGGACCTGTCCCGCCGAGGGAGGGAGCTCGTGCGCTGTGGCTTCCGGAGCCGGTTGGGGCGAGCCCCCTGCGACGACCCCCGGGACCGGAAAGGGGGAAGCCCCTGTATCGTTCGGAACCGGGGAGGGGGCGCCCGCGGCGATGCCTGGAATCGAAGTGGAGGGGGCCCCAGTGGCCACGACCGGAACCGGGAAGGGGGCAGGCCCTGTAACACCCAGAACCGGCGAGGGGGGAGCCCCGGTGGCGGCGTCCGGAACCGGGGAGCCCATGCGAGGGGAAGTCCGCTGCGGTACGGGGGCTGCTCTGTCGACCGCCCCCGGTGCGGTAAACGCAACGCGGGGGGCGGGACTGGCTCCCGGCGCAGGGTAAACCCCCGGCAAGAAGTGGGCTCCCGGCCCCGGGATCAGGCCGGGGATGAGGTACCCCCCTGGTGCCACGAAGGGCCCTGGCATGAAATAACCTCCCGGCACCGGGACGGGCCCGGGTGCCGGGAAGGGTCCGGGCGTGTATCCCGCAGGGGGAGGGAACCCCCCGGCAGGATCATACGGGGCGGACAACCCCCCCGAAGCCGGAGGGGCCGCCGGGTAACCCATAAACGGGGGCATGTTCCCCGGATATGGGTGCGACGCAAACGTGGGGGCCGGAGGCCGCGCCAACACGCTAAGGAGCTCGTCCATAGAGCGCTGGGCGCGGAGCTGGCCTTCCACGAGAACTTCGAGCAGGGCGTCCCGGGGAGCCGGGGGAGCCATCGGGGGGACGCTTGTCCCGGCCGAGGTCCCCGTGGTCACCGGGAACGACCTGGAGGTGGAAGCACCTAAGTTAAGAGGAAAGGAGGGAGGCGGTACCTGGGCCAGGTCGCCTCCGGAAGGGACCGCCGGGACAGCAGTGTCCCGGGCGACGGCGCCGGGTCTCGGAGACCCGGGTCACCGGGAAGGGTGCGAGCCCTTGTTCTTGGGGGAGCCATGGCGTCTTGTCACGAGTCCCCCCGGACGGCGCCAACTGTCGTGGTATTGCGAATACCCCGGCAGGTTTTGAGAGTGATCCTAGCGAAGATTACGCGGCGCGGGTTGACCGGATGACCGGTCCTCCCTCGCCGGACAAGCACAAAGAATTACACACGGGTTTATACAGGTTCGGGTCCCGGTGGGGGCCCTAGTCCTGTCGACGCGCTCCCGACCAGAGTCGGCTGGGGAGGCTCTCTCCGGGGGAGAGGCTTCCGGAGCACGCCTGTGAGTTTAGCTATTCCAATAAATGAATCGATCCCTTACAACAGAGGGGTACAAGGGCTATTTATAGCCCCCAAAAAGCAGCAAAAAACCTAAACTACCCCGGAAGCCACCGTCGGATTGAAGGGCAGGACCGTCCTTCTGCCGGTCAAACGCCTTGGATGCTTGACAGGTGGTCGCTAGTTCCCGAGGTGCTTCTCGCGTGACCTGCACGTGATAAACAGTTCAATACTTTACCTTTAGGAGGGTGATGAGGCCCGGGACGGCGCCGGAGGCCACGTCCCGGGAGCCAAAAGGCGGCGTCCCGGGAGGGCACCGGAGGCCACGTCCCGGGAGCCAAAAAGCGGCGCCCGGGGAGGCCCCGGAGGCCACGTCCCCGGGCCACTGGCGGCGCCCGGGAGGGCACCGGAGGCCACGTCCCGGGAGCCAAAAGGCGGCGCCCGGGGAGGCCCCGGAGGCCACGTCCCCGGGCCTATGGCGGCGCCCGGGAGGGCACCGGAGGCCACGTCCCGGGAGCCAAAAGGCGGCGCCCGGGGAGGCCCCGGAGGCCACGTCCCCGGGCAAATGGCGGCGCCTGGGAGGGCACCGGAGCCCACGTCCCGGGAGCCAAAAGGCGGCGCCCGGGGAGGCCCCGGAGGCCACGTCCCCGGGTAATCGTGACGCATCTTACCTGGACTTAGTCTCGCGGAGATTTCCCCCGACAGTTTTAAACTAAAACCCGACTGTGATAGATACAATCGGTTCTCAACTGAGAACCGTCTGTGATAACTAGAATATCACAGACAGTTGTGAGCAACGAACCGACTGTGATATATACAATCGGTTCTGAACTCAGAACCGACTATGATAGCATAGTATTAGAGACAGTTCTGAGATCAGAACTGACTGAAAAGTGCTGGCACTTTGAATTCTCAACTATGTTCATTTCTGTCTCTGATCTTCGCGCGCGGCGCCTAGACGAACATAAAGCATTGCTTTGGAAGTTCTATAAATAACTTGACAGTGGAATAATTTCCATTTACTTTACAAGTTTTTATAATTCTCAAACTGTTTGACTCGTTAGCTTCTCTGCGCCAATGGCATCGTCAGCCTCACCCTCCCCGGTAAGAACTCTCAATCTTTTGGACTTACCCCAGTATTGTTAATCCATGTTCAGTACATTCTTGACCTGTTGATTTGCACAGGGAAGGGGAGCCGTGGAAGACTCGGGCAAGGTGAAAGCCAAGTTGAGGGCCCTCCAGGAGGAGCACAAGCTCCTTACGGAGAAGCACACTTAGCTACGGCTTGACTTCGACGATCTCTTCCAGCGCATTCAGCGCATGAAGAAGGATGGTGACAATGCTAGGGCGAGGACGAGGCGTCTTCACGAGGAGAAGAAAGCCGCGGATATGACCATCACTGGCTGCGGTTTAACTATGAAGGATACCATCGCGAAACTGAGGGAGGTCGCAGGCCTTCTCGACGCAGTAGTAGTTGATCCTAAGAAGGACAACTTGTCGCTGGAGGAGTCCTGCGTCCTGGCTGCAAGTCAAACTAACTTTATTCTAAATGCAGCCAGGGCTAAGACCACTCCTTGACCTAGCATTCTGTATTTTTACTTTTTTTTGTAAGTGATGAAAAAAATTAATGAAAACTTAATTTGTTCTTATCTCAACTTTCCAATTTTCCAGCACGTTGTTGGACTGCATGCTATCTTCCCTCTTTCTTTATCTTTCTTTAGCTTTTGGCGAACATTCGACCATACAAAGGTATGTGCACTATGGGCGATCAAGAAACGACTATCGCGATCATATACCTAGAAGCGGCAATCTTTGGCTTGTGAGGGCAGTCTATCGGAGCCCTTCAAATAATATAGAAACAATATAGAAGTCGCAGGTCCCATGCAAATAATATAAAAAGAATATAGAAGTTGGGCTTATTTGGCTGGATGGCATTGTGGCATGCCAAACCCTTCGAGTTATCAACGTGCTTTGAATATCACAAAAGGTTCTGAGGTAAAAAACGTCTGTGATAGTAACATTACAGATGGTTTTTATGTAAGGACCGACTGTGATAGTCCCAACAGTGCGATACACTTCAAATTCTCAACAGTGTGTTGTGTCATTTCGGGTTCTGATGTTTGCGCGGCACACTAGCCTGGGAACATGAAGCGTCGCCTTGGAAATTCTATAAATAGCTTGTTTTTCATTAATGATGAAAAAAATTAATTAAAAATTTGTTCTTATGTCAATTTTCCAATTTTCCCGCGCGTTCTTGGAGAAAAAGAAGTGGAACGGTTCAACTGGAAGCAAAACTCCAGGGAGGGAACAAGTATTTGTAGAAGTTGAACGGTTCAACTGCTTTCAATATCACAGACGGTTTTTAACTCAAAACCGTCTGTGATAGTAACATTACAGACGGTTTTTATGTAAGGACCGAATGTGATAGTCTCAACAGTGCGATACGCTTCAGGCATATTACAGACGGTTTGGACATCAGAACCGTCTGTAATAGTAAAGCAGACGGTTTTAATCTCCCAACCATCTGTGATAGTCATATTACAGAAGGTTTGGACATCAAAATCGTCTGTAATAGTAAAGCAGACGGTTTTGATCTCCCAACCGTCTGTGATAGTCCCAACAGTGTCCGATGCTTCGAATTCTCAACATGCAATCGTGGATAACCACACATAATAACTGCGCAGATGAAGAGACTTAATTATTTATTTCAAATTTAATTTGCATCGAATTATGTAATCTGACGCTTCAACTTCTTAGGTGGTCACTGTTCCGCCGTGTTGCAGTTTATCTCCCGAGAAATAATCATGAATTTATTGACCTTGAAAACTAGTAGTGCGCTTTTTAAAACTCCAGGGACGGAACAAGTATTTGTAGAAGTTGAACAGTTCAACTGCTTTCAATATCACAGACGGTTTTAACTCAAAACCGTCTGTGATAGTAACATTACAGACGGTTTTTATGTAAGGACCGAATGTGATAGTCCCAACAGTGCGATACGCTTCAGGCATATTACAGACGGTTCGGACATCAGAACCGTCTGTAATAGTAAAGCAGATAGTTTTGATCTCCCAACCATCTGTGATAGTCATATTACAGACGGTTTGGACATCAGAATCGTCTGTAATAGTAAAGCAGACGGTTTTGATCTTCCAATCGTCTGTGAGAGTCCCAACAATGTCCGACGCTTCGAATTCTCAACGTGCAATCGTGGATAACCGCACATAATAACTGCGCAGATGAAGAGACTTAATTATTTACTTCAAATTTAATTTGCATCGAATTATGTAATCTGACGCTTCAACTTTTTAGGTGGTCACTATTCCATTACTACAGAAATGCAATCCACTAACCCATATCTTCTAACGGTTATAAGAAATCTGGGAAAAATCCGATAGAATAGGACAACAGCGGCGGAGAAGAGGCTTTTTACTATCGGTTAGACACTGGTACACCATTAGTGAAATGCAAACATTTTTTACTATCGGTCATTACTGTACAAACCGATATAATATATGAAATAGTACTATCGGTTTTTCATTAGTAACTGATAGTAAAATTACAGAATTTATACTATCGGTTCGTATTGTACCAATCGATATAATATATGAAATAGTACTATCGGTTTTTTATTGCGTAACTGATAGTGGAATTACTGACTTTTTACTATCGGTTAGTATACCAACCGATATAATATAGTAACGTTTACTATCGGTTATGTAAAACAAACCGATAGTAAAATGACGTCATACAAACTAATTGTTATGACAGTGGGGACCTTATTTTACTATCGGTTTGTGTTTTTGAACCGATAGTAAAATTGTACAACTTAATTAGGTCGACCCCTGCTCTGCGCTCTGCATGTTGGAATTAATCATTTCTACCGTACGTGCATCCACGCTCCAAGCTAAGGTGATCTGGAGAAGCTAGCTGAGAGGTTGATAATTCCATCCCCCTCGGTATTGTCATCTTCTCATCACCTCTCTCTCTCTCTTGATCACTCTTTCAGACTCTCCCTCTCTCTCTCTACTTGCAATTCATTAAACTAGATACATGTAGCTCCAAACTAGCTAGAAGGCTAGGTTGGCTAGCTAGCTATAGCTTGCTGAAGTTAAGCAGCTAGCTGGCTGGCTCTTCCAATTAATGCATCAAGTTAATTAGGGTTTCATATATACATATCCATTTAATGTAATTAAGCAGCTGTACACACATATGGCCTAGCTAATTGATGATGTTTCATGCATATATGCATGCCCTGAGTCATTAATTATTTATTTCAATTTGTCAATTTTGTTAAATAATTGTAGATGGACCGAGAACATTGGATGTATGGAATAAAACGTACTACTGTTGAGTATTTGGAGGGTGTGAATGGGTTTATTAAATTTGCTGAGCAAGAAAAGGCGAAGAAGGGAGAGAAAGATATGCATTGTCCTTGTATAGATTGTATGAACTACCTCTATTTTTAGATAGAATTCTTCAATCTGTCCCTAACGAAGATATTGACGAAACAAGTTACCTGTGAGACGACCACGAAGAAGGATTATGGGTGGACAACCATTCTTGACTAATTTGCAAGTTACCTGCGAGACGACCACGAAGAAGGATTATGGGTGGATAACCATTCTTGACTAATTTGCAATATGTAAGTGACGTATATTACTTGGATCTTTAATCGAAGAATTCTTCAAATCATTTTTCAGAAATTCTTTAGGAAAACATACGTGATGCATTGTGAATCATTTATGCAAATTTTCATTTCAATTGGAGTATATACTTGATTTGAGCAATAATTGATTCTTTTAACAAATCAATATGAAAACTGCAAATTTTCATTCCATGATTGGTCTTTACTGTTAATTTATTTCAAAATTATTAGAAGTCATTTGCATGGGGTTTCAGGTGTCTTTACAAGTGCAAAATGATGTACTGAGACCCATCTGTAATTGTTCTCAGGAAAACCCTTTAGGTCAATAACACTGTATTCTACTATCGGTTTCAATTTCCAAACCGATATGAAATTAATATCTACTATCGGTTTATCGTTCATAACCGATAGTATTTCATTTTGTGTTATGAGACCCTATTCTACATTTTGGTTTGCTCTTGTAGAGTGGATTAATTTACTATCGGTTAATAATCATAAAACCGATAGTGAAATACAATGCAAATTGATGTACTGAGATCATCTGTAATTGTTCTAAGGGAAATCCTTTAGGGTCAATAACATTGTATTTTACTATCGGTTTCAACTTCCAAACCGATATGAAATTAAACTCTACTATCTGTTTATTGTTCATAACCGATAGTGATTTATATTGTGTTATGAGCACCTGTTCTTAATTTACTATCGGTTAGTAATAATAAAACCGATAGTGAAAAATGCCAACACTCCAAACCCTAACTTACATTGTATTTACCATCGGTTTGGTGGTTATGAACCGATAGTAAAGATTCATATATTAGGTTATAACCTCGCACGATTTTCCCTCCAGTGCAACTGATCACATTCCAAATACTCGCGCGCGGAAAAGCCTAGCCTCCCCGACGTTCGCATTTTTGCTCCTCTGCGCCACCATTGCCGATCGCAATTGGGTTCTCCACCGCCTCTGGCCACTGCATCGCGCCACCTTCTCCGGCCACTCCACGAACGACTGTAAGTGTTCTTGACCAAACCGCTCGCGTCAATTGCTTAAATTTATATGCAATAGTTTATATGTGGTTCAATGGATTACAAATATAAAACTAGAGTAAAATTCATAAACTACAAACTTGATAGCTATGAGAATTACAGACTTGATGAAAATCACTAGCAATTTGTCATACAGTGTAGTCCACTATCGGTTTCTTATTTAGAACCGATAGTAAATACCATAAACTGAATTTTCTGTTAATTATTTCCCATTTTCTAATTTTCATCTGAAATTTTGGTTCATTTAAATTTAACAGACATTATGTTCCTGCAGAGAGACTAGCATAGTTTGCACTGCTAATCTTATATATTCTCCTGAATACAAACTTGAGTACTATCGGTTTTTATTGTCAAACCGATAGGAAATAGAGTATGTCATAGTTTGCACTGCTAATCTGAATTTTCTGTTAATTATTTCCCATTTTCTAATTTTCATCTGAAATTTTGGTTCATTTAAATTTTAACAGACTTTATGTTCCTGCAGAGAGACTAGCATAGTTTGCACTGCTAATCTTATGTATTTTCCTGAATACAAACTTGATTACTATCGGTTTTTATTGTCAAACCCATAGGAAATAGAGTATGTCATAGTTTGCACTGCTAATCTGAATTTTCTGTTAATTATTTCCCATTTTCTAATTTTCATCTGAAATTTTGGTTCATTTAAATTTTAACAGACTTTATGTTCCTGCAGAGAGACTAGCATAGTCTGTACTGCTAATCTTATATATTTTCCTGAATACAAACTTGAGTACTATCGGTTTTACTTGGCAAACCGATAGGAAATATAATATGTCATATCGGTTTGTTATTGTCAACCGATAGTACATTGAAAAGTCTAAATTTTGCAGAGTTCACATTTCATTTGTGAAAATAATCAACTATTGCTCAAATCAAATACATTTGAAATGAAAATTTAAAGAAATGATTTTCATTGCATGAAATATATTTTTCTGATGAAATTTTCCAAATAGGATTAATTTTACAATCAAGAGTTATCGAATGACCTTTATGTTAAGCAAGAAGGTATCAGTTCGACAACCCTTTGCAAATTGAGTTTACAAATCCACTTTAAATCTATTTTGAAGACCATGTTGATAGGAATTTATGATTTTTGGCCTTTTGAATGAAAATTTGACATTTTAGCAAAAAGAGGTGGTTCATCATTGCCATTCCATTTTAGTTATGAACTTTGTCATGTACCTTTCTTCATATAATTGATGGTCTGTTCATGGAATTTTAAGTAAAGCCATGTCGGCATCTTCCTCGGCTGATAGTAGTGATTCGGCGAGGGTGAACGTAGATAGCGCTGCCTTGTCCCAGCGCAAGAGGAAGGCGCGAGGAGCGACGATGTTGGGCCGTTTGGCCAAATGCACGGATCTTTCATGTGAGTTCAACCAGTTCGGGAGACCGATCGGGAAGAACGCCGGCCACTATGCTGCCTATGTTGGCTTGTTGGCGAAGGAAAGGGTGAAGATCACCGTCCAGATCACCGTCCAGAGCTGGAAGGATGTTAAGGCCAACGAGAGGGATAGGCTGTGGGCGGAAGTGAAGGTAAAATTAATCAAAATCACTGAACTCTTGAGTAATCACATTCCCTTGGTTTATCCCAGAGATTAGGTAAGTCCTGCTTACATGCACCATTTGAAACAGGCCAAGTGGATCATCCCCGATGATGGTCCCAAGATAGCTTGCTTGAAGGACATAAACAACACGTGGAAAACCTTCAAGAGCGTCCTCGTCAGTACCTTCCTCGCTAAAGGCAAATCTCCATGCGAGAAGTACCCCTTCATAACGGAGGAGGTATGGGAGATATTCACCCAACAGAAGGGGACTCCTGAGTTCAAGGTATGTATGGTTCCTTTGCTTGGTTACAACATTGTATGCAGTAACCAAGGGTGCATTAATATTCTTGTTTCTGGTACGAAGGCCCTCAGCGAGAAGAACAAGGCAATCCAGAGGAGGAACGACCACCCACACCGACTCGGCTCTCGCGGCTATGCGGGGAAGGAGAAGCAGTGGAAGAAGGCTGAAGACGAGGCGTTGAACTTCGTCGACTCCCCTGACCTACCACTCTCCGAGATCCGCGATCCACGATGCAAGCGCTGGTGGCTGGCCAGAGGGACCGTGTCGACCACGGGGACTGTGGAGTTCCCAAACCCCAGGGACGTCGAGGTCGTACAGCGACTCGTAAGTTGGCTAACTTCCTGGTTGGAATCATAGAGTGTGGTAGAAAAAACTATGATCACTAGTGTGCGCACAAGTTTGTATATATTTTTTCCTCACAATGGAGAGCTTTGAATGTAATAGATCTCTTGCTCGAAGGAGGCGATCGAGGGATTGCTCACTCCCCATAGGGAGAACGACATCCTTACCCGGGCTCTAGGGAACAAGGAGCATCCAAGGCGGACGTGAACCGTGGGGGGTGTGGTGCCATGGAAGGAAGGCTTCTCGGAGCCCGGGCAAAAGGCGAAGAAGGCTGGCAGCTGGAAGGAAAGGGAAGTGGAGCTATCTCAGAAGATACGGGCAGATGTGACTGCACAATTCGCGGACATGTTCGCTCAAATGAACGAGAAGTATGGACGCCTCAGCCGAGTTGTGCAGTCCAAGGGTTTAGATCCAGCTGCCGAGTAGTTGCGGCTCGAAGGTTCACGTGGATCCGGTGGACCTGATTGAGGTATTGCAACTCTTGAGCTATATATGCAGTTCGGTTGATGCCACTCCCGTTACGTTAGAATTGTTTCGCTAACCTGTTATAATTGTTGCAAATTGCAGAAGCCGGAAAGCTGTAGCCTATTGATCAACATAGGCGACAAACCTGTAGTGGTTGCGAACGGGGTCGTATACCAGTCTTGGGAGGATGTCCGGATCCACTGCGTACCTCTGGAGCATGGATTCGCAAAGGTACAGGTGGACATGGCCCTCCTGGGCTACAGCTCTTTTCCGTTGCCCGTCCCAACAGACGAAATGCGGACAATTGGCGAGGCATTGGGCTCATACATACAGTGGCCCAAGAAGGGTGTTAGACTACAGGAGGTAAACCCTAGCCATTCTAGCTTACAACTCAGTTAATATACTCAATTTGCAAAATCTAACTTATGCGTTTGTACTTAAAGTGGACGATGGATACCAGCTCACTTCCTGAGGACACCACCCCCGCCACAACGCATGATCGAGCTCCTTCGGCCCCCATGCCTCCTTCGACGGCCTCAAACCCTTCGCCATCAAATGAGGCCGGCGGCACCACTCCCCAATCTTCGAAGGTATACACTCGCTCCCCGCCCAAAGGCAAGGGCAAAGCCAAAAGCAAGGCCAAACAAAGCCAGCCGGTACATTCAAGAACGGGTCCCCACTCGTGTCGGAG